>CM075822.1:27668945-28143945 GCA_037975025.1 Excoecaria agallocha
ATATAAAAACAAATGATAATTATGTTAATTAATACCTTATATAGAGAAAGGTCTAAGTGTTAAGGAGCATGTTGTTTATTATGACTACTATTCTTGTATTTGCATATATATCCTACTGTATATAGGATTCTTTTTGTATACTTATATATTTACTCAATCAATACAATCTTTGTGTGAATATCTTTGCATGGTATTAGAGCTTAATTAGGATTTTTAAAGAAACATAAGTTATTGACGTAACCCCTCTTACCACCTCTAACAATGTTGTGCCAATTGTATCAAGGTCGACACCGCCACCATTCTCACCAATCAATCTAACACATCAGCTTCCCATCAAACTCAAATTTACAAACTTCTTTCTATTGAAGACACGATTTTTACCTATGATTCAAGGTTGTGACCTTGAGCATATCTTATGGCTCAAAATTTATGCCACCAAAATTTTGAGTTGATAGACAACTAAATCCGGCCTATAGATTATAGGTTTGCCAAGATCAAATGACCTTAAGTTAGACTGTAGCTTTGATATGAGCTTGAAAAGCTCATAAATAGTGTGTATGTGCGTTTAGTTTTATTAAGTATAGTATTTAATATTTTGGTATTTTATGTATATTTTGTTACTTTTATTTGTTTTGTGTGTTCTTGGTTGTTTTATAGGAGTTAAAGAATCAATTTGGAGCTTAAACGATCAAATTTGGAAGCACTAATGAAGGTGTGAAGAAGAAGCCATGCCGCGAGTGCGAAACATGTTGTGAGCGTGATAAGGGATGCATGTCTAGGGCAAGAGATGAGGAAAAGAAAGGTACAAAGAGGAAGCGTGTCCTGTCACGCTATCGCGATCGCGACAGAGGGCGATTATAGGCAATTAATTTTGAAAAGACACCTAAAAGGACACGAAGATTCACCAAGGGTTGCATACCTATGGAGAGGCATTTGAAAGGACTTGATGTTTGAAAATCTATAAATACCCTAGAAGTTATAATCAAAGGGGAAAGGAGATCTATTATTTTTATTTATTTGAAAGTGCAATTAGAGAGCAATATTGCAGGTTTTAGTTTTAGTTTTATGGCTTGAAAAGAAGGAAAATACATGAAATAAGACTACACTTAGTGGAAGGAAGAAGGGTTGAGAGATCCCCTTCTTCTATTTCTAATCTTTACTTCTTCTTTGTTATTATTATGAATTCTTTTTAGGAATTTGAATGTTGTTATTCATATTTATTCATTTCTCTTTCATTTATCTTATTATGTAGAATTTTCTATTAAATATTCATTAGTATAGTTATAAGTTAAGGAAAACGACCTTAGATGGCAATTCCTTCTCTAAAAATCATCATAGTGGTCATAAATAAGGGAGTTAGCGAGAGCAACGTCTTATTGAAAGTTAATAAAAAATTCATTATCAAAGCATAGTTTGAGAGATCGCATGTGGAGATAGTTGTTATAGGTTGGTTTTTATTCTTTAAATGTGTGTTTATGTAATTCTAGTGTAAATGCGACATCTACGATTTAGAACCATAAATGCATATTTAAGGCATAATCTAGTCTAGATGTGAGAGCTACGACATAGAACATTATTCCAACTTGGCTTACAAGATAAAGATTGAATTATAAATAAGAGAAAAATATCAAATTCCATATTTATATATATGTTACATTCATTATATTCATAAGTCTTCTCAGATTATCATTAAAATAGAATATTATCTAGTTTAGAGTAGTAAAGTAATAGTTTTAACTTGCAAATTAATGAGCATTGTAAACAAGATTAAAATCAAGTAGTAATAGTGTACAATGTTAATCAACATTCCTCGTGGGATCGATATCTGAAGTATTATAATCAATACACTGTATACTTGCGATATTTAAGCTTTTAGAAAAAGCATATCAAGTTTTTGGTGCCGTTGCAAGGGAATGCTTGATTAAATTTATTGTCATTATGAATCTTGATTTATGATTTTGGATTACAATATTTAATTAGTTTTGTTTTGTGTTTTTTTGTTGATTTAGTATACTAACATAGTTTATTTTTTTACAGGTTATATTACTTAGTACTTCATTATAAATTTAAGAAAAAAAACTCTAAACTAAAAAAATATTGATTTTTCCTTCATTGTTGCGAATGCGACATATATCGCAAGTGCGATGCAAAGGAAGTGACACCTAGTGGACTGGCTATGTAACGTTTTCTTTAACTCATACTTTTAATTTTATTTTTGTATTTGTGTTTTTTCATGTATCTTTTTGTTTATTTTTCTATTTTTGTGTGTTTTATGGTGTCTTCCTTACACAATGAGGACATTATGTCCTTTAAGTGTGGGGAAGCTAGTTGTTAGTTGGTATATAGGATTAGTTCTAAGTTTTTATGTTATGTTATGTTGTGTTATGGAGTTTTTCTTTCTGAGGTACTTACTTGGTGGCATATGTAGGTGATCCTTGCGTAGTTTATTATAAGTTTATTGGATACATTTACTAAATTGGAATTAAGGATCTTTTTGTTTTAATATGATTATGCTTCTATGGATAGGCATGTTTAGTTAAAGTACTTTGGTATAAATTTCTTTTAGGCCAAGTTTCTTTAATTATGTTCTTTAGAATAGTGAGTTTTACATGATGTAGAGTTTTACCATAACCATGGTAAGCTTTTAAGCTTTAATGATATTAATAATCTTTGTTGAAAGAATTTCTCTTGTATTCATTATTCTAGAACTTATGTTAGATAATTTTTGAGATCATATTTAGTATATAATATACATGAGAAATGATAAGGGCTTTAGAAGTAACCTATTTTGGCATGCTTAAACAACTACCTTTTTGACTTTAGGTAGCCATTTTGAGCTTATAACCATTTTATTCATGAGCTTATTTTTAGCTCTATGCCAATTTCTAATGAATTAAACCTTTCTTTTTGAACCCTTATGTGGAAGATGTAGTAATGCTTTGATGAGTAAGACAAAGTATTGATATTTTGTAAGAATGAATTCTTTATGAATCATTTTTTATCCTTTGAGTTTAAGGTCCACTAGTTCTTGAAAAAAGAAAAAAAAAAAGAAGAAGAAAACTATTACACTAGCTTGCTTTTAAAAGAATGAAAATAAAAGTAAGAGAAGCAACTAGTTAAAGTCGAGCATAATGTAAAATCTAGTGGGAATTGAAGAATGTTGTAAGGGGATATGGAAATTTCATTAGGAAAGATAGATATCATGCTTTAGTTTTTGCAATACGAAGTCTTACTTATTTTAGTACTTGCTATGTTTTTCCATATAAATGAGCTACTTAACCGAAATTTTTGCTACCTTAACCTAAGCCAAGCTATAACCCTTTAAAGACCATTTTAATTTTGTACATTATTTTATGCTAATGATGGAGATTTTTATTTAATACAAGCCTATGGTATGTGGTGGTACAAGAGGAAGTATGAGTTAAACACAATCTATTAAACACTTGAATGATGTGAGGCACAAATTATGAGAGAACAGCTTTACATTTTGTAATACTTGTTAGGTTAGAGTACATGTTGTAAGAAATAAGGTTTCTAAAAACTTTGTATCTTTGTACTTTACATTCTCTTGTTTATCTTATTGGTGGTATATGAGTATTAAACCTTATAGATCCAAGATTTTGTTTTGGTATTTGTTGATATTGACTCATGATTAATATGTTAAGAAAACCTTGCATGTGTTAACTTGTGAGAATCTCAACAATGATGAAATCCATATTCCATGTTTTATGTTTTATTTATATGTTTGAGCTATGATATTTTCTCTTGGATCTTGAAGCTTTACATGAGGACAAGCAAAGGTTTAAGTGTGAGGAATTGATATGAGCTTGAAAAGCTCATAAATAGTGTGTATGTGTGTTTAGTTTTATTAATTATAGTATTTAATATTTTGGTATTTTATGTATATGTTGTTGCTTTTATTTGTTTTATGTGTTCTTGATTGTTTTATAGGAGTTAAGGAATCAATTTGAAGCTTAAATGAGTAAATTTGGAAGCACTAATGAAGGTGTGAAGAAGAAGCCATGTCACGAGCATGACACATGACGTGATTGTGATAAGGGATGCATGTCTAGGGCAAGAGATGAGGAAAAGAAAGGTTCAAAGAGGAAGCGTGTCCTGTCGCAAGAGCAACAGGTGTTGCGATCACGATAGAGGGCAATTATAGGCAGTTAATTTTGAAAAGTCACCTAAAAGGACACCAAGATTCACCAAGGGTTGCATACATATGGAGAAGCATTTGAAGGGACTTGATGTTTGAAAATCTATAAATACCCTAGAAGTTATAATCAAAAGGGAGAGGAGATCTATTATTTTTATTTATTTGAAAGTGTAATTAGAGAGCAATATTGTAGGTTTTAGTTTTAGTTTTATGGCTTGAAGAGAAGGCAAATACAAGGGAGAAGACTACACTTGGTGGAAGGAAGAAGGGTTGAGAGATCCCCTTCTTCTATTTCTAATCTTTACTTCTTCTTTGTTATTATTATGAATTCTTTTTAGGAATTTCAATGTTGTTATTCATATTTATTCATTTCTCTTTCATTTATCTTATTATGTAGAATTTACTATTAAAAGTTTATTAGTATAATTTTAAGTTAAGGAAAACGACCTTAGATGGTAATTCCTTCTCTGAAAATCATCATAGTGGTCATAAATAAGGGAGTTAGCGAGAGTAACGTCTTATTAAAAGTTAATAAAAAATTCATTATCAAAGCATAGTTTGAGAGATCGCATGTGGAGATAGTTGTTATAGGTTGGTTTTTATTCTTTAAATTTGTGTTTATGTAATTCTAGTCTAAATGCGAGAGCTGCAATTTAGAACCATAAATGCATGTTTAAGGCATAATCTAGTCTAGATGTGAGAGCTACGACATAGAACATTATTCCAACTTGGCTTACATGATAAAGATTAAATTATAAATAAGAAAAAAATATCAAATTCCATATTTATATATATGTTACATTCATTATATTCATAAGTCTTCTCGAATTATCATTAAAATAGAATATTATCTAGTTTAGAGTAGTAAAGTAATAGTTTTAACTTGCAAATTATTGAGCATTGTAAACAAGATTAAAATCAAGTAGTAATAGTGTACAATGTTAATCAACATTCCTCGTGGGATCGATATCTAAAGTACTATAATTGGTACACCGTATACTTACGGTATTTAAGCTTTTAGAAAAAAGCATATCAAGCTTCTATTTTAGAAAGTGTATTATTATAGATTATTTGGGTTTTGACATCTCATGCTGTAATACCCTATACTTTCCTAGATCCGAATATAGCCAAGTTATAAATGGATTATTAATTTGACATTCATTTGTATCAATATTGCTTATTTCACATTTCATTTCCTTATGATTCGAGGTTAATTTTAAATGTTGTTGCATTGGTCTGTTACATGCCAATTTGGTTTATCGTCGTAAATTTACTATTTATTTGGTCAGAAGTTACTATTCATTTAGTAATAATTTCGACAACATAATGGGTATAATTTTAATCATCCCCCTGCCAATGTTCAAAATACACTCCCAATATTCAACCTCCAACTCCAATACTCCAGGCAACAACATAAATACTTTTATAATTCATCACATTCATCAATCATAAACCATCAACACATGCAGATATATATATATTTAGATCCTTTACATATCTCATTCTCTTATTTCATTAACTACCTATACATACCATACTACATTCGTACCATAAGTCAAATATACATGTACTTTTTGTCTTAAATAATATATATACAAAATAGTAAATAACACAACTCTAAAACAAGCCTCCTCCTTTAATTTGCTCTATGTCTGCAACTTCAATTACTTGTTCTTGCGCTCAGCAAATGACTACGCACTAAGCATATAGCCTAGTATTGGATACCCAACTAACAAATTTCACCACAACATATTAAAATTTTAGTTCATATTAATTTACAATTTACACTTAAATCAATATGATTAATGTATCTATTTAATTTAGTTAATATCTCCTTATTTTATTTAATTTTTTCTTAATTTCTCAAATTTACTACTTTCCAATTATACATTTTAATAATCATAATTTCATGTTTTTCACACTAATATCACAATTTTCCCTTTATCCTTATTATAAAATGAAATTTACACATTAGCCATATTGATCTTATCTTTTGGTGAAATTACATTTAGGTCTTTACATTTTATCAAAATTATGTTTAGGTCCTTAAAGTTCTATCTTTCTGTCATAATTACCGTTTTATCTCAAATTTCTCTTTTTTAAACATATTTTATCATTCTTATATAGTTTTGACATCTAAATTTTATTTTCTTTCATTTTAGTTCTTAAATTCACTTTTTTACCAAAATTATCATTTAATCCCTAGTTTTACACCCCTTTTCACTTATTTATGATTCTGCCTTTAACTTACCAAATTTTATTCATAATTCCATTTTTACCCTTCTAATTATATCTTCACTGTCTTTTTACCATTTTACCCCTGAGTTCATATTTTATTACAATTTCTTTGATTTTATTTATTAATTTCATTCTTTATTCATTATTTACCACTTCACTCAATTTCTCAACATCTGATCATTAGTTTAATTTTGGCTCTCATAATTTTTGATAGAAACAAAACTCTATAACTAGATAAATGGGACGTGTACCCTACGGGTCCATTGTTAGTGTAAGCCCTAGCCCCAATGCATTGTAATAAAAAACTTTAGTTAATAAATGAGGCATTTATTTTATCTATTGTATTCCTGTGCATATCAATTGATAGAACTATCCAAGATTGTTGTTTCAGTTTAAGTTATCATCTGTGAGGCACATGGTTGTAAGACCTTGAAACAAATGAGACTTCATTCTAAATATCCCTAGTCAGTCATTATTATTGGAATAACAAATGAATTAAGACTAGTATACTCTTTCTAATAAGATGAGTTATGACTTATGAATCATAAGGACAAGAGTGTAAATCTGAGATCATAGATATATGTTTAGAACATGGTATCTAGATTCGATCCGTTCATGAGAACACTACATGATATAAGTCATAAGTGTTTCTCATGTGCAAGTTTTGCATTTGAGTTCTTAGACCTAAAATATCTATGAAACTCTTTATGAATTACTGTGTACTTTGATATACACCTAACATGCTCGTAACAGGGTGACAAGTATGGGTATGCTTGGGTATGCACTAATCCATGTTAGAGAGCATGAGAGAAGTGAAGGGATTACCCCTCTCGATAAGAGAGAAAATATCATCAGCCACTTGATCAGTGAACTAAGAAGTGTATGGCCATATAGAGATGAAATAATGAGTAATCATTATTTATTTGAGAGTTTAATGTCACTGGAATATCAAGAAAGGAATTAGTATATATAAGGATGACTGGTTCCGTACCTTATATTAATTCTGATATTTAAGGGTAAGGGACTATGCAAAATTGCATTAGGTCACTAAATGCCATTTGCATTTTCATTTAATTTGGAATGTTACAATATCTTGCTAGAGAATATATATAGCCTTTAAATTAATTCATTAATTCATTGCCAATATTAAATGGACCTATAGGATCGCACACAAAGCATTGGGCTTAAAATATTTAAATAAAATATTGGGCATTAATTTGGGCTTTTAATTAAAGTCAAATTAATGTATGTAATGGGTATTAAAATTGCTAAATGGACTTTGGTCCATAGAGAGAGAGATTCGGCCTACAAGGTTTAATTTCAATTAATTAATTATCTTGTATTAATTAAGTTAATTGAGTATTAAAGCCTAAAAGAATTTGAATCAAAGTAAAACACTTAAATAGGAAATAGAGTGGCCGAAATTCAAAGACAAATTCCTTGTGAATTTCAGCACATGCAAATATCCCTTATTAAGTGATATTATTTGATTAAATGTCTTATGATTATTTCAAATTAATTTGAATTTAAAATTTGAAAAAGTTTGATTTAATGTTTGTCACTTGATTTTAGGAAGTCATGGAGAATGAATTAACTATCTCTTAGGTAGTTAATTTCGGATTTAACTCTTAAAAAAATAAATGATATATATATTTTTGGTGAAAAAATAAAACACTAGGCGTGAACTCTCTCTCTCTCACACTTTTGGCCGAATTTCACAATGAGAAAGGATTCTTCCTTGTTTTTCTTGTGCTCTTGGGCAGCAATAGCAATTAAAAGGAAGTACAAGATCAAATATTGTAGCTTCAATCCATTATCATTGCCAATAATTTACACATAGAGCTAGCGCTCTCGATTTTAAGCCGTCATTGCAATTGTGTGCGTGAACATAGAGAGGAGTGGCATAAAGTCTGTTCCTTTGGCATTGGTGGTGAAGATCTAAGGCAAACAAATCCTTATTGGTTGCTGGTCATCATCAAAAACAAATCTTGAAGTGCATCTAAAGTTATAAGTTTTAAAACCCTAAAATTGCATGTTTTCGATTCTTGCTTATGGATTGAGTGACATGTATGATCGATTTTATTATTTTTCTGTTGCATGATCATCATATAAATGCCATGTAATATTCCATCAGTGGTGTCAGGTCCTAAACATGCTTATTTTGGTGCTTTAGATGCATTAAATATTTAATAAAAAATCGTTCGTTTAAAAATATGCAATGCTGAAATTTTCTGTTTTGAGTTTTTTGCATTGTTTTGGTGTAAAAATGATTTTAAATGATTATATAGGTATTATAATTAATATGAAATGTTAATATACTGTCGTAAGATATTCTTAGAGCTGTTCATAGTCGGATTTAATTGTAAATACCTGATGGTACATGCTAATCTTGAAACTAGGTGCTAGTTGGCATGCTAAGTGTTTGTATAACAACTAGTTTTCAAAATTAAATGTAAAAATGATTTTGCCATATTTGTAAGTGATTTTAAAGATTAAATATTAGGTCTGGACATATTTTAAAATTTATTTTAATTCTGGTCCTTGACAATTTAATTGATTAATTTTAAAATCACTTAAAACTATGACTAGTTTGTGTTTGTTACATGTTAATCAATATTGTTTGTTTTGTTTTGATTAAAATGGTAAAAACACATTTAGATCAGATTGGTACAGGACATTAGCTCAATATTTATGACATTATTTAAATTATTAAATGACTCATAAAATTGTTTTAAGTGTTTGTCCATTTTTGTGGCATTATATGAGCATTAAACAACTAGTTTCATTATTGTTTGTTTGTTTTAGTATGTATGTCATGTATGATATATGTTCTTCATGATTTTATGTTTTAATTCATGTTGGTACATATATATATGTATTTTTAATGTTTATGGGCTGTATGACATAAAATTAAAAATGGCAAAATTGAAAATTATACTAGAGTTGATTTATGGCACAAATCTAACTAGTTTGTGCTTTGGGCTTTTAAGAGAACTTATTCAATAAGAGGATTTAGTCCATTGGGCTTCGGCCCAGGCCCATCATGGGGTCCTCTCTTAAAAGATCAAGTACACAATTTCCATTAATGGGCTTAGCTAAATTAATTAAAAATTGGACTTTGTTTTATCCATGAATGTTATGTATATTTATTTGCTTGTTTTGTGTGATGAATGGATATACATGGTGCATTCATAGGCCCTGGGTTTTTGTAATTAAATATGGCCTACGTGCCATCATGTATTATTGTAAAATTTCATTTATTTCTTAGAATAGAATTTATTTGAAGACTTTGTAAATCAAGACGAAGTCCACCGGAGTGAAGAAGCCCAACTCAAAGATTCTTATGTAATAGTATAGAATCTTAGTTGTAGGTTTTTTGGTCCCATGTTTGTCATGCTTTACTTTATGCAATTATATATATATGCATGCTATGAATGGATGACAAAGCATATTCCATGTAAGCCGTAATAAAATGAATCCCTAAAATAGTAAGTTACAAAGTTGCCTTCCTAATTCGAAACATGTAGAGGCATCGATCATCGGTCACGTAGGCTAGGAGTCCTAGATGCGCTCGATTATCTTTGTGAGGCATGGGTTGTGAATGTAGGTTGGACTTAACATGGAAAGGGATGCCCGGACCTAGGGAACTAATAAATGGGTTTGTGATATAACATCTTAAGATGTTAGCCCATTTGATCCAAGAGTCATGTATGAGACATGATTGGAGTTTTCCTACCTAAGTAACTTAACTTGTTAGGTGCACAAGCTCAGCTTGACAAATAAGTTGTTGTGAAAAGTGGATCTCGGCCCACATTAAATCACTAATGCGAATTATTTAAAGGGATATTAATTCGGTTAGTGGGATTATAAATAAAACCTCATTTAATCTTGCTAAGTTTTATTATAAATTGAAAATGGCTTCTTCAAACAACAACTTTTCATTGTGATCGGTCCTGGAAAATGACAAACTGAATGGTACCAATTTCATAGACTTGTCTTGAAACTTAAGAATAGTTCTTAAGCAAGAGAAAAATTCGTATGTTTTGGATGCACCCTTGTCGGAAGAACATGGTAGGAATGCCTCTGCGGTTCAAAAGGAAACTTTTGAGACCAAGAAGAGCGACTCCAATAATGAGACCTGTTTGATGCTGGCCACTATGGTACTTGACTTGCAAAAGCAATTCATAAACCAAGAGGCTTATGCGATCATGGTACAACTTAAGGAGACGTTCTAAGAGCAAGCTCGTCACTAGAGGTTCGTTATAACAAAGGCCTTAATTTCTTATAAGATGGCTGCGGGTACTGCTGTTAGTACCCATGTACTCAAGATGAAATGGTAACTTGATACTCTTGAGAAGCTTGAGGTACAAGTCCCGAAGGAATTGGCCACTGACTTGATCTTAGGTTCATTGACTGATGATTAAAATCCATTTGTTATAAATTATAACATGCATGCAATGAACAAGACAGTCATCGAGCTTTATGGGATGCTTAAGAATGCTGAAGAGAACATTCAAAAGACCAATCCTGTACTGATGGTTCAAGGGGGCATTAAAAAGGGACCCGCTAAGGGAAAGGGAAAGGGAAAGGGAAAACCCAAGAATGACCTGGCTCGGTTCAAGTCAAATGGGAGTTCACCTCAGGCCCAATCCAAGTCCAAGGCGCAAAAGCTCAATAAGAGCAAAAGCACATGCTTCCATTGCAACAAGATAGGGCATTGGGGGAAGAATTGCACTCTCTTCAAGGAAGAACAAAAGAAGAATGGAACCAAGGCGTCCAGTTCTAGTATTTTTGTTGTTGAAATTAACCTTTCTATTTCTACCACTTGGGTATTGGATACTAGTTATGGTTCTCACATTTGTTCAAATGTGCAGGGGCTAAGAAATAGGTGGTTACTTGGGAAGAATGAAGTGGACCTCCGTGTGGGGAATGGAGCACGAGTTGCTGCCATGGAGATAGGTGACTATTAACTCACTTTACCTTCTGGACTTTGTTTAGTTTTGAAAAATTGTTATTATGTGCCTGCTATGAGCAGAATCATTATTTCAGTTTCTTGTTTGGATTTGGATGAATTTGATTTTGTTATTAAAAATGGCAATGCTCATATTCATCACCAAGGCATTTCATATGGCAATGCCATGTTGCAAAATGGCCTTTATATCCTTGATCTACAAAACAAAGAGTCCATATACAACATTAATACAAAGAGGGTTAAATCAAATGAATTGAACCCTACTTACTTCTGGCATTGTCATTTAGGGCATGCAAGTGAAATACGCATTTCAAGACTCCATAAATCTGGAGTGCTTGGGTCATTCGACTTAGAGTCTTATGACACATGCGAGCCATGTTTTCATGGAAAAATGACAAAGAATCCTTTTAACAAGAAAGGTAAGAGGACAAATGACTTATTGGAACTAATACATACCGATGTATTTGGACCATTAAGTACACAAACTAGAGGTGGTTTTAGCTACTTCGTGACATTCACAGATGACTCCTGTGCATATCAATTGATAGAACTATTCAATATTGTTGTTTCAATTTAAGTTATCATGTGTGAGGTACATGGTTGTAAGACCTTGAAATAAATGAGACTTCATTCTAAATATCCCTAGTCAGTCATTGTTGTGGGAATAACAAATGAATTAAGACTAGTATGCTATCTCTGATAAGATGAGTTCTGTCTTACGAATCATAAGGACAATAGTGTCAATCTGAGATCATAGATATATGTTTAGAACATGGTATCTGGATTCGATCCGTTCATGAGAACACTACATGGTATAAGTCATAAGTGTTTCTCATGTGTAAGTTTTGCATCGGAGTTCTTAGACCTAAAATCTTTATGAAACTCTTTATGAATTACTGTGTACTTTGACATACACCTAACATGCTCGTAACAGGGTGAAAAGTATGGGTATGCTTAGGTATGCACTAATCCATGTTAGAGAGCATGAGAAAAGTGAAGCGATTACCCCTCTCGATAAGAGAGAAAATATCATCGGCCACTTGATCTGTGAACTAAGAAGTGTATGGCCATACCGAGATGAAATAATGAGTAATCATTATTTATTTGAGAGTTTAGTGTCACTAGAATATCAAGAAAGGAATTAGTATATATAAGGATGACTGGTTCCATGCCTTATATTAATTCTGATATTTAAGGGTAAGAAATTATGCAAAATTGCATTAGGTCACTAAATGCCATTTGCATTTCATTTAATTTGGAATGCTATAATATCTTACTAGAGAATATATATAGCCTTTGAGTTAATTCATTAATTCTTTGCCAATATTAAATGGACCTATAGGATCGTACACAAAGCATTGGACTTAAAATATTTAAATAAAGTATTAGGTATTAATTTGGGCTTTTAATTAAAGTCAAATTAATGTATGTAATGGGTATTAAAATTGCTAAATGAACTTTGGTTCATTAGAGAGAGAGATTCGGCCCACAAGGTTTAATTTCAATTAATTAATTATCTTGTATTAATTAAGTTAATTGAGTATTAAAGCCTAAAAGGATTTGAATCATAGTAAAACACTTAAATAGGAAATAGAGTGACTAAAATTCAAAGACAAATTCCTTGTGAATTTTGGCACATGCAAATATCCTTATTAAGTGATATTATTTGATTAAATGTCTTATAATTATTTCAAATTAATTTGAATTTAAAATTTTGAAGGGTTTGATTTAATGTTTGTCACTTGATTTTAGAAAGTGATGGAGGATGAATTAACTATCTTTTAGGTAGTTAATTTCGGATTTAACTCTTAAAAAATAAATGATATATATATTTTTGGTGAAAAAATAAAACCATAGGCTTGAACTCTCTCTCTCTTACACTCTTGGCTGAATTTCACAAGGAGAAAGGATTCTTCCTTGTTTTTCTTGTGTTCTTTGGCAGCAATAGCAATTAAAATGAAGTACAAGATCAAATCTTGTAGCTTCAATCCATTACCATTGCCAATAATTTACACATAGAGCTAGCACTCTCGATTTTAATCCGTCATTGCAATTGTGTGTGTAAACATAGAGAGGAGTGGCATAAAGGTTGTTCCTTTGGCATTGGTGGTGAAGATCTAGGGCAAATAAATTCTTCTTGGTTGCTGGTCATCATCAAAAACAAATCTTGAAGTGCATCTAAAGTTGTAAGTTTTAAAACCCTAAAATTGCATGTTTTCGATTCTTGCTTATGGATTGAGTGACATGTATGATCAATTTTATTATTTTTCCGCTGCATGATCATTATATAAATGCCATGTCATATTCCATCATCCATGACTATATAACTTTCAATTTTCTCTCTTTTTCTCCATTTTTCTCAACTCTTTCTAATATTTATGGTGTGAATTCGCCTTTGATCCACTTTTTCATATTGCCATGACTCACTACTCCAGTAAGTGTCCTTATGGCTAGCTAATTATATCCTATGCTTTTGGTTTTACTTCTAAACACTAAGGGCAAAACTATTTTCATTATATCAATACAAAGTATGCATTATTTTCACATTTTCTCACATTTTTAGATTATGCACTAATAGAATTTCATACCATGCACATCATTTCTATTAATTTATCATCTCACATCATTTCTATGCATTAATTCATTATAATTACATCATTTAAATTCATAATACCATTCGGCCATCACTTGTGCATTATCATCCATAACTTTTATCATGCCATAATTTATTCCCATCATGAATTGAAAGTTTGAACCATGCATTTCCATCACTAAATCATCTAAATTAACATTCAAATCATCATAAACATAAGCATTACCATCAGCCATAATGTGATCCCTCACATATTAACTTTTTTAATTTTTCTAAATCATTTCAAACATGTTTCTTAAGCATAATTAACATAATCTTCACATTAAATCAATTTAATTTCATAATTAAGCCTAACTTCTCATACATATATAGTAGGTATCAATACCGACCTTTCACTTTTAATCATGCTTTCATGTATCTAACTTCACAAATCTCATTATTCATCACTTAATTTCATTTATTTACCATTAATTTGATTTAAAACACATATTACATATAAGAACCCCAAGTTACATAATAGGTTCCAATTTCATATTTTCATACATTTTCTTTTACCAATTTCATTATTTGACATCAAATTTCTCTTATTTACCTTTCATTTGAATTTAGACATCATTTATATATAAAGCCCTAAATTACATAACCTAGGCTTATATGAAACAATTTAGATTACGTACCTACATACCATAATCTCATTTGATTCTTGTAGTTTTCCTTTCTCTATTCTTATTTCTACTTTTTTCTCATTTTTTCTTTTTCTTCACCTAGGCCGAATTGTATACAAGGGATATTCATGAATTTCTCTTTAATTTTTCATCCAAAATCACATGAAAATAATAATTTACCTAATCCTCTAATTAATTCTAACTAAAAAACATAAATTCACTTGGGTAATTTTCTTTCATTAAATTCATTCACTTTCTAATATTTTTTTATTCAATCTTTTATCTAAGATGGAGAGGATGAAATTTATGAACTTTAGATGAAATTTAGGTTAGAAATTAGATGGGAATTGAAAGCTTGAAGAAAGAAAAATGAAGGAAAATTTATGGTTATGAATTCGGCCAAGTGAGGGAAAAGAGGAAAAAGATGGAGTTTGGCAAAATTTTTAAGAGATTTCTCCATTTTTTTATTCATTATTTTAGTGCTTTAAATGAAGGGTCAAGTTTAATCAAATACTATTCAATCTAATGGCTTATATTAAGCCATTTGTCATCCTCTTATTAGTTATATATTTTAATTATCATTTTACCTCCAAAATAGGTCTAAAATTATGTAAAAATATTAACTAAGGCATGTTTAAAATTTTAGATCAATTCGAATTCATTTCGATATACTTCTAAGTTCAAAGGTAAAATTCACAGATCTGAAATTCAAAATTTCAAAGTTGCCTAAAAATTTATTTTTCACTTTTAAATATTATTTGGAATTATTTCTAGTGGTTTTATATACTTAAAAATATTTTTAAGGTCTGTAGAATATTTTTAAGCCAATCAAAGTTTTGTCAAATCCTAATACATGCATAGCCAATTTTTTACTATGTATTTTGAGGGCTTATTTGATCTCAATTTTACCTCAAATTATACTAGTAGACTTATCATGAATTGAAATTTCCAATGGTATTGAAAAGTTTTTATGGGTCCTGGGTATACTATTCACTCTAGTGTCCATCGATATCATTGTTCCCCCTAAAAAGTACTATTATAATAACCCAAATTGTGAGGGTGTTACACATGTTACCTAAGATAAATTGGTTTTAACCTATACTATAAATTTGAAATAAAAAATTAGAGAACTTAAAAATCAATTATATACCTTACATCATAGAACTAATTCCATCAAAAAATGTTCAAAAGGCTAAAAATATAATAGATAAATTGGCAGCACCATAACATCCTATTAATGATCATATTGTTGTTGAATATGTGTGATGTGAGCCTTTCCTTGGATCCTCTTGGAACCAAGGGATTTGAGAGAGTAGTGTTATAAATTAGAGAAGAAGAGAAGAGAGGTGAGAGGTAGAACAGAGACAGAGATAGAATAGGAATGAAGGGAAGAAGAACAGAATTTTAGGGAAGAAGAGAGAAAGAAGATTGAAGGAAAACTCAAAGGGAGAGAGAGAAATCTACATTCATCCTTTCACATGAAGATTACATAGAATGAAATAGCATTATATAACTGCTACTACTCCTTCCCGTAAATACAGCTCATACAACTCACAAGATTCCCTCCTCAATCTATAACTAAACAGAAAAGAGAATTATTTAAAGAAATAACAGAAGAAACAAAACGGAAAGCAAATGCAATTTCCCAATAGCTGTGAACTCGTATCCTCAAGCCTCCTTTATTATTGGACTGGATTCTCCACTTTGGGCTGCCCTTTAGCTGTTGATCCCCTTGTTCTCTTCGTGGGCCTCCTCTGTATGTGGCTGAATTCATTGGGCTCTTCTTCTTTGATCATAACAATACCCTCCCCAACAAGCCCAACCTTGTCCTCAAGGTTGGCAGCAAAACACCCAATGTGCAGTTCTTTTCATTTCCTCATCCTTCTCCATATCTCAAGCTCCATCTCTTTGAATTTAATGTGCAAGTCCAAGGCATAGTTAAAAGCAAAAAGACCAAGAGCTCCTAAAATAATATGATCACCATGTACAACTCTCATGCCTCCACCAGATGCAGTCCCAGCAATATAGAAAGAATCAATCATAAAACTTGAAGGAATGAACCGGTTAGCAATGAAGCATTTCATTGTGACATTTTCACAAACACCTGCTGGCCTTAAATTTTTCTTCAAAATTTTTTCAATTTTCTCAAATTTATCCACCATATTTAAAGCAACAACACAAAAATCATCATTGTTCATCATCAATACACTGCATATTTCGTTTTTGATTTCATCTTTTTTCGCTACTTGTAGAACGTTTTCTTCCATCTTATCACAACATTTAGAAAGTGGCAAAGAAAAATCAAGTGTGAGAGATGATCTTACTAGCTCTTTGAACAGCTCCGTTGAACTCAAATTATCTGATGGTATTTCCAGTGTTTCCTCCAATTGCAACAGCAAGAGAGAAAACATTTTGTACATTTTTTCTTCAAATTTCTGGATTCGTAGATCCATTCTCCTTCCATACTCTAGGATTGAAAGTTCCACTGATTTGAGTTCCTCCAATACCTTCATTTTTGCAGCATTTTTGGCTCTGAGAATCGACTGCTCTGATACCATTTGTTATAAATTAGAGAAGAAGAGAAGAGAGGTGAGAGGTAGAACAGAGATAGAGATAGAATAGGAATGAAGGGAAGAAGAACAAAATTTTAGGGAAGAAGAGAGAAAGAAGATTGAAGGAAATCTCAAAGGGAGAGAGAGAAATCTATATTCATCCTTTCACATGAAGATTACATAGAATGAAATAGCATTATATAACTGCTACTACTCCTTTCCGTAAATACAGCTCATACAACTCACAAGATTCCCTCCTCAATCTATAACTAAACAGAAAAGAGAATTATCTAAAGAAATAACAGAAGAAACAAAACGGAAAGCAAATGCAATTTCCCAATAGCTATGAACTCGTATCCTCAAGCCTCCTTTATTATTGGACTGGATTCTCCACTTTGGGCTGCCCTTCAGCTATTGATCCCCTTGTTCTCTTCGTGGGCCTCCTCTGTATGTGGCTGAATTCATTGGGCTCTTCTTCTTTGATCATAACAAGTAGAAAACCTTTTGCCTTTTTGTTCATTAGGCAATGAAGTCATGACTTATATCATTACCCTAAGTAATCTCCAAGCCATGGATCGCCTCACTTTCACCTTGGTAACTTGGTTTTATTTTTTGGGTTCAGACAAGTTAAGGTATTTATCCCGAGTTGATTAATTATTACATGATATTCAAGGAATTCTATCTTAATTTATTGAGTCTTTTACCTCAAAAAGGCATGAGATAGTGGCTTGAGGTATTTCTATTACTTTATTGGTAATTAATTGTGGGGGGTGTCTGCTGGGTATCAAAAGGTTGATGTAAAGAGTCGATGTGACATATGCCGAACCTCATAGGCACTCAGTATATCCTTAAAAACCTATTTTTAAGGCTAGAGATCAAATCAAGATTCATTTAACTCATAAAGGCTGATCACTTTATACTATACATGATTTTGTTCCCATATATTATTGATGATTAACCTGTAAGTCATCTGCTGGGCCCCAAAAGGCAAGTATCACGGAGTCGCCACCTAATAAAATGTTAAAAAAGCGAGTTCTTACCTTGTGAAGCTAAAATTAGAGATAGTTCAGACTTCACTCCTATTTACAACTAGGTTAATGTTTACATGAACAACGATTTGTAATTAATTATTCTTATCTCCTTCATAAGTATTTTATATTAAAAAATTAAATAGCACACTGCAAGCACGTTGAAAGATGTGAAATATACAAATGAAAGTGCTAAATAATAAATCAAGCATAAATCGAAGAATTAATTAAGCTTTATCCAAAATGAGGACATTGGTCTTTGCATACATATTTATAAAAAGGCAGAATTTCAGGTAAGAAAATAATTGATCCCTCACGGCTTTGGAAAAGAATTGTGTTAATTTATTTTATGATACAAGAATCAAATTTATGTTAAAGAAATAATTCTTTAATTTACTTCTTATTTTATGGATGAAAATAAGGATATTGGTCCCATTTATTATAGAAAAATTTCACTCAAACTGGTATAAAATTATTTAGTGAGTTTTTAAATTAATTGTTAGGAAAACTTGCTTTGTTACACTATTTACAATGAAAGAACAATAATGCCAAAAAAAATACATAAATAAGACAGTTGATTAATTTGGGAACGTTGGCTCCTCCATGCATATTTTTAAAACACTTTTATGCGACTTTTGGGATTAAAAATGGATGTCGGTCTATTTTATATGGAAAAAATCCAATTAATTAAGTAAAAAATATTTAATGTGAATTTCTCTAATTATCATGCAAAAATTTCCTTTTTTTACTAACTATCACAAATTAATTTATAATAAAGGCCAAATACAAAATAAATAAATAAGTTGGTGAGGCTAAAAAATTAACCTCAAACTAGATTAACCTTGATCTCCAATTCCCAAGCTCCCCTACATAGGATTATTATATGATTTAGTCAAGAAAAAAATAAGGATTAGCCAAATAAAAATAAAAACACATTTAAATCATAAAAGAAAACTATTAGCAAAATAATAAAAATCACAAGGGAAATCAAATAAAAGGGAAAAAAGAATAAATAAACCAATAAAAATAAGTACTTGAAAGGAGAGGGAAATAAAAAGTATAAAGATAAAGAAATAAAGAAACTAGGAAGAAAAAGAACCATAAAGAAAGCCAAAGAGATGTGCCATGAAGAAGAAGAAAGGTGAGTCATAGCCTAATAGGGTGAGTCATGGCTTTAAGTGGGGCGAGTCATGCCCCCTCAAGTGAGTCACTAGCCATTTTATGAGCAAGTTATGATGAGTCAGAAGTGAGTCACGACCTAAGACCATAACTCGCTCATGACTCAAGGCCTTTCCTAACATATCCAGTAGCTACTGGAATGAGGCCAAGACCAATTTCCATTCTTTTAAAGGGCATTCTAAGGTTCGAAAATGCATAAAATGGACTTTAAACTCCTCAAAATCAACTAAAATGCTTAAAAAATCAATAAATCTACTAAAAATAATAATTTTAAAAGATCACCATGTGAGAGAATTAAACTTTAGAGAGAGAAAGTCAACACTAACAGGCATCAAACTTACTCAAAGAAAGTCAAAAATAACAAGCATCAAACTTACTCAAATTCACATATAAATAGGAAATTAATGCATAAAATTTAATATTACACACACTCAAGCTTTTAAAACATAATTTACACAAAATCTACATAAAATCAACCAAGAATAACATATATTATACAAAGAGAAAAATTAAAAAGTAGAACATAATAACTATACAAAAAACTTAAAATTGTATTTTTAAGAATAAAAGTTTTTAAATATGCATATAAGCAATATGTTTGCCCCTTACATTACATTCAGTAAAGCTACTTTAGCAAAACCAATGAGTGCACGCTACTTCCTTTTCTTGCTTACTTCATTCTTAAAGAACCCATTAAAAATATAGCTTTTTCTCTTTATTTCTCTCTTTAGATTTTTTTGTTATTTTCCCAAGATTTTGTTATTTTTCTATTTAAAGAAAATCATTACCTTTAAATGCATTTGGATTAGGACTAAAAAAGTAGAAGATTTTTATCTTGAAATTAATCCTTATTTTTTAGGAAAATAAGCAATTTTGGATATAAAAAGACAAGTCACGGCCTTGACTTGTGAGTCAAGGGCATGACTAGGAGGTGGAACCCTCCAAAAATGTACAGAAACTCACTTTAAATAAAAAAAATTGGTGAGCCATAAGCTTGGGCCCATGACTCACTAGAGTTATGCCTAGGGACTTAAATAATGATCCGAAAAAAAGAGTAAGTCACCCCTTAAGGTCGTGACTCAAAAGCAATTTATGGCCTTGATTCACAAACCTGTGAGTTAAGGCTATGATTCATTTTTGAGTTGAGCTAAAGCCTTCAGATGTGCTCTTCCACCCATCCAAGAGAGAGAAAACACATGCATACCCCTAAAGCACCATTTTTTGACTCTTACAACTATAAAACTTGCAATAAAATATTTTTCAAAAAACTAGTATTGAAAAAGGATAGAGTGCTATTGCTTCCTAGTTACTTTTGAAATAGCATTATCCTCATTAGGTAACCCTAAAAAAGGTTGATTTATGACTAATGTCTACAATTTTCCCTAAGTTTTGGAAGGCTAGTGCACTATGTCTAGGTTTTGCCAAAGTTTAGAGTAAAGCGATAAAAGATGCATACCTAAGATAGTGAGCATCGAGATACAGATACGTACCACTTAGATAGTGAATTTTTGGTTGAGTAATTACTGCCATCTCATCTACGTGCTAACTTTTGATTGATCGAGTGATTACCATTAGGTTATCGACATTTTAACTTTCGGTTGGGTGATTATCATTAGCTTGTCGACGTTTTAACCTTTGATTGCATAGTTACCATTAGTTTGTTAATGTTTTAACCTTTGATTATGTAGTTATCATTAGTTTATCAATGTTTTAACCCTAGATCAATCAAGTGATTACCATTAGCTTGTTGACATTTTAACTCTTGATCAAATGAGGTGGTTACATCATTTTGTTGATGTTTTAGCCCTTAGTTGATTGGGTAGTTATCATTAGCTTGTTGGCATGTTAATCATTGGTCAAAACATCTAATTAATGCTAGTTTATTGGCATATAACATTAGAAAAGATGATGGATTTAATACCTCATGAAAGGACTTTCGTCCCTTCATAGGTATACCACCTCTAAAGTGGGCATTGGTGCTTATAAAAGGGTCTTGATATTAGAACATTGTTATAGTGAAGGAAGCTATTTACCTATTTATGTTTTTGCATGATTGCTTTTAAGTAGATTTAACTTTAAGTAGTAGGGCTATCCTTTGGCAAGTGTTGCTAAGTTTATATCTAATGTTTACATAGTCTAGGTATGTGAAAGCTTCATTTTGATCCGATTGCACAACATTTGTAATGCTTGAACTATTGCTTGTTTGAAATTCCCACGATGTGGCTTTATGCTAGGATTTTTGTTGCTTAGGTCATAGTCGATGAATTAGATTATGATATATTTTTAAAATTATTTTAGTATACATTTTATTTTTGCCTTTTGATTTATGAATTCAACTTTGATATTGGATTTATTTTGATGATTATCTAAGCGATTATTTTTCCCCTTTTTATTTATTTACTGCATTGAGCATTATGTTGATAATTGTAGAAAATAAACATATAAATGAATGGATAAACATCACAAAGAATAATGTTGCCTGTACATCACTTAAATAAAATAAAATTCTAGATCCATAAATGTAAATACAACTGGAAATAAACAAAAATTTAGATAATCAATATAAAAATTTAAATATATATCACTAAAGATTATCTCCAGTGTCTCGATCCTAAAGGACTTAATGATCTAACTAAAGACCAAGTGGGAGCTGAGGAAGCTGGGAAAGACCTACCTGGAAAGGGTCAGTAGGTGGCGGTGGTGGTTGAAGCACCTTGAACTCAAAGCTTATCCCTTAAGCCAAGTCTATGAAGATCTAGCCTATAAGCCTTACTAGATGGTGTACACTCTCATATACCTATATGATGGCTATCTCCTATCGATGCATCACCATCTCTATCTAGATAAGCCATGCAGTATGGTGCTTCTT
Organism: Excoecaria agallocha; assembly: GCA_037975025.1. Classification (NCBI taxonomy): domain Eukaryota; kingdom Viridiplantae; phylum Streptophyta; class Magnoliopsida; order Malpighiales; family Euphorbiaceae; genus Excoecaria; species Excoecaria agallocha. Next base: position 27,691,201 of record CM075822.1, read on the forward strand.
ACCTTTTCTCAAACTCTCTCTAAGATCAATGACCTCTATCTTGATCTTCTATACTATTTGCCCTATAGTGGTCACTGATGCACCTAAGATCTAATAATTCTAATCAGTGAGGTAACTATAAGCAATAATCATCTCCGATACCCTATGCATATCCTATCTTAGAGCCCTAACATCTATCTTAAGGTGAGCTAATCTACCCTCTAAATCCATAGTGGCAGGTGGGTGGGCGGTATTGGCCTTCTAGAAGTAGATACACCAAGGTTGCCATATGGATGAAACTTATGGGCATCATATGGCATTGATATTTGAAAGATGCCAACCCCTCGAGGTGGTGTAAGCTGTGGCCCTATGTGCACTACAGAGTGAGTCAGGCTAGATCCCATATTAAAAGTCTAAGTCTCTACTGTGTGTGCCTGGTGAAGAGGAGAATGGTCACTAGGTGCATTGTCCTCTGATTGCTCCTCATCAGACTACACTATAGGCTATTATCTATTAATTCTTAAATCGCTATCTGCCTTCTCCACTGAGATTAGTCTATAATTAATAGGTGTATGCTTAATCATGTGCATATCTAACACTATCTCAAAACTCACGACCACACTACCCTTGGCCTGGGGCCCTATCTTTGATATAGGAACTACTAATACTAGTAGCAATTAAGTCACAAACCCATCATTTTCTACTAATGTGTTTGGCATGTATGCTATTGTGGTGATGTTTTACAGGATATCATGATTTATATTGAGGTATTTTCCAACAGTTATACCCCATAAGCTCCAAATATCCACAACATTAAGGGACCTCAGGCTGTCTGATCGTCCCATGTAAGAATATGATAAGACTAGTTGTAAATATCTCAGAATCTACAAGGTTAGCATAGTGGCCTTCGCTATTGAAAGGTCATAGGGGATGCCTAACCTAATAATGGTGGTGTACTAATCTGGTCTAGTAGTCTTTCTGGTGATAACGACATCCTCACCCATAGGAAACTGGACAATATTAGCTACCTGTGCTCATGATAGATTGAATAAAATGTCAAAAACTTGAAATATGATGACCCTATTCTTGGTATCAGGGCATTGGTGTCCCCAATAATGAAAATTACCTAGAAACTATCAAACTACCTTGGGATATATAGAAAAAGTAGGAGCATAGAAATATAGCCAACCGACTTATCCAAGCAACTTCTGTGCTTCCTACTGGATCCTTATGGTCTCAAGGAAATGCAGGCTCATAAACTTGTTGTGCTAGATATATATACGACATAAAGCTTGGTATCTAGTAGCTTGCTCCAGTTCATCCAATAGGATGCCAGAGCATTAGGATACACTTATAGCTATTTACAACGAGGCATCTGCATAAATGTAAAATTAGTTATCCTATTTGACAAACTAAACATGTCAAGTAAACATTCAATTGTAATCTTCAAATTAGAAGCTAACCATGATTGAAATATTAGATCATAGTGTGAATAATTATGATAATTCACTACAACTAATGAATTTGAGTATTAGCATAAATTGTTAGCCTAACTACTGAAAATGCTAGGAAAAAATGCAAAAGTAATGCATATTCTAGTAATAGTGAATTTAGACATTATAGGATTTAGTAAGACTACTAAAATTAAATTAAAAATATTCATAAAAACTGCCAACATAAGAGAATAAGTTTGAATTTATCAAATCTCAGCAACACACTGATTAATTGCTTACCAAGTAATTTGCATAAGGAAGCACACATGCATACTCGATTTCAAAATTCAAATTGAAATTCAATTTCAAAATTTACATTAAAGCTTAATTTACTTTTAAAATCCAGTGTCGATTCATAATGCATGAATTATATGCAAGCATAAAAATTAACAATATATTTGAGAAAAAAATTTACATTAAATCTAAATTTACTTTTAAAATCCAGTGTCGATTCATAATGCATGAATTATATGTAAGCATAAAAATTAACAATATATTTGAGAAAAAAATTAGGTAGCATAACGGCTAAGCATTAGAAGCCCCCTGCACAAAAAATGGTGCGAACAATGCCCACAACAATCCATAAACATTTGTATGCATAATAGGTCAAGTTAAATCACAATTTAAGCATGTATGTCCATTTGCTTGCTTAATATCACTTTTAACTAAATATATAATTGACATTTTACTTTTTATTATTTAATCTATATCAATCATTTTGCTTTGCACATTTTATTCAGCATTCTTGTAATTGTACATGCATCACTAATTCAAATTAGATACTTGAGCTATTTGCATTCATCATTCCTACTCAAACTGTTTCTATTAAGCAATGATTATTTTCATGCATTTGGTTAATCAACATGCATAATTACTAGCCTATTCTCATTTTTTTCAAATCTATAATCATATAAAATAACCATTCATTAGTTATACCTATAAAAAATGTTTGTCCACAAATCTACCCATAAGGGATTCCTAATTTATTTAGCTTTTTTTGGCTAATTAATTAATTAATAATTTTCCTTTATTTTTCTCACTTTTTTCATTCCTTTCTATTACCTCAACTATTTCTTTTTTTCATTTATTGTCATTTTTTACTTACTTCTTCTTTCTTTAACAGATGATATTCCCTTATTATTAAGTTATTCTAACATATCCACCTTCCATATTTTCATTATTCTGCTGATCTATCTTACTCTAAACATAACAGTGAACTTAGAGGAACCAACCAGCAACTACCTACTGCTCAATGTTATAGAAGGCATACTTAATGGCCTAAGTCCTTTTCCCATAATCTTGGTTGAAACCATCCTCAGTTTGGACACTGTCTGTACTGACCCTACTGTGCCCTTTTTTAGAAGCCCCTTATTGTTCTAGGTAACAATCGTTATTTTAAAAGATATTGTGCCTCTTATGGATTTTCACATTAGCTTTTCTTAGTAAAAAATGCATCTTTTCAGATTTTAACATAATCCTATGCCTTAATTTTGCCTAAGACGAAACCAACTCAGCTCAGCGGCTTTTGTTATTATTTTTTTTTCTTTTTTTCATCATTTTTAGATATGGCTACAAGAGAAACTAAGGTTACTAGAAAAATCTTCTCCCAGGGTATTCAGTACATACTCCTTGAGGTACTACCTTCCTAAAAGATTGCTTTATGACTTCTATTCACCATAAGAAGGCTTTGCATAGTATCAATATTAGTTGATAATGACATCAATTTCATATGTGCATGGCTAGTACCTGATTATGTGACCCAATATAGGCATTCTGGATGTGGGCCATTATACAACTTATATAGAGCTACCTTTTGTGTGGCCTTTCGCTATGTTTGATAATTTAGGGAGCGACAAGACATTGTAAGTGTTAGTGTAAGCCCTAGCCCCAATACATTGTTATAAAGCATTTAATTTAATAAATAAGGGATTTGTTTTATCTATTGTATTCCTATGCATATCAATTGATAGAACTATCCAAGAATGTTGTTTTAGTTTAAGTTATCATGTGTAAGGCACATGGTTGCAAGACCTTAAAATAATAGAGACTTCATTCTGAATATTCCTAGTCAGTCATTGTTATGGGAATAACAAATGAATTAAGGCTAGTATGCTCTCTCTGATAAGTTGAGTTCTGTCCTACAGATCATAAGGACAAGAGTGTCAATCAGAGATCATAGATACATGTTTAGAACATGGTATCTGGATTCGATCCATTCATGAGAACACTATATGGTACAAGTCATAAGTGTTTCTCATGTGCAAGTTTTGCATCAGAGTTCTTAGACCTAAAATCTCTATAAAACTCTTTATGAATTACTGTGTACTTTGACATACACCTAACGTGCTCATAACAAGGTGACAAGCATTGGTATGCTTAGGTATGCACTGATCCATGTTAGAGAGCATGAGAGAAGTGAAGGGATTACCTCTCTCGATAAGAGAGAAAATATCACCGGCCACTTGATCAGTGAACTAAGAAGTGTATAGCCATACCAAGATAAAATAATGAGTAATAATTATTTATCTGAGAGTTCAGTGTGACTGAAATATCAAGAAAGGAATTAACATATATAAGGACGACTAATTCCGTGCCTTATATTAATTCTGATATTTAAGGGTAAGGGACTATACAAAATTGCATTAGGTCATTAAATGCCATTTGCATTTTTCATATAATTTGGAATGCTATAATATCTTGCTAGAGAATATATATAGCCTTTAAATTAATTCATTAATTCATTGCCATTATTAAATGGACCTATAAGATCGCACATAAATCATTGGGCATAAAATATTTAAATAAAGTATTGGGCATTAATTTGGGATTTTAATTAAAGTCAAATTAATGTATGTAATGGGTATTAAAATTGCTAAATGGACCTTGGTCCATGAGAGAGAGAAATTCAGCCCACAAGGATTAATTTCAATTAATTAATTATCTTGGATTAATTAAGTTAATTGAGTATTAAAGCCTAATAGCATTTAAATCAATATAAAACACTTAAATAGGAGAGAGATTGGCTGAAATTCAAAGATAAAATAATTGTGAATTTTGGCACATGTGTATATCCTAATTAAGTGGTAGTTTTTTAATTAAATGTCTTATGCCATTTTAAATTAATTTGAATTTAAAATTTAATAGAATTTGAACTAATTTAAATCAATTTATTAGGAAGTGATGGAGGCTGAATATAAGACCTAATTCTAAGGGATTTCGGCAACCATAAAGCTTTCCTAATCTAGTGATATAAATAAGTTAATTCTATTTGACCTAGTTAAGTTTTTCTCTCTCTAAGCCACCACTCTTAGGGGGAAAGGACTCTTCATTCTTCTCTTGGATTTTGGGTAGCATTTAAGAAACCTTAAGAAGAACAAGATAAAGTCTTGTGTCTTTATTTTAATACCCATTGCCATATACACAAAGATTAGAGCTAGCACTTTAAGTTTTAAGCCTTCCTTACAATTGTGTGTGTGAACATAGAGAGGAGTGGCATAAAAGCTGTTTCTTTGGCATTGGTGATCAAGATCTGAAGCATATAAGTTCATCCTATTTTCTGGTCATCATCAAAAAAAGATTTAAAGTGCATCTAAGATTGTAAGTTTCAAAACCCTAAAATTGCATGTTTTTTATTCTTGTTATGGATTGTGTGGTATGTATGATCAATTGTATTATTTTTCCGCTGTGTGATCATCATGTATATGCCATTTTATATTCCATCAGTATTATTAGAGCCTAAAAATTCTTATTTTAATGCTTTAGTCGCATTAAATATTTATTCAAAAATCGTTCGCTTAAAAACATGCAATGCTGAAATTTTCTATTTTGAGTTTTTTGCATTATTTTGGTGTAAAAATGATTTTAAATAATTAGATAGGTATTATAATTATTATGATATGTTAATATACTGTCCTAATATGTTCTTAGAGCTGTTCATGGTCAGATTTGATTATAAATAGCAGATGATACATGTTAATCTTGAAACTAGGTGCTAGGTTGCATGATATGTGTTTATTTAATAACTAGTTTTCAAAATTAAATGTATAAACATGTTTGGCATGTTTGTAAGTGATTTTTAAAGATTAATAACAGGTCTGGACATATTTTAAAATTAGTTTTAATTCTGGTCCATGATAATTTAATTGATTAATTTTAAAATCACTTAAAACTATGACTAGTTTGTGTTTGTTGCATATTTAATCAACATTGTTTGTTTTGTTTTGATTAAAATGACAAAAACACATTTAGATCAGTTCTGAAAAGAACCTTAAATCAATTTTTATGACCTTATTTAAATTATTAAATGGCTCACAAAATCGTTTTAAGTGTTTGTGCATTTTTGTGGCATTATATGAGCATTAAACAACTAGTTTCATTGTTGTTTGTTTGTTTAAGTATGAATGTCGTGTATGATATATGTTCTTCATTATTTTATGTTTTAATTCATGTTAGAACATATAATATGTATTTTTAATGTTTATGGGCTGTATGACATAAAATTATAAATGGCAAAATTGGAAATTATACTAGAATTGATTTATGGCACAAATCTAACTAGTTAGTGTTTTTGGCTTTTAAGAGAAATTATTCAATAAGAGGATTAAGTCAATTGGGCTTCGGCCCAGGCCCATCATGGGGTCTTCTCTTAAAATTTCAAGTACACAATTTTCATTAATGAGCTTGGCTAAATTGATTAAAATTGGACTTTATTTTATCCATGAATGTTATGTATATTTATTTGCTTGTTTTGTGTGATGAATGGATATGAATGGTGCATTCATGGGCCCTGGATTTTTGTAATTAAATATGGCCTACGAGCCATTATGTATTATTGTAACAGTTTTATTTATTTCTTAGTATAGAATTTATTTGAAGACTTTGTAAATCAAGACGAAGCCCACCGAAGTGGAGAAGCCTAACTCGAAGATTCTTATGTAATAGTATAGAATCTTAGTTGTAGATTTTTGGGCCCATGTTTGTCACGCTTTACTTTATGCAATTATATATATATGCATGCTATGAATGGATGAGAAAGTGTATGCCATGTAAGTCGTAATAAAATGAATCCCTAAAATAGTAAGTCTCAAAGTTGCCTTCCTAATTAGAAACATGTCAAGGCATCGATCATCAGTCACATAGACTAGGAGTCCTAGATGCACCCGATTATCTTTGTGAGGCATGGGTTGTGAATGTAGGTTGGACATAACATGGAAAGGGATGTTCGGACCTAGATAACTAATAAATGAGTTTGTGTTATAACATCTTAAGATGTTAGCCCATTTGATCCAAGAATCATGTACGAGATATGATTGGAGTTTTCCTACCTAAGTAACTTAACTTGTTAGGTGTGCAAGCTCAGCTTGACTAATAAGTTGTTGTGAAAAGTGGATCTTGGCCCACATTAAATCACTAACGTGAATTATTTAAAGGGATATTAATTCGGTTTGTGGGATTATAAATAAGACCTCATTTAATCTTGTTAAGTTTTTATTATAGATTGAAAATTGCTTATTCAAACAACAACTTTTCATTGCAATCAGTCCTGGAAAAGGACAAACTAAATGGCACCAATTTCATAGACTGGTCTCGAAACTTGAGAATTGTTCTTAAGCAAGAGAAGAAGTCGTATGTTTTGGATGCACCCTTGCCCGAAGAACCTAGTAGGAATTCCTTTATGGTTCAAAAGGAAATTTTTGAGACGAAGAAGAGCGACTCCAATGATGTGACTTGTCTGATGCTGACCACTATGGTTCCTGACTTGCAAAAGCAATTTATGGACCAAGAGGCTTATGTGATCATGGTGCACCTCCAGGAGATGTTCTAAGAGCAAGCTCGTCACGAGAGATTCGTGACAATAAAGGCCTTAATTTCTTATAAGATGATTGCGGGTACTCTTGTTAGTACCCATGTACTCAAGATGAAAGGGTATCTTGATACTCTTGAGAAGCTTCAGGTACAAGTCCCAAAGGAATTGGCCACTGACTTGATCTTGGGTTCATTGACTGATGATTATAATTTATTTGTTATGAATTAAAACATGCATGTAATAAAAAAGACAGTCACCGAGCTTTATGGGATGCTTGTGAATGCTGAAGAAAACATTCGAAAGACTAATCCCATACTTATGGTTCAAGGGGGCATTAAGAAGGGACCCGCTAAGGGAAAGGGAAAGGGAAAGGCAAAACCCAAGTATGACCTAGCTCGGCTCAAGTCAAATGGGAGTGTACCTCAGGCCCAACCCAAGCCCAAGGCACAAAAGCTCAAGGAGAGTGAGAGCACATGCTTCCACCGCAACAAGATAGGGCATTGGAGAAAGAATTGTTCTCTCTTCAAGGAAGAACAAAAGAAGAATGGAGCCAAGGCGTCTAGTTCTGGTATTTTTGTTATTGAAATTAACCTTTCTATTTCTACCACTTGTGTATTGGATATCGGTTGTGGTTCTTACATTTTTTCAAATGTGCAGGGGCTAAGAAATAGGTGATTACTTGGGAAGAATGAAGTGGAACTTTATGTGGGGAATGGAGCATGAGTTGCTGCCATGGAGATATGTGACAATCAACTCACTTTACCTTCCGAACTTTGTTTAGATTTGAAAAATTGTTATTATGTGCCTGCTATGAGTAGAAACATTATTTCAGTTTCTTGTTTGGATTTGGATGGATTTGATTTTGTTATTAATAATGGTAATGGTCATATTCGTCGCCAAGGCATTTGATATGGCAATGCCATGTTACAAAATGGCCTTTATATCCTTGATCTACAAAACAAAGAGTCCATATACAACATTAATACAAAGAGGGTTAAATCAAATGAATTGAACCCTACTTACTTCTGGCATTGTCATTTAAGGCATGCAAACAAAAGATGCATTTCAAGACTCCACAAATCTGAAGTGTTTGGGTCATTTGACTTGGAATCTTATGACATATACGAGCCATGTTTGCATGGTAAAATGATAAAAAGTCCTTTTAACAAGAAAGGTGAGAGGACTAATGACTTATTGGAACTAATACATACCGATGTATGTGGACCATTAAGTACACAAGCTAGAGGTGCTTTTAGCTACTTCATGACGTTCACAGATGACTTCAGTAGATATGGCTACATCTATCTAATGAAGTACAAGTTTAAAACTTTTGAGAAATTCAAAGAGTTTAAGAACGAAGTAGAAAAACAACTTGGCAAAAGTATAAAAGCCATTCGATCATATCAAGGTGGCGAATACTTAAGCCAAGAGTTTAACAGTCATTTGAAGGAGTGTGGTATTATTTCATAGCTCACTCCTCCTAGAACACCACAATGGAATGGTGTATCCAAGAAGAGAAATTGAACTCTGTTGGACATGGTTCAATCAATGATGAGTCAAGCAAATCTTCCTGTCTCTTTTTAAGGTTATACATTAGAAACTGCTGCATTTCTACTAACTCGTACTCCAACTAAAGTAGTTGAGAAGACACCATATGAAGTATGGACTGGGAAAGAACCCAATATGTCATTTCTCAGGATTTGGGGCTGTGAAGCACATGTTAAGAAATTAACATATGATAAACTAGAGTCCAAATCCATTGTCTGCTTGTTTGTGGGTTATCCTAAAGAAACAAAGGGATACTACATTTACTCACAAGCCAAGAACAAAGTATTTGTTGCTTACAAGGTTGTTTTCTTGGAAAAGGAGTTTCTTCTCAAGAAAGACAGTGGGAGTAAAGTAGAACTTGGAGAAATTCAAGCGCCACAAACTCTTATAGAGCATGGGTTAGAAATGGGATCAAGTTCACAACTAGTTGTGGAACAATAACCCATTGTACAAGAACCTAGAATGTCCGGTAGGGTATGTCGGGAGATTGAGAGATACAAATTTCTAATCACCGATAGTAACACTATTGAGTTAGTAGACCATGAGGATCCTACTTCCTACCGAGAAGCTATTGAGAGCCCAGACTCAAAAAATTGGTTTGAAGCCATGAAATTCGAGATGCAATCAATGTACGATAACCAGGTTTTGACCTTGGTTGAGCCACTGAAAGGTGCTAAGGTAAATGAATGCAAGTGGCTATTTAAACTCAAAGCTGATAAGACCTACAAAGGTAGACTAGTAGCAAAAGGTTTTTGGCAAACTCATGGTGTAGACTATGATGAGACCTTTTTGCTTGTAGTCATGCACAAGTCTATTAGGATCTTGCTTGCCATAGCTGCATATCATGATTATGAGATATGGCAAATGGATGTCAAAACTGCTTTCCTCAATGGAAATTTACTTGAGGATGTGTATATGACACAACCTAAGGGTTTTGTCAATCCCAAGCATCTTAAGAAGGTTTACAAGCTTCAAAAATCCATTTATGGATTAAAGCAAGCATTTCAAAGTTGGAATATTCGTTTTGATGAGGCAGTTAAAGAATTTGCTTCGTTAAGAACGAAGATGAGCCTTGTGTGTACAAGAAGATTAGTGGGAGCATAATAGTATTTCTGGTCCTATATATGGATGACATCCTTCTCATTGGGAATGACATTCCAACATTGCAAAAGGTTAAGCAATGGTTGGGGAAGTGTTTCTCAATGAAAGACTTAGGTGAAGCCAAGACAATACTTGGTATTCGGATCTATAGAGATAAATCGAATCGGCTTTTAGGACTAAGTTAAGAAAAGTACATAGACAAAGTACTAAAGCATATTAGCATAGGAGACTCAAAGATAGGGTACATACCTTTTGCTTTGGTAGTTCCTTTAACTAAAGAATAGTGCTCTAAAACCAAAGAAGAAAGGGACAACATGAGTAAAATCCCATATGCATCTGCTATTGGATCTATCATGTATGCTATGTTATATACTAGGTTAGATGTTGCTCATGCACTGAGTATAACCAGTAGGTTTCAGCAAGAACCTAGTGAGAAGCACTAATATGCTATAAAGGGGATTCTAAAGTACTTGCGAAGGACTAAGGATCACTTTTTGGTGTATGGTGGTCAAGAAGAGCTCGTCATACAAGGTTATGCTGATGCTGCTTTTTAGACCAGGATTTTGGATTTAAGATCACAATCTGGGTTTGTTTTTGTTTTGAACGGTGGTGCTGTCAGCTGGAAAAGCTCGAAGCAAGAGACCATTGCCGACTCAACTATAGAATATGAGTATATTGCAGCGAGCGAGGCTGCAAAAGAGACTATTTGGATTAGAAATTTCATTTCTGGATTAGGAATGGTCCCAAGCATCCTAGATCCATTAAAAATTTTATGTGACAATAATGTGGCCATCGCACAGGCTAAAGAGCCCCGGTCACACCAGAAATCCAAACACATACTCACGAGGTACCACCTGATCAAAGAGATCATTGATTATGGGAATGTCAAGGTTAGAAAGATAGCAAGTGAAGACAATTGCGTCCAAATCTGCACGAAGCTCATTTGAGAGCATTCGGTCTTAGGGCTATGCCAAATTAGGACTAGTGCTAGTGGGAGATTGTTAGTGTAAGCCCTAGCCCCAATACATTGTTATAAAGCATTTAATTTAATAAATGAGGCATTTGTTTTATCTATTGTATTCCTATGCATATCAATTTATAAAACTATCCAAGAATGTTGTTTCAGTTTAAGTTATCATGTGTGAAGCATATGGTTGTAAGACCTTGAAACAATAGAGACTCCATTCTGAATATCCCTAGTCAGTCATTGTTATGGGAATAACAAATGAATTAAGGCTAGTATGCTCTCTCTGATAAGTTGAGTTCTGTCCTACAGATCATAAGGACAAGAGTGTCAATCAGAGATCATAGATACATGTTTAGAACATGGTATCTGGATTCGATCCATTCATGAGAACACTATATGGTACAAGTCATAAGTGTTTCTCATGTGCAAGTTTTGCATCAGAGTTCTTAGACCTAAAATCTCTATGAAACTCTTTATGAATTACTGTGTACTTTGACATACACCTAACGTGCTCATAATAGGGTGACAAGTATGGGTATGCTTGGGTATGCACTGATCCATTTTAGAGAGCATGAGAGAAGTGAAGGGATTAGCCCTCTCTATAAGAGAGAAAATATCACCGGCCACTTAATCAGTGAACTAAGAAGTGTATGGCCATACCGAGTTGAAATAATGAGTAATCATTATTTATCTGAGAGTTCAGTATCACTGAAATATCAAGAAAGGAATTAATATATATAAGGATGACTAATTCCATACCTTATATTAATTTTGATATTTAAGGATAAGGGACTATGCAAAATTGCATTAGGTCACTAAATGCCATTTGCATTTTCATTTAATTTGGAATGCTATAATATTTTGCTAGAGAATATATATAGCCTTTGAATTAATTCATTAATTCATTGCCAATATTAAATGGACCTATAGGATCGTGCATAAAGTATTTGGGCTTAAAATATTTAAATAAAGTATTGGGCATTAATTTGGACTTTTAATTAAAGTCAAATTAATGTATGTAATGGGTATTAAAATTGCTAAATGGACCTTGGTCCATGAGAGAGAGAAATTCAGCCCACAAGGATTAATTTCAATTAATTTATTATCTTGGATTAATTAAGTTAATTGAGTGGTAAAGCCTAATAGCATTTAAATCAAAATAAAATACTTAAATAGGAGAGAAATTGGCCGAAATTCAACGATAAAATAATTATGAATTTCGGCACATGTGTATATCCTAATTAAGTGGTAGTTTTTTGATTAAATGTCTTATGCCATTTTAAATTAATTTGAATTTAAAATTTAATAGAATTTGAACTAATTTAAATCAATTGATTAGGAAGTGATGGAGGCTGAATATAAGACCTAATTCTAAGGGATTTCGGCAACCATAAAGCTTTCCTAATCTAGTGATATAAATAAGTTAATTCTATTTGACCTAGTTAAGTTTTTCTCTTTCTAAGCCGCCACTCTCAAGGGGAAAGGTCTCTTCCTTCTTCTCTTGGATTTTGGGTAGCATTTAAGGAACCTTAAGAAGAACAAGATCAAGTCTTGTGTCTTTAGTTTAATATCTATTGCCATATACACAAAGATTTGAGCTAGCACTCTAAGTTTTAAGCCTTCCTTGCAATTGTGTGTGTGAACATAGAAAGGAGTGGCGTAAAGGCTATTTCTTTTGCATTGGTGATCAAGATCTGAAGCATATAAGTTCATCCTATTTGTTGGTCATCATCAAAATCAAGATTTAAAGTGCATCTAAAATTGTAAGTTTCAAAACCCTAAAATTGCATGTTTTCGATTCTTGTTATGGATTACGTGGTATGTATGATCAATTTTATTATTTTTCTGCTATGTGATCATCATGTATATGCCATGTTATATTCCATCAGTAAGGAGCCCTCTGTTATTTCAAAGAGGTGCCTTATATATTGCCTTTGTCTTTGGTTATCATCACCTCTGGGCTCAATTGTATACAAAAGCCAATATACATAGATTAGATGACCGTAATTTTACCACTTCTACCATATATGAAAGATGGATTACTAGCCCTGCAGTTGATAGTAGAGAAAATTGTCTAAGACGAAGCTTAGGCAAAATTAGTAGAGGATGATCTTTATAATTATACATGTAATGTAAATAAACTATGTACTACTTTTTATATCGAACAAGATAACTCAGAGTATAAAAAATAAACTGCTCTTATTTATATTAAGGTACAGGTTTGGATTATATATGAAAACATTTCAACATACTTTCACTACACATGATCCCTATTTAACATTAAGTTCAAAAAGTACAAGACCCTATCCAACCTTATGACTAAACCTTGAAAGCATCTTTACCCTATTATCAATTAGCCCTATTGGGTTTTCTTGATTAAACATTTTCACTCTACCTTTAATTTTTGCCCAAGATACATTTTTTCGATTTTTACTTGCCGAGGCACCAATTTTTGCATTTTTATTTTTAACCCATAGGGCTATATTCTTCTCTTTTTCTCTTTTATTTTATTTATTTTTCCTAAGTCTATCCATGAAACCTCTTTAACCTATTGATATTGATTGGTTATTTAAATTCATTTTCATCACTATCGTTCAGGATTGCAGCTCCCTTAGACAATAGCTTTTTTAACATATATGGGCATTCCCATGTTCATCTAAACTTACCTTTGATATTGGAAATGCCTATCCTTATCTATTTGAAAACCAAATCTCCTTCTTTAAAAAAATGGTTCTTGCCTTTCTTCCTAAAAGGTCAAGCCAACCTTTTCTAATAAATTTAATTATGATAGTAGGCTTGCATCCTATCTCCATCTAACAGGTTAAGCTAAAGCAACCTTGACCAAGCCCATTCTATTTCTAGCAACTTGACTTCTAAAACCACCTTCAATGATTGGTGTTCAATTTCCACTAGCAATATAGCTTTTATTCCATAGACAAGCAAAGAGGGAGTAGCTCATGTTGAAGGTTATGTTCCATAAAAAACCATGGTTATATATCCCCATAATGTAAAAGGTAACTTCTTAGCCCAATCCTTATAGGTTTTAACCATTTTGGCCAAAATTCTCTTAACATTTTTGTTAGCTATCTCGACCACTCCATTTTCATGAGGGTGATAAGGTGAGGATTTTTGATGCTGAACCCTATACCTTCTGAGCATTCATTTAGTTTCTCCCTAGAAGTGAGACCCATTGTCTAACATAATATGGTGCAAAAAATAGTATTTACAGATCAAGTTTTTCTCTATAAACTTGGCCATTTCTCTTACACTTATGTTTTTGAATGACTTTACTTCCATCCATTTTGAGAAGTAATTAATAGACACCACAATAAACCTATGTTCGTTTGATACAAGTGGTTGAATCATCCCTATGATATCAATGCCTTAGGCAACAAATGGTCAGGGTGAAGTAACATTACATAACTCTAATACTGGTACATATCTCAAATCAGTATACTACTAGCACAACTAATATTCCTTTACATATCTGGAATAGTTTATATTTATAGTGACCCAAAAAAACCCCTGGCGTATAATCTTTTTGGCCAAAACCTGTCATTTTATTTGAGCACTACAAACTCCAGCATGCAACTTTTCCATGACTTTCTTAGATTTTTTCTCATCTAGATACCTTAACTATAATTATCTTTTGGAGAGTATCCCTTTTACATTGATGAACTAAGTAAATAGTTTGTATAACATCTTTTGATCCTTTTATATAGCTTCTTTTAGAAATATATACTTCTCTAAGCAATTTTAAATACTGAAATACCAGATCTTCCTATCATTTACCTTGATATTAATCACTTGCTCAGCTTTGAAACATAATTTATCCAAACTAAAAATAAGTACAAGCTTCATGCTTACCCTTTTTGGATTATCCTAACTCGACACCAATGTTGCCAAAACATCAGCTAAATGATTTTTATCCCGAGGAATAACCCAAAAGTATAAAATTCAAATTGATCTCTTAAAGCCTTCAAAAATTTCATTCAAGGCAACAATCATTCTCCCTTTATAGCCCATTCAGCCCTTGGTAGATCACTAGAGATGAATTGCCACAAACTTTTGCATTCCTTGGCCCTAGGGCTAATAAAACTTTTAGTCTAAAAATACATGCCTCATATTTAGCTTCATTATTTATAGCCTTATTCCCAAGCTTCTTAGCCAAAGGTAACTTTTCCCCCTTAAGGGTTACTAGAATTACTCCCACTCCAGCACCTTTATTGTTCACAGCTCCATAAAAAAACATCTGCCATCGCTGAATTGTTATAGTTGCAATGTTCTCATCAAGTAACTTGTTGATTTTTTTCCTTTTTAACAGTTTACCTATTAGGATTTTTGCTATAGCCATTCCTTTAATGGTTTTTTTAGTAATGTATTCAATATCAAACTCTTATAAGAAATTAGCCATCTACCCATTTCGCCCAGTAATGAGGGCGCTTCTTACAAATATTTAAGAGAATTTTGCTTGGCCACTACTTGTACCTTATATAAGTGAAACTTAGCCTCTATTTGCTTTTTACTTATTTTTTGCCTTCTCGACCTATTCCAACCTAAGCCTCCTAAGTTTTAGCTTAACAAGCTTATACCCAGGATAGGAATGGCATGCTCAATGACTTTTTGATCCATCCCTAGCATGTCTTTTTAGGTACAAGCAAAGAATTTTTCATATATTTTTAATATTCTCTCAAATTCTTTTATGTCTTCAGGGGCAACATCAGTTGATATCAAGATTTCACTTGGATTTTTAAGAGTACCAAGATTGAATGGAGTAGTATTTATCGAATTGATGTCAAATATAAATGCTTTATGATCATGATCATGTAAAATGAAATAATATGAAACATCACACTAGTAAGCAGAGTTATTCATATTATTAATATAAGAGGAACCACATTCATCATCTTTGAAAAGTTCAGGTTGTGAAGTGTACTGAACCTCGTAGGCATCCAGTTTATTATCTAAAAGCTACTTTTAGGGTTCAAGTTCGGATCAAAGTTCATTTAACTCATAAAGGTTGGTCACTTTCCAATAGACATGATTTCTATTATTGATGATCAACCTACAAGGGCATCTGCTAGGCACTATAAGGAAACTATATAAGTCACCACCCAATAAAACACTATGAAAGTGAAATCTAACCTCGTGAAGTCGAAACCAAAGATAGTTTGGACTTCACTCTTATTTATACCCTTAGTTATTGTTATATAAATGAGTTTTAACGATTAATTTATTTTATCTCTTTTCTCTCACAAGTTTTTATGTTGGAAAAGTAAGGTGCACTCAAACATGTCGAAAAGCTATAAAGAATGTATATTGAAAGTTGTAAAAGCATAGAATAAAAAGCATTTAAAGAATATAAGAAAACAAATGTAAAGGTTAATCATACATAAATTGGGAAAATAATTAATTTCATTTAAATGAGGATGTTGATCATTGCATGCATATTTGCAAAAAGGCAAAGTTTTGGGTACATTTTGAAAAAAAAAGAGGGCATTGAGCCTATGCGGCTTTTGAAAAAAGAATCATATTATTATAAAGAAAAATCATAATTTTTACATATTATTTTCTGAAAGGAAAATGGGACATTGTTCCCTTTTGTTATTAAAAAATCTCACTTAAACTTATATAAAATCATTTAGTGAGTTTTTAGTTTAATGCTCGAAAAATCATTTATTTGCAATAAAAAACATTAAAGAGTAATAATATAAGTAGAATATGCATAAATCGGAATATTGATTGATTTAAAACATTGGTTCCTTCATGCATATTTTATAAAATAACAATTTATGTATTTTTGGGATTAAAAGATGGACATCGATCCATATCTCTTTATAAAAAAATATTTTTAATTAAATAGAAATAGTGATGGTGTTATTTTTAATTTAACATGAGAAAATAAAACTTTATTATTTCATTTTTGCAATAAATAAAGGAAAATAAAGGAGAGATTATACAAGCCAAAATAATAAATGCAAGAATAAAATAAATCCTAAACTAAACTATCCGCCTTATCTTCCATGTAGGCTTGGAATGCATGATGAACATATGACATGAAAAAATATGTTAGTTAATAATGAACTAAAACAAATAGTGGATAATTAAATACAATAATTAAATATATAATAGGATAAATTAAAAATAAAATTCATATGAATAGTAATAACAATAATAATACTAATGATAATATTAATAATAATTATAATATAAGAATAAGAATAATATTAGCAATAATAAAATATGATCGAATTAAATAAATTAAATATTGCACAAATATGTAAATAAACTATTTGACAATTAAATTGCAAATGCTAATTAATTAGGCTAAAAATAGATACAAATAAAATATCATTAAATAGAAATCAATGGACAATATTATAAATTGAAAATGAAGTGATAAATTAATATAGTTAGTTGATTAGACAAATACAAATACAAATAAAAAAAATCAATATTAGTAACAAATACATTTAAAAGGATATTAAGAATATAATATTGATCAAGTAACAAAATTATATATGAATATAATATTCATAAAATATATTAGAAATTAAATAAAAAAACAACAAATTAACAAATATGCTAAACAATAAATAAATGAAACTAACATATTAAATAACGAATTAACAAACTAATAATTGAAAAATTAATTAATAAATAAACTAATATATTAAGCTAATTAACAAGCAAATAATTAACAAATTAATATATTTAACAATTAACTAACAAATAAATATACATGAAATTAGCAAAATATTTGTAAAATTAAACTAATAAATGATATATTAAAAAACAATAAATAAAAAAAGGTTATTTACATGGTAAAATTTAATTAAACACTAGATATAGGTTTTGAGGATTTAGGAATATTATGTTCAGTGTTGGTTCCATCAAAAAACAAAGATTTGGTATTTATAGTTTTTTCCCAATTTTTTCGTATTATTTTGCAATTTTTTTTTGTTAATTTTCTTGAGTGTTACAAGAAAGAAGAAGATGAACAAGAAAAAGTAGAAAAAGAAAAGAGAGAGAGAGAGAAAATGTGGTTCAAAGAGAGTAAAAAATATATCTCTTTTGGATAAGCATTCCTCTCAACAAATCTCAATTGGGTTTTGATAAAATTTAGATTTTTCCCTAATTTTCCAAAAGGGAAAAATATGACCTTTGACCGTTGTCTTTTTTTAATCCCTAAAACCCATTTTGACCTCGTACTACAAGAAAATCTGGAAATAGCAACGGAAAAATAGCAATGAAAATGATTCCGTTGCTAAATTAGCAACGAAAAAATAATTCCGTTGCTAAATAGCAACGGAAAATAATTTCCGTTGCTAAAATTGGTTAAACTTTGTAGATTTAGCAACGAAAAAATATTTGGTTATCTTCCGTTGCTAAACGTGGAGGGAATTTTTGGAGCCAAAATTTAGCAACGAAAATTAGCAACGGAATTACTATTCCGTTGCTGATTAAGGCGCCAATAGATGGCGGAAAAATTTGGAACGAAAAATAGCAACGAAATATGATTTCCGTTGCTAATTTAGCAAAGGAATTTATTTTCCATTGCTATTTTAGCAACGGAAAATAATTCGGTTGCTAAATAGCAATGAAATTTATTTTTGGTTGCTAAAATAGCAATGGATAATAAATTCCGTTGCTATTTAGCAACCGAAATAGAATTCCGTTGTTATTTTTCATATTCAATGAAAAATAGTAACCGAATAGAATTCCGTTGCTATTTTTCATATTCAATGAAAAATAGCAACCGAATTTATCTCGGTTGCTAAATAGCAATGGAAAAATATTTCGGTTGCTAAAAAAATATTTTTTCATTGCTATTTAGCAACCGAAATATATTTTCGTTGCTATTTAGCAACCGAAATAAAATTTCGTTGCTATTTTTTCATATTCAGTGAAAAATAGCAACCGAATTTATTTCGGTTGCTAAATAGCAACAAAATTTAAATTTCGTTGCTAAATTGTAACCGAATATATTTTCGTTTGCTAAAATAGCAACGAAATTTATATTCTATTGGTAAATTTCACTTTCAATGAAAAATAGCAATCGAATTAAATTCGGTTGCTAAAATAGCAACGGAATTTTATTTCGGTTGCTAAAATAGCAACGGAATACAAATTTCGTTGCTAAATGAGGGGCATTTAAGTAAATTTCACGTTTGTTAGAACTATAAAACTGAAAAACCCTACATTTGCCTCATCTCCTCCCTCACAAATCTGTCTCTCTCTCAAAAATCAAAATCTTTTCCCATTTTCTTTAAGCTTGCTAACTATTTTTCCTTTGCAGACTCTTATAACCCTTAATCCTTTACCCTTTTCTCACTTCTTTCAGGTATGCTTATGTTGTTTCTCAGTTTTTGTTTACTCAAAACCCTAATTACTCTCTGTTTCATCGATTTGTTTTTTGTTATTCATGTCTATTTCGAAAGATCTTATTATATATCTATTTTTTTGAGATGGAATCATTGTCTGTTCCTAAAACTGATTTGAGATCTACTTGTTTGTTTGTAGAACTATGGGAGAAACAAGGGATAACGATGCTTACAAGGAGGAGCTTCTCGACTACGCGGAAGAAGAAGAAAAAGCCCCTGACTCTGTTGGTGCCAAAGTCAATGGCGAATCCGCAAAGAAGTGAGTAGTCTTTCTTTCTTTTGATGTATTAGGTATAGAACAACATTCGAATATTTATTTCCACATTAAAGTCAAAGATATAAAATAATGAAAGACAAAAATTGAGAAAATAAATATAAACCAAGACATTTATGAAGCTCATCAAAACAAATATATATACATGGGTCCAAACTCCAAAGCTTGAATTTCATTAACATGATAAATATATGTCGTTCCAATCACATCCTTTGATTCTTTCTAAGCTTAATAAAGTCTTTTTTTTGCATGAATATCGTAGACTTGAGAGACTTTAGATTAAGAAAAAAAGGTTGTAGGCCATACCCACTTACTTTCTTCAACCTAAATATCTTCTGTAGTCTACCTGTCTTTTCCATTAGCCCCCCAAAACCAACAATGCCTTTCTTTCTTCATTGCATGATGTCCCTCTAACCCAACTTAATTTACTTGGTTAATGTCGCTATCTGAGGGCCAAGTTTAGTCTCTAACTGATTCTTAATTATTTATCTTGTTGGTTTAAATTTGATTTTTCCTAACTTCTATTTTTCTTTTCAATAAATTGACTAATAAGATTTCGACTTTTTCATGTCAACTTGATCAACATACTTAATTCATATGAAATGGCTTGCTGCTAACTGAGTTTATTGGGCCCTTAACATACCAAACTAAATAAAATTGGTTGAATAGTTTAGAGCCGATTCTTATCCTTATGAGGTTGTTATTATTGTTAGGTAAACTATATAATAATACAACTTGAAAAAACTGCATTCATCACCATGAGATATATATAGCCATGTAAAACACGTAGGATATTTGGCATTAATAACTAAATCGTATGGGCTTTAAATTAATAATAATAATAATAATTTATTTACTTAATTACTTATAATAATAATAATAATATGGAGTGACCACTTGGCCTTTATCATATTATTATAAGTTATTAACAGTTCTATTTGCCAAATAAAAAACGTAAATTTCTTTGAACAAATGACAATATGCATAGTTTATATTTTGGAATACGTAAATTTCTTGCCTATCTTCGTCGATTTTGTAATGTTACTAGAACAGAAAGTAAGAAATGTAAAATTTTGCCTGATTTAATTGAATCTGGAAGTGAAAGATACATGCCGATGCCAAAGGGTTGCGGGTTCTCTTTCTCGCTCTCTTTAGTGTCTTACTTATTTTAGTAAAAGCTGAAGATCTTTTTCGGGTGCTAATTGTTGTTTTGCGTCTGAATTGTGGTAGGAAGGAAACATATGGCGTGTATGCAGAACTGGTCGATCTTGAAGAGGTAAACGAAATGAGCACTAAATTGTTAACGTTGGAATTTTTCTAAAGGGCATTATATCTATGGTATCTTGAAGAGCTAATTCTTTTTGCCATTGATTTTCTATAGCTTCCTGATTATCTTGATGTGATCGATCATCCAATGGACTTTGCCACAGTAAGAAAAAAGCTAGGAAGTGGAAAATACTCCACCTAAGAACAATTAGAGGTGAGTATCCAAATTTCATGCTTCTAGGTATGCTGCTTGCTTTCTGGCTTGGGGATGTGGGATCTCTCTGTTGAATGTCACTAAGTCAGTCTATGTGCCTCTTGAGTGTTAGTTGTGGAGGAGTCCACTCTCATTACAGTTGCAAATTTTATCAGTTAATTGATTAAGTGTCAACTTTTGGAGTGTGGTTGTTTGTCCTTGATGGGTTCTGTTATGGTTGGTGAGCGAGGGGATTACTGCATAGGGATAATGGCAGCATTATTCATTGTAAATGGCTCAATCTAGCAGCTCATTTGTTGCTGCTCAAATGGAAAACTGTTGCAGAATGCTTTCTCTTGTAGTAAATATTTTTGGTTAATTTGGCAAATTGCATATTTGCTATGTAATATTTTATGTAAAATGATATAGTTTAAAAGTATTAGCTGAAATAGGTACATGTTTTGCAAATTGAGTGGTTGATCTTTATGTTTTGAAAATGGTAGTGAGCAGGATCCGATTTTTATGTTTGTTGATATGCTTAGCATTTCCAGTTCCTTTGTTAGGCATTATGAGATATTAATTATTAAGTTCCATATTACGTCTCTTACCAATCCCAATGTTGTTATTATATAAAAAAATAGTCATATTGTAGAATTATAAAGCAGTCTTTGCTTTGGTTGTAGTCTCAACTTATATCTTCAAAGGATATATTGCATGTCAAATGATATATTACATGTCTAGTTATTTATTTATTTATTTTATTATTATTATTATTATTATTATTATTATTATTATTATTATTATTATTATTACTAAAGTTCGAGTTGGGCCTGAAATGGATTTTAATTTAGCAGTTAACATTGTTTATGCTATCATATTGGTGGTTCCTAATTTGTTGAAATGAGGGTTTAAAATTTGTGTTCCCTTGAGGCTCTACAGCTTTAGAAAAATCAAATTACATGTTATGGTGATTAAGGACTGCTGTGAAACTTAAATGTTTTGCAGAGCTGGAATAATTAGTGTCATTATTCCTTTGTGCATTCTTTGCTAGTTAGTTTTCAGTATATATATTTTGGAATAATTATCGATGATACATCACTTGAATGGTAAGGAATTTAATGACCTTCCCCCTGGATTTAAAGGCAGTCACTATTTGAATCATTTGAAAGAGGAATCATGTCAGGTCCCTAAGATTCATTGGAGGTGTCCTCCCAAAGTAAGCATATATTTCTGTTTCTCCCTCTCTTGATATTACCGTTGTGGGGTGATGGTGATCTTTAGGCTTTATAGTTTGGCAAGTAAAATTGTGGAGCAAATTGAGTTGTAAAATGTTGTCATTTTTGTCCCCCAAAATAGTTTGTTATGAATCAGACCTGGAATGCGGCAGCTGGTGAAGAAAGCCAAGAGGCTGAGGCTCAAAAATTCAGGGAAATGAGAGTGCTAGAAGCGGTTTTTCCCTGTGCTTCAGCAATTCCTCCATGGTAAATCACCTAATCCTTCAACTGTAATTTTTGCTAATACTGTTCATCTCCATTTAACTATTTCAGTCCAAGAAGGTGCTTTGCATAAAGGAGAGGTGTGAGCATGTGGCATATAACAAGGATGATACCTACCACTTCTAACCATTTTCAAAACTCCCTGCCTCGGTGTTTATATTATAATATTGCAAATTCGATAGTTGAATTTAGATTATACTGAATACTTAATCACCAGTCAAAAGAATTGAAATATGTGGAATTAACTATGCATCACTGATGTTTCAGTGGGAATTACTATCAGTTTTCTCTTTTATTAATTTATAAATGATATGATTGAAATGCCAATTGAATGGTCCACGCGTAGAGGTAATGCAATTAACTAATAAACAATTGCATGCAAAAAAATTCTAAGAAATTATACATAAAAATAAGTGAAGAAAAAATCAATTTCACATAAAAAACATTACACATTATACTAGATTAAATAAAGAGTTATGGTGAGAATTTTTTAAAGTTTTGCAAAACATAATTCAGTCTTGACACGAAAATGCAATTTCACCATTTTTACTGATCAAGCTTTTTGCATTATAGATGAAATATAGAGACAGAGTTGCATATTTGATGGATTTTGTGAGCAATGACATAGAAAATTGTAACAGGAAGTTCGTGGCAATGCAGAATTTCCCGAGTCAGATATAGTTCAAGCATGCAGAAAAGTTAGTATACCTTTTTCTTGGTTATTTCATTTTGTTTCTTCAATCTAGTCATTCTCCAATTATGGATTGAAAGGCGACCCTCGTTTGAATCTCTGAACTATGTTTCTTCAGTTGCTTGATGAGAGGCAGAGCACAAATATTTTGCGATTTCTTCAGGCAATGAATAGGTATGGTGTTTTTCCAAGTATTACTTGTCCGTGTTTCTTATCTGTTTGATGATTAGATGTTTAAACTCCTTTTTGGTTTTCCCAAATCTCACAAACTCAAATGGAAATATGAAATAATAAGTGGATTAATATTATAAAAGTAATCCTAATACACCTATTCTTTTTATATCTTACAATTATAATTTTGATCCACATAATTCATTTGAATTCAAACTTTTTCATTGGATTTTTAATTTTTCAATTAAGCCATGCCTTGATTCAACTATTACAGCCTTAATTACAATTGTTGAACCTTTTTTCTTTTGATTCAAAAGTTTGAGATACATGTGATTTGAATGTGATCTGCTATCATTTAAGTATTAATATGAGCCCATTTGTGAAGAAATAAGGCTCATTTTAACTTTTGCTTCTTGTTTCTAATATTGGTGCATTTCTAGAACTTGGAATCAGTTTCTCAGTTGTGCAAAGTTCATATTGTAGTGGAACTATTTCAAAATATTTTCATTAAGTTGGTAGTCTAGAAGAAAAAAGAGCATCTGTGCAGTTCCTATACTATTTTTTAAATATTTGAGTATAGAATTCAGATCTTTGCACCTTATCTTTTTATGCCAAGAATTATTGTCTGTAAAATGAAGTTATGCCAATTTTGTAGACATAATATGAAAATTGTAATCGTTTATTGTGTGCAGTATAACTTAATTTTTGTTATGTGTATGTCCATGCGTAGCATTGATATTGAATTGACTACTTCCTAAATCGCTTTTAATTTAGGTTGAGTTATAGTGGGTGTTCAATCAATATATAGGTACTATCATAGGTATATGTGAATACCAGATTTGTAACTTCAAATCACTATGTACAATATATAAATGTAAATTGGAATTTGATATTTGCAAAGCATAAATAGTCCCTTCAAACTCTCATCAAAATCAACAATAATTTAGTGATGGAATAGCGACGAAAATTTCATCACAATGTTTTTATAATTTTCACTGAATTTAGCGACCGAAACTTCAATTCGGTTGCTAGAAATAGCAACGGAAACTGATTTCTATTGCTAAATATAGCAACGGAAATTTATTTCGGTTGCTAAATATAGCAATGGAAATTCTAATTTCGTTGGTAAAAATAGCAACAAAAAATATTTTCCATTGCTAAAAATATCAACCGCCAAATTTGCAACCGAATGTTCCGTTGCTAATAAAATTCAACAAATTCGGTTGCTAATTTCCGTTGCTATTTGCTGATTTTCTTGTAGTGTCGTTAACATAGAAAAAATATTCCAAAAAGGATTTTTTAAACAATTAAAACCTCGCATGAAAGTATAAAAAGCATTTTAAAATCATAAAACTTCAGCAGAAAGCTTAGCACTTTCGATCCTTATCTATTTATGAGAAACTATTTCTTTATTAGGTAACCCTAATTAAGAGCTGCCTTAAGATCTAGTGTCTGCAACTGCGCCCAACTTTGGAAAATTTAGTGTACTAGTGCCTAGGTTTGCCAAAGTTCAGAGTGAAAGAATTACGGACATGTACTTGAGGTGGTTGTCTCTTTGACTATAAAGGTTTGGTGATGAGGTGATCCACATAAGCTTATCGATAAAAACAACACCACACTATCCTTATTTGAGTTCCGTGACCTCATTATCTATAGATAGCATCTTTCAAAGAGGACTTTGAATTTATCTTAGTTTGCTCCAAAGGGACTTTGAATTCTTATTTGTTTTACTTCGAAAAGACTTTGGATATGATTGGTTTGCTCCAAAGAGATTTGAAATGCCTAAAAAAGGTTTTAATGCTGATCAAGAAACTCATAATGCCTTAAGAAAGGACTTAATGCTTATTAAGAGAACAGAAATGCCTTAAAAAAGGTCTTGATGCTTATTAAGAGACTAAAAATGCCTTCGAAAAAGGACTTGATACTCATTAAGAGACTGTGAATGCCTTGGAAAAAGGACTTCATACTCATCAAGTGACTAGGAATGCTTTATAAAAAAGGACTTGATGCTCATCAGAAGATTGGGAATGCCTTATAAAAAAGACTTGATGCTCATCAGGAGACTAGGAATGCCTTAGAAAAAAGGTATTGACAATACTCATTAAGAGACTAGGAATGTCTTGGAAAAAGGTCTTGATAATGCTTATTAAGAGACTGGGGATCCATTAGAAAAAAGGAATTAATAATACCCGTTAAAAGACTGGGAATGTCTTAGAAAAAAGGTTTTCATAGTGTTTGTTAAAAGACTGGGAATGCCTTGGAAAAAAACGACTTAATATTGGTCAAGATACTTGAAATGCGTTAGAAAAGGTCTTGATAATGCTCATTAAGAGACTAGAAATGCCTTAGAAAAAAGATCTTTACAATGCTCGTTAAAAGATTAGAAATGCCTTGAAAAAAAGGTATTGATTGCCGTGGAAAAATATTTTCACAATGCTCATTAAGAGACTGGAAATGCCTCAAAAAAAGACTTACAGGTATGTGGTTTAGACTTACAACGTGATTGTTTTTAGCAATAGTGCATACTGGTGGTCGAGTTTTCATGAAGGATTTCATTTTTATGGGTTTGTGTGATTTCCACCTCCTAGGTATTTTGTCTTTCAGTGAGATAGTCATCCCTTTAAAATTGCTTCTAGCATTACATGTGTAAGGACCCAAAATAGGCCCTACTAGAATTCAAGGGTAATTACATTTTATTAAAATCTAATTGAGCATTATTGGATGAATTATTAAGAGTTAAGATATTGATTGGGACAAAAATGTTATTAAGTTATCATTAATTATGTGATAAATGTGTGAATTATATGGTATGAATTTTATAATGGCATAATTAAATTATTATGTTGGTATAATAATATTCAAGGTTGTAATTGAAGTATGAAGTATTAGTTAAGGGGTCAATTTTTGATATAGCTAAATATTGGGCCAATTGTAATAATAGAATAGTAAATTAGGATGCAATTAAAAGAAGATAGAAAGGTTGGGGTCAATGTGGAAGAGAAGGTTTAAGTGGGGATCAATTTATAACATGTAATTAGTTGGAGGATTAAAGAAGAATTGTGAGGGATCAAGCTGATGTCACATTCCAGTTAAACTCACATGCAAGACAAGTATAAAAAGGGGCATTGTGAGGTGGATGGCATATGCAAGAAGAAAAGAAAAGAATAACCTGTATTGTTACACTTTCCTTTTTCTCTTCTACTCAAAAAGAAAATCTGTAACTTTCATCTCTTTTATTTCTCTAATTTGGCCCCCTTTCACTAAAAGAACATCTTTAGATTCTACCTTATGCATGGATGGAAGGCTTGATTAAAGAGGCTTACAAGGGCATAAGAGAACTAGAAGATTGGAAGAAAAGGGAAGAGAAAGAAATAGGAGGATTTTGAAGAAGATTTTAGTTGCATGTTCAGGTTTGGGAACTTACTTTTCATTCATGTGTTTTCCTTGAGTGAAATATGTGATTAAAATATGAGATGGATGCATTTTGATATAGTGTTATAGCTACAAAAGAGGAGATTTACAGATTTACCTCTTACATGTGTTGATTGATAAAGTTAGGATAAATAAATTGTTAAAAACTTGATTTGAGATTATTTTAAAGTGATGTTATTATAGAAAGGTTATAATACAATGTATGAAATTATATTTGATGAGTAACTGAAAATAAAACTTTAATCTTTGATGTTTAAAACTACATGCAAGTAAGTTTTAAAATTTTAGGTTTGGGTTCACTGGACCTAGTTGTATTCTTTTGGTAATATCTTGAGTTTTGGAATAGATAATTAGATTATTCCAATTAGGTTTTAAAATAGACTTCCAGAAAAATATTTCATAAGAAGAAATCACATTCTAATTCTTCTTCTAAAGGGGTCATAACCTAGCTTGAAAATCGGATAAGTGTGCAGTCTCGTACTCATGAACAGTCATTAGTATTTAGACAATATCTTTCAATTTAGAACTGATATTGAGATGAGTTTTGATGTTATAGAAAATAGAAATGTATATCTACAAATTTGTAGAAAAAACTTTTTCTAAAAAGGTCGTTTAGTGTGTCAACAATGAAGTACAAAATGAGTTTATTAAGTAGTTTGTAGGATTCTAGGAACAGGGGAAAATTTTGTATGGCCAAAAAGGCTACTGTCGCGAGCACGACATTTGTCATGAGTGTGACATCATGATTTTGCCAATAACTTTGATTTTTATTCCCCTTTATCATTATATTAGGCTACCCCCATGTGCTACACATATAACTAAACAAAATAGACCTTGAATGCAAGTATACGAGGGCTATAGACTCGTATGTATATAAATTTGTATCATTTACATTGAAATTTGTCTATGAATGTATACCTATGCATCATTGAAATTATGTATTAATAATTAAGTTATAGCACCATGAATAATTATGAAAACTTACACGAGTGGTCATCTAATATAGATGTAATGTGATAACCTAAACTTCACTTAAAGGTCCCAAATGGATAATATAATGGATATCTAAACTATTTTCATTGTGAATTAAACAATTTCTAGCATAGAAATACATGTATTAATGATTATAATTTGAGTTATGATTATGTATATATATACTTTATTTACACGTTGATACGTTATATGTGAGTTAACATGGAAGTACATTGAATTATGTATGGTATATGATATGTTTACTGATAAAGGTATATATATAAATATTCATATATGAAAAAGGTTGTTATATGTGAACATACTTAAATGTAGATATAAATACATACATGATAGTTAATATTAAAAATGCTATCCATGA
Source organism: Excoecaria agallocha (assembly GCA_037975025.1). Lineage (NCBI taxonomy): Eukaryota > Viridiplantae > Streptophyta > Magnoliopsida > Malpighiales > Euphorbiaceae > Excoecaria > Excoecaria agallocha. The sequence continues at coordinate 27,719,353 of CM075822.1, forward strand.
ATGTTCATTTGATGCTGGGGTATATGAACTAAGAAAATGAAAACATGTCATGTTATATATATTTATATGTAAAGATGATGGTACCTAGTTGTATACATATCGATGAACCTAAAGCTACTAAATTTAGTTGTATGACTTGTTCTTGAATGGGTTAATATATATACAAAATTCTAGATGATTATACATGATTCTTATTGATTTCTTAAAGTTACTATAATACTTATAGTTTGAAATGTTAACTTTACTTGTATCAAGAAGTAAAGTGATTAGTAGAACATATGTGTACATATAAACATAGATATATAAATGTATATATAGTATGATCTTACATGATTGGGTTTAAAGCTTGAAAGATGTTTTAGAGTAATGATTCAAAGAATATGTTTAAAGTGAAATGTATAAATATGTCTTTACTTAATTGAAATGAAATGATTAAGCATATGTGCTATCACATGTTAGCATGCTAAAATACAGATCTACAGTGCTATAGACACAATTATAGAAATCTTATTAAAGCATATAATGGCAATGTTATATGAGGCTATGTATACAAGTGTATGCACTAGAGAGGGTGTATCTTGTCATGTGATTGTTACATGAGCAAATTGTATAAATTGTTTATAAATTGTGCATATATGTTTATGTACTAGAGAAGATATATATTTTTACATGATTATGTACGGGTACATATGGCATTATATAAGTATAGTCTTGACATACGAAATAGTTACATGATTGAATAGGATTGCAAGTACAGAATAGTAATACCCAACAGTGAGCATGTTCACAGGTTTATAGAAAGTTACACATGAGCGTGTATATGAGTACATTGTTTATAGTTACACAAGAGTATACATGTGCATACAAGAATATGAATGAATAAAGAAAAGATAAAGTAAAGAGATTATACTGCCTGTATTGAGTTTAAGAAGTGGATAGATAGGCATGCCTATAAGGGTACATTATAGCTGCTTCTGAATAGTTTTGACCTATTTTGGTCCACTTGAAATTAAAAGTTACAATGACCTTGTTTAGGTTTAAAAGTTAGAGTTGATTTGAACAATCCCGTTTGGGTTGTAGCCAACCCCATTTGGGTTGTAGCTAACCCCGTTTGGGCCCACTTGACCGGTCTATATTATTTGTTTGACCCCGTTTGAGTTCCCAATTTATCATACAGTTTTATCCCTACAAGGGATCACCGTTTAATACCTCCGAGTATCTTATTTGTTCCTTCGGGTGCCACCATTATAATCAATAGTTTTGTACCTTCGGGTATTATCATATAACCCGATATCCACCTCTTTAGAATAATGCAGGCTTTATTATCAAAGGTTAAGAAAAGTTTAATAAGGCATGAAAATTTTTAATTGACTTCATATTATTCTACATATGAAACTCCTTTTGTTGCATAAAAAACCCGCATCTAAAAGAATGCCCAATAGTATATGTATATATACTGCTAGTATCAAAAATACATGTTAATTATTTAATTGATGATATTTATATGTCCTTTATTTCTATATGTATGACAACGTATGATTTATGAAGAAACTTATATTAGGGTATAGGGTATTATCTTATTGAATGAATGCAATAATTGTCATAATAGCATAGCATATTCCATACTTAGGGTTATAAGAGTTATACTATAATACCTATTATTTTTGAAATATTTTTCTTATGATTATATATATGGTGAATGAAACGTCAATGTAAATTCTTACCATTGAACTTTATGATTTCTATAAGTGAATGTAAATGTTTAAATTCTTTCTTTTCTTGAAATAAATCATAGTTATATTTGAGGCATGTTGTGTGCTTGTTGATGATCACTGTGAGTGGTCTTTTATCATGATTTTTATTTCTCCACTAAGCTTTATAGCTTAGCATAGGTGTTTCATCCGTATAGGTTGTTGGGGAGATATCTGCAGCAAGATGGCCAACTTAAGTCAATGAGAGAGACTAGTATAAACTTTTATTTTTGGGCACTTTGTATATTGTAAAGATGTTAATCAATTGTTGTATTTTGTAAAAAAATAAAAAAAGACTTTAATGTATATTGTAAAGTTTTAATAGTATAGCACTCTTAGGTATTAAGTTGGAATATATGTTCTCTGTATAGTTGGTTTATGTTTAAGTTGCACTATTAAACTTGCATAATGAAAAGAATAAAGTGATATGTATAGGTTAAATGATAAGGGTGCTACAACATGTATAGATGACCTCGCTTTTGATGGGGACTTTATCCTAATCTGATTGATCATTGTCTGAAGTTATCTTTGAAGTGTGGAGTCCGTTTTCATTTTCCTTGTAAGAAATTACTTGTTTAAGTATGTGCAAGGAATCATATATGTAGCATATATGTGAAATTCATACATATACATACAACCATTTATGTGACAAGTATTGCGGGCAATGTATGCAAAGAGTTAGCCAAAAAGTGCCCAAAATTTAAAGTAATGGCAACTTATCAAATGCATTAAACTTGAATTTTATTCTTCCTTGAATAAGCTGAACAACATTCATGACTAGTTTAATATCAATAAGAGAAATTAAGTGGTCATTCTCAATTAGGGAACAGGAGAATAGGTATGTTAATACCAAGGCTTACTAAGCCAACAAAAATGTATAATGCATACAATGCAATTTCTGTGTATGTATGTTAAAAGCCAAAATAGAATTGTCTTTTGAAAGCAAACTTTGGATGCAAAGTTGGGGATGAGCTTCAACTCGAATGCATAAATGCATTCATTGCTTCTTGCTTGAAACTGAAGAAACACTATATGATTTTTCTTATGTACCAAACCTTACTGGGAGGTCATATCTCTACTAGGTTAGATGAGAATGAATCTAGAATTAGGTGGTCTTATATTAGTTGTAACGTCAGGCCTAGGTTGATGGGCATCAAAGAAAGGTCAGGTTGTTAGAGGAAAATGACCACTATACACTTTTAATTGATGGTACGACTATTCTCTACCCATTTTCCCACTATCAAGGCATTTTTACATTTGACCTTATGATTTTAATTCAATCGAGCTTTTCACACTTAGCCTTGATGACTTTTGATTTATCAGAAAGTGTTCAAAGGGTACAATCTCAAGATCCCCTTTTCCTTTTTATTTTTATTGTTATGATATTGGCTTCAAGGATTTTCTTTTTCCCTTTATTTCTTTTCTTTATTTCCTTTTCTTCCTTTTTCCTTCTTTTTCCATTTCTCTTTATAGGTTTATTCCATATAACAAACCCAATTTTTTATGAATGGAATTCATACATGAGATTGGTAGAATTTATCTCCCCTATTCTTAAAATGTGAAATTAGCTTTTTCACAATAGTCATCTACCTAAGGGGAAGCCAAATCAATATAGGTTATATAGTTATTTCAATGTATGTAACAATAAAATGAACATGTATTTAGCATACTTGACAGTAAAAGCTCAATGAACTAGTAAGCGGTTATGAAATCTAGGTGGGAAGAGTTATTTAGAGGGCTATACAAGAAAGGGTTGTCTAAATCATTTTCCAGGTTCTATCTCACCCTACGGTTCCTTTGCTAGGTAGTTAGGAATGCTCTAGTGCTCTTATTATGTCTACCCAATTCCCTCATTTACAAATAATTTTTTCTATATATTTTTTAAAATTGGCTTAAGGTGCTTAAAATTTAGAAACCGCATGGTATAACAAAGGCTTTTATGCAATTTAACAGATGGAGATAAAGCATGCCTACATCATATTCAACTTATGTTTGAATGAAAGAGAAATATCTCAAATTGAGGTCAAATCCATTCACAGTTGAGAATCACTTAGAAAAAGTAAAATTGAAAATAAATTAATAAGAAGCAATTATGTCAATATTTTGGACATTGCTTAGCAAGATGAATTAAATTTAAGGCATTAATTATTTAAATAAGAATATTCCCTCTATTTGAGAAAAAAAAAACAACACCATGGGCATAATCCTTAATGCATCAGGGAGACGATGGTTTTTGAAATTAAAATTGGCAAAAGGATGATGCTGAAGCAGTCATTTTGAATGCATTAAGGAGACAGTGATCCTCGAACTTGTAATTAAAAGAACGTTATGTCAAAACCTTAGGCATGACTTAACAAGATAAATGAAGCTAGAAATACTCCCTAAAATTGTAAAAGGACAACAGTAAATGCACCAAAGAGGTGTTGATGTTTGGATTTGAAATTGAAAGAACAATAATGTCAAAATCTTAGACATATAAATTAAGCTAGGAATACTTCCTAAAATTGGCAAAAGAACAATGTTGTGATGTCCATTATATTGATGCAAGAAATCCATGTGTCTCTAAGTTATCGTTTATGGAGGCTTAAGTGAATTAAAATAAAGATAGCAGAGCATGCTTTCATTTTACTTGCAAGTTTATGTATATGGCAAAACATATAAAAGATTGTGTGCGACACGTACAAAAATTCATACAAGTATGCAAGAATGTATGCATGAAATACATGGCCTACACTATTGGTGGTTAAGGGACTTTAACTTAGATGCAATCCGATAGATGATCATCGCATATCTTTTTCAGTGTTTCTGGTCCTCAGGTAAACTTTCTCTAGTTATCTCCTTTAGTTTTTTTTTGCTATGTCTTTTTTTGAACTTTTTCATTATCTTATGGGAAATAGTCTATCTTGTTTTAGCTAAGGATAATTCACCCTTTTTATAAACAGCATATAGCATCTGATGCCCCCAAAGACTTAGAAATAGTGAAAGAAATCTTTTTCATTTGAGGCACTACCATCAATGACTTAAAATTAAACCCACTTTAGCACGTGTATCCATGATGTTATAGGTTTTTCTTGATGGTTTAACCATATGTTTATGCTTAACTTATGTATGCATTCATATTTACTTGTATCATGTGGCAATAAAAATAATCATGATTAAACATGTAATATAAGAATATAGATCTTAATTTAATCTCAAAAAGTGACATCTTGCACGCATCTGACTCCTGTTAGTAATCAGCCCTTACAAGTTTTCTCAAAATTTTAAATGGGTTGGTTTAGCTAAGTTGAGCTTGACATTTAGGCTTGTTTATTTGAGTGATTTAGGCTTTTTGTTCGAGTTTTTTATTGTGAAAGATGGGAATGATATGTTGTAATATTTTTGTCATTTTTTGGGGTGCCATTATATGTAAGGAACCAAAATGGGCTCTATTAGAATTCAAGGGCAATTTTACGTTATTAAAATATAATTAAACATTATTGGATGAATTATTATGTTTTTCTTGACCTTTCGGCACTCTTTTGACTATATCTCGAGTTATAGAGCACAAAATTAGATGATTCAATTTGGGTTTGAAAATATACATCTATACTAAGATTTCATATGAAGAAACCAAGTTTGAAATATGTCTTTAACTAGGATATATTTAATCATAAATTTTAGAATAGTTTGCAGCCTAGTCACTAGGAACAGACCTCAGTATTTTGTAAATATCTTAAAATATACAAATTCTATAGAGATGATTCTTGACGTTTTAGAAACTAGAAACATATTGTAATAAGTTGGTAGAAGATAACATTTGCTAAAGATGGCTTTTGGAAGGTAAAAAATTACATACAATTCGAATTTAGAAAACTGCCTATAATAGAGGATACAATAGTCAAGTGATAATATAGTTTGAAGGCTAATTTAAAAGAGGATGAAAATTTAGGGGTCAATTTGTTAATATGAAACTTGAAGGGTAAATTATGAAAAAGGGATATAAAGGAGAGGTTGATTTAAGAAAAGAAAAAAATGAGTGGAACATTGTGTGACATGCAAATAAATGAGAGAAATTTATGTAACATGCAATTAGTTAGAGGATTAAATGAGATATTTGTGTGGGACATGCTGATGTCATTTTCCACTTAACTCACCATGCAAGCAATGTATTTAGGAGTATTTATAGAGGTTTGGTCGGCCATTTGAGAATGAAAAACCAGAAATTCTTTATCCCTTATTCTCTCATTTCCTTTGTATTCTCTCAAGCAAACCAAGTTAAATTCATGATGGTTAATCAAGAAGTATTTGTGTAACAACTTTAAGGTAATTAATCTAATGAATTTCATCTTCTTCTTCTCCTTTTCATTCTCATTTTATTGAGGTAATGGTTAAGTATGGTGCTGGAGTTTTTGATTAAAAGATGATGTTGGTTATAAAGGAGAAGAGGAGGGTAGAAACAAGGAAAAGTAGTTACAAAGAGTAGAAAGCAAGGAGAATTTAAAGAAGATTTGAGTTGCATGTCCAGGTTTGGGAACTATTATTTCTTGCATGTATTAATATTGTGTTCATTATGGATTTTATAAGTATATTGACTTGAAGTAAGATATTAAACATTAATGTGAAAGTGCTGTCCAGAAATTCGGATTGACCTCTAATGACTAATTTGATCATAAGTTCAGTTTTTGAACTCCAAATTTGATGTTACTAGTTGCGTTAGAACCGGGACTTCTGTGCCTACAAATGTTATAGAAAGAACAATAATGAAATTTTGCCTCTATGGTCCTCAAAAATGCCCAAAATAGTAGCCTTTGAAAGAAGAAAAGTTAATGAATTTGAAATTCTGAGTTAAGTTTCTATGAACCAGTTTCGGAATTTTGCGGATATCTTAAGTTTTATAGCTCCAATTTGGGAAATTTAAATTGATAATTAAACTTAAGACATGGATTCATAGTTTTTTAGAAGAAATCTAAATGTGATTCTGTCCTTAAGTATTTTTGATTTTTACTTGAAATCCGTAGTGAGATGCTGTCTAGTTGTAGAGAGTAGGTTCCAGTATTTTTGAAATAATGTTCGATAGAGAAGTCTAAATCCTATGAGGAAAAATTCCAGTTAAAAAAGACGTATAGGAGAACAATTTTTGTGAAGGAAGGTTGGCTTAAATCTGTGCAAATTGTTTTATATGAATTTTCTAATTCGTAACTAAAACTGATTTTGTTATTATGAACTGCTGTCTAGTGTGAACGAATAGCTTGTAGTATTTTTCTTATAACTCATGATAAAAAGCTCAAAATGCTATGGGAAAAAATTCCAGTTAAAACACACTTATAAAAGACAAATTTTTATGAAGGAAGGTTGGCTTAAATCTGTGCAAATTTTTTTCTATGAATTTTCTAATTCGTAACTAAAACTGATTTTGTTATTATGAACTGCTGTCTAGTGTTAACGAACAGCTTGTAGTATTTTTCTTATAACTCATGATAGAAGGTTCAAAATGCTATGGGACAAAATTCTAGTTAAAATAGACTTATGGGAGTACAACTCCTATGATAGATGTTAGTTCAATTCTGTGCTTATTTTGTTCCACGAATTTTTCAATGTGGTCACACAAACTGTTTTCAATGACATTGCTTGTTGTATAATTATAGGTAATAATAGTGGTATTATAAATTTATACATGACTATGGTGTTAGATGATATATGTATATGATAAATAGGTACGATAATATTATAATCTAAAGCTATAAGTGCATGAAACTTTAAAAAATATAGTATGCAATAAGACCGTGAAAAAGCATATGGATAATTACTTATTTTAATGAATATGATTATGCCTGCATGCTAATGTCTACTGAATAACATGTTAAGGTAAATGATTACAGTATTATAAAATTACTGTTGCTTAATTTGATACCTGAGTTTAATTGTGTACATATATATATATATATATATATATATATATATATGATATTGCCATATTAAGCAATGGGTGTGAATAGATGACGAAGTATGTATATGACACTTATAAGTACAAATATGTTATTATTTAGCTAATTTACATAGCATAGATCATACTCGTATATTATAAATATAGATCATGCTTATATGACTATCAATAAAGGATCATATGCATACATATTGATAAACATGCTTATAAGAATAAGCTTACTATATGTAAATGTACCTACAGGTATGTACATTTATGATTATGTATATGAGTGTATGAGCATGTAATTGCCCTATGATATAGAAAATGTTTAGCATGACTATGAATATATGAGATGCTTAATGAGAACATGATCAAGTATATGATATGATGATTATATGTCATACCTATATGTCATGATGCAAACTTATAATCACACGAAATGGATGAGCTAATTGTGTAACTTGGCTTATGAAATGTGCATATATCTGTTTATGCACCAGAGAACTTATAGTTTTACAAGACTCTTTATATTTACAAATAGTATACTATGAATACAGTCTTAATATGTGAATTGAACACAAATATAGTTCTGCCTGCGATAGAGTTTTAGAAATGGATAGATAGGCGCCTATAGAGAAATTTCAGCTGCCATAGTTTTGCCCAATTGGGTCCATAGTATGTATGATCCCGTTTGGATCATGAACAGCCCCATTTGGGTTGATAGGCGACCCCGTTTGGGTCTGCTTGACCGGTCCACAGTATATTTTGGCCCCGTTTGGGTCTATAGATCCGATATCTTCGGATATTCCCCATTCTGATACCGAAATATATTGATAGTTCCCGTTATTCACTGATAGAACTTAGGCAGGCTAAAATATAAATACAACACATATATTAAAGTATAAAGTACATAGCAAGCATCATATAAGGGTTAAGGATATTGCTTGATTACATGTTTGACTTGATTTGCTTGTATTGTTTCATAATTTTAAATAAATAAAGTTTACCAAGTAACACACGATATTTATGCTATTTATAGTTGGTTCCAAATGTTCGAAATTGCTTAAATGAGTTAAATGCATGAAGAATTATCAGTAATGATACAATACAATCATGCTAAGTTAACTGTTAAGCTTTTCAAATGCTTTTATTGTTTACTACATGAGGTTGTTAGATTTGTCAAGATTTTCTAATCCATTGATTATATGTTAAATAAATGTATATATTTAAAGTGTGTTGAGTGTGATTATTGATGAAGCAATGGTAATATCAAAATGCTCTAAAATTTGAAAAAGATAAAGGTAAAGATATAATAGTTTAATAATAATAGTAAGTATTCCAACGAATGAGAATGCATCTCATACATGGAAAATATTATACATGTGTATAGGGAATAGAAATTATTTGAATACAATACCATGTTTCTAAGATATTTAAGTATATCTAAGTGATCACTAAGATTAAATTGTGGGAACTCATAAAGTATAGATAAAGTATATATATAAATATTTGTAAATAAGTGATAGAAATATGACTTAGTTAATAAATGTTTGGCAGTTGATATTGATATATGAATAATATAGTCATTAATGTTTGACAAATAATAATTCAAGTAATTGGTCAAGAGTAACATAAAGAATCCAAAAAGTATGCTTGATGTATAGGATTCAAATAATGAATAAATATTGATAAAGGTATGAAATTGATAAGCAAAGGAAATATCAATAGGTGTTGTTATTGGTTATAAGAATAGCATAAGAGAGTATAGCACTGGGAGATTATAGTGAATATTGTTTATAATGATTGGTTTATTTGCTTTAAGATGTTTATATATGGGTTTTCATCTTGATGACCCTTAAAAGGGGTCGTCCACATGTTTTTGTTCCCCACTAAGCTTTATAGCTTAGCATGGGTGTTTCATCCGTATTGGTTGCAAGTAAGGATTTTTTTTCTTGGGTTGATATCTACAGTAGGATGGCCAACACAAGAGAGAGATTGAAAGTATAGTCTACTGTTGAATGCATTTTGTTTACAAGATTTTTATTTACTTTGACAAGGATGTGATATATAGATGATTAATAGATATAAATGTTGTATTAGATAAAAATACTCTTAAGTATACAGTAAAGTGTTAATAGTGTAGTTTATATGTTGGATTTATGTTTGAAGTTTAAAAGTATATATATATATATATATATATATATATATATATATATATTAACATTAAACCTGGCAAGCTTGCTTAATGTTACAGGATATAGTATTTACAGCTATGTAGCCGATAAGAGTGTTACAATTTGTGGTATCAAAGTAGCTGGTTTAGCCGTTTCTGGACTATAGGTGATTAGAGTTGTTATCATAAGCAGCTTTGGAGTGTTGGCCATGCAGATATCCTGGTCTTGATATGGTTAGACTGAAGTGTGATGATTCAATAGAATATGATAAATAGGATATAAGGATAGTTATATCTATGTGGGTGAAGGTGTATGATTGAAGTTTCAGAAATGGACTATGTGGATAATAGTACTTTCTTGGGATCTTAATTCCGAATTGAATAGTACATAATATATGCATATAAAAGTATACAGGAAATAGACGTGTTAGTAGAATAAATAGTGGTTATTTTGAAACATGAGATAGAGCTATGTTAATTAATGAGAAGATTTATAGTTGAGGCTTTTGAGATGATAATTTGAGGATTCATTAAAATGCTCTATGTATATCTGTCAGCGTTTCCTTATTGAATAAGGGCAATTGATGAATCATTACACATGGAATGGGGAAAAAAACATGTACAACACATTAGATTATGCATTTGCATCTTATTGCATACATAAAAGCATCATTCACACATAACATAGCATCAAGCATCATGTTACATGTATAGGCCCCAACTAAAAAGGAAACTGACAGGATATACATTGAGCATGGTAAGGATGTAACTGTATGATAAGGTTGCTCTTATATGGAGATAGAGTTATAAGAGAATCAAATTAAGTTTAAGTAAGCAATAAGGAAAGTTGGTAGAGATAGTATGAAATAAAAGTTTATAATGTTAGACACAGAAGTATAGGAATGATAGTGATGTATTTGAGAAATAATACGGTATGAATTTCGAGGGCGAAATTCCTTAAGGGGGAGAGATTTGTAAGGTACCAAAATGGGCCCTAGTAGAATTCAAGGGCAATTTTACGTTATTAAAATATAATTAAACATTATTGGATGAATTATTATGTTTTTCTTGACCTTTTGGCACTCTTTTGACTATATCTCGAGTTATAGAGCACAAAATTAGATGATTCAAATTGGGTTTGAAAATATACATCCATACTAAGATTTCATATGAAGAAACCAAGTTTGAAATATGTCTTTAACTAGGCTATATTTAAGCATAAATTTCATAATAGTTTGCAGCCTAGTCACTAGGAACAAACCTTAGTATTTTGTAAATATCTTAAAATATAAAAATTCTGTGGAGATGATTCTTGACGTTTTAGAAAATAGAAACATATTATAATAAGTTGGTAGAAGATAACATTTGCTAAAAATGGCTTTTGGAAGGTCAAAAATTACATACAAGTCGAATTCAGAAAACTGCCTATGATAGAGGATACAATAGTCAAGTGATAATATAGTTTGAAGGCTAATTTAAAAGAGGATGAAAATTTAGGGGTCAATTTGCTAATATGAAACTTGAATGGTAAATTATGAAAAAGGGATATAAAGGAGAGGTTGATTTAAGAAAAGAAAAAAATGAGCGGAACATTGTGTGACATGCAAATAAATGAGAGAAATTTATGTAACATGCAATTAGTTAGAGGATTAAAAGAGATATTTGTGTGGGACATGCTGATGTCATTTTCCGCTTAACTCACCATGCAAGCAATGTATTTAGGAGTATTTATAGAGGTTTGGTCGGCCATTTGAGAATGAAAAACCAGAAATTCTTTATCCCTTATTCTCTCATTTCCTTTGTATTCTCTCAAGCAAACCAAGTTAAATTCATGATGGTTAATCAAGAAGTATTTGTGTAACAACTTTAAGGTAATTAATCTAATGAATTTCATCTTCTTCTTCTCCTTTTCATTCTCATTTTATTGAGGTAATGGTTGAGTATGGTGCTGGAGTTTTTTTATTAAAAGATGATGTTGGTTATAAAGGAGAAGAGAGGAGGGTAGAAACAAGGAAAAGTAGTTACAAAGAGTAGAGAGCAAGGAGAATTTAAAGAAGATTTGAGTTGTATGTCTAGGTTTGGGAACTATTATTTCTTGCATGCATTAATATTTTGTTCATTATGGATTTTATAAGTATATTGACTTGAAGTAAGATATTAGACATTAATGTGAAAGTGCTGTCCAGAAATTCCGATTGACCTCCAATGACTAATTTGATCATAAGTTGAGTTTTTGAACTCTGAATTTGATGTTACTCATTGCGTTAGAACCATGATTTATGTGCCTACAAATGTTATAGAAAGAACAATAATGAAATTTTGCCTCTAAGGTCCTCAAAAATGCCCAAAACAGTAGCCTTTGAAAGAAGAAAAGTTAATGAATTTGAAATTCTGAGTTAAGTTTCTATGAACCAGTTTCGGAATTTTGCAGATATCTCGAGTTTTATAGCTCCAATTTGGGAAATTTAAATTCCTAATTAAACTTAAGACATGTATTCATAGTTTTTTAGAAGAAACCTAAATGTGATTCTGATCCTAAGTATTTTTTATTTTTACTTGAAATTAGTAGTGAGATGCTGTCTAGTTGTAGAGAGCAGGTTCCAGTATTTTTAAAATAATGTTCGATAGAGAAGTCTAAATCCTAAGAGGAAAAATTCAAGTTAAAATAGACTTATAGGAGAAAAATTTTTGGGCAGGAAGGTTGGTTTAAATCTGTGCAAAATTTTTTCTATGAATTTTCTAATTCGTAACTAAAACTGATTTTGTTATTATGAACTGCTGTCTAGTGTTAACGAACAGCTTGTAGTATTTTTCTTATAACTCATGATAGAAAGCTCAAAATTCTCTAGGAAAAAATTCCAGTTAAAATAAACTTATAGGAGAACAATTTTCGTGAAGGAAGGTTGGCTTAAATCTGTACAAATTGTTTTCTATGAATTTTCTAATTTGTAACTAAAACTGATTTTGTTATTACGAACTGCTGTGTAGTGTTAACGAACAGCTCGTAGTATTTTTCTTATAACTTATGAAAGAAGGATCAAAATGCTATGGGACAAAATTCCAGTTAAAATAGACTTATGGGAGTACAACTCTTATGAATAGATGTTAGTTCAATTCTGTGCTTATTTTGTTCCACGAATTTTTCAATGTGGTCACACAAACTGTTTTCAATGACATTGCTGGTTGTATAATTATAGGTAATAATAGTGGTATTATAAATTTATGCATGACTATGGTGTTAGATGATATATGTATATGTAAAAAGGTACAATAATATTATAATCTAAAGCTATAAGTGCATGAAATTTTAGAAAATATAGTATGCAATAAGACCATGAAAAAACATATGGATAATTACTTATTTTAATGAATATGATTATGCCTACATGCTAATGTGTACTGAATAACATGTTAAGGTAAATGATTCTAGTATTATAAAATTACCATTGCGTAATTTGATACCTGAGTTTAATTGTGTGTGTATATATATATATATATATATATATATATATATATATATATATATATATATATATATATATATATATATATATATATATATATATATATATATATATATATGATATTGCCATATTAAGCAATGGGTGTGAATAGATGACGAAGTATGTATATGACACTTATAAGTACAAATATGTTATTATTTAGCTAATTTACATAGCATAGATCATACTCGTATATTATAAATATAGATCATGCTCATATGATATGAATATAGATCATGCTTATATGACTATCAATAAAGGATCATATGCATACGTATTGATAAACATGCTTATAAGAATAAGCTTACTATATGCGAATGTACCTACAGGTATGTACATTTATGATTATGTATATGAGTGTATGAGCATGTAATTGCCCTATGAGATAGAAAATGTTTAGCATGACTATGAACATGTGAGATGCTTAATTAGAACATGATCAAGTATATGATATGATGATTATATGTCATGCCTATATGTCATGATGCAAACTTATAGTCACACGAAATGGATGATCTAATTGTGTAACTTGGCTTATGAAATGTGCATATATATTTTTATGCACCAGAGAACTTATAATTTTACAAGACTCTATATATGTACAAATAGTATACTATGAATACAGTCTTAATATGTGAATTGACCACGAATATAGTTCTGCCTATGATAGAGTTTTAGATGTGGATAGATAGGCGCCTATAGGGAAATTGCATATGCCATAGTTTGGCCCACTTGGGTCTATAGTATGTATGATCCCGTTTGGATCATGAACAGCCCCATTTGGGTTGATAGGCGACCCCATTTGGGTCTGCTTGACCAGTCCACAGTATATTTTGGCCCCATTTGGGTCTATAGATCCGATATCTTCGAATATTCCCCATTATGATACCGAAGTATATCGATAGTTCTCATTATCCACTGATAGAACTTAGGCAGGCTGAACTATAAGTACAACACATATATTAAAGTATAAAGTATATAGCAAGCATCATATATGGGTTAAGGATATTGCTTGATTACATGTTTGACTTTATTTGCTTGTATTGTTTCATAAGTTTAAATAAATAAAGTTTACCAAGTAACACACGATATGTATGCTATTTATAGTTGGTTCCAAATGTTCGAAATTGCTTAAATGAGTTAAATGCATGAAGAATTATCAGTAATGGTACAATACAAGCATGCTAAGTTAACAGTTAATCTTTTCAAATGCTTTTATTGTTTACTACGTGAGGTTGTTAGATTTGTCAGGATTTTCTAATCCATTGATTATATGTGAAATAAATGTATATATTTAAAGTGTGCTGAGTGTGATTACTGATGAAGTAACAATGGTAATATCAAAATGCTTTAAAATTTTAAAAAGATACAAGGTAAAGATATAATAGTTTAATAATAATAGTAAGTATTCCAATGAATGAGAATGCATCTCATACATGGAAAATATTATACATGTGTATAGGGAATATAAATTATTTTAATACAGTACCATGTTTCTAAGATAGTTAAGTATATCCAAGTGATCACTAAGATTAAATTGTGGGAACTCATAAAGTATAGATAAAGTATATATATAAATATTTGTAAATAAGTGATAGAAATATGACTTAGTTAATAAATGTTTGGCAGTTGATATTGATATATGAATAATATAGTCATTAATGTTTGATAAATAATAATTCGAGTAATTGGTCAAGAGTAACATAAAGAAATCCAGAAAGTAAGCTTGATGTATAGGATTCAAGTATTGAATAAATATTGATAAAGGTATGAAATTGATAAGCAAAGGAAATATCAATAGGTGTTGTTATTGGTTATAAGAATAGCATAAGAGAATATAGCACTGGGAGATTATAGTGAATTTTGTTTATAATGATTGGTTTATTTGCTTTAAGATGTGTATATATGGGTTTTCATCTTGATGACCTTTAAAAGGGGTTGTCCACATGTTTTGGTTCCCCACTAAGCTTTATAGCTTAGCACGGGTGTTTCATCCGTGTAGGTTGCAAGTAAGGATTTTCTTTCCTGGGTTGATATCTACAGTAGGATGGCCAACACAAGAGAGAGATTGAAAGTATAGTCTACTATTGAATGCATTTTGTTTACAAGATTTTTATTTACTTTGACAAGGATGTGATGTACAGATGATTAATAGATATAAATGTTGTATTATATAAAAATACTCTTAAGTATATAGTAAAGTGTTAATAGTATAGTTTATATGTCGGATTTATGTTTGAAGTTTAAAACTATAAATATATATATATATATATATATATATATTTCGAACATTAAACGTGGCAAGCTTGCTTAATGTTACAGGATATAGTGTTTATAGCTATGTAGCCGATAAGAGTGTTACATTATAGGTTTAGGCAAAGATTTAACCATTTTCATTACTATTTATTCTGCCATTTTAAAACTCACTTAAGAAGCTATGATGGATGCACTTAAAACATCTTTATGTTTGAGATCAAATAAAGATTTATGTTTATTGGATCAATATCTTGGAGATGGGCTATGACTATTGCCACATATGATGTAATAGGATAGTACATTACATATATATTTTAGAGACACACTTTACATTCATCAAAAAGTGGCTTATTACATCCTTTCCTATTTTAGGTATAGACAATAAAAAGTCCTTCAACATCTTAGGATCTTCCTTACCTGAATGGTGCTCCCAAGGTTGGTAATGATGTGAAGCTTGCGAAGGAAGCTTTAATTCTCCCTCTTTGGGATTGGAACTTGCTGGTTGTCAGCCAAACTCTGAATAAAATATCTTAAAGGAGGGTAGTAATTCATTTTGTGCCCTATGTGTTGTGGGTAAGCACAGTACCAATTAGTTCTCTGTTAAGGTTTCCTTTGGCTCATGGCCAGCTCTACTGGTAATATTGCAACTTCCCTTACCTACTAAGAAGAGTGAGGTACCAAGATAGTAGCTTACTTATGATGATATAATGATTCCCCTTTGTTCTTATGGTTGAAACTCCTGCCATCCTATCAGTGCCCTCAACTGAGTCTTTATTGTTCTACTCATTTCTAGGATTGCTTATTTTTGTACTTGTAGCCTGAACCTTTTCTTCTAAATATTCTCTCTCAACTTTAATGGTGATGTCCTTAAAAGATTTCCAATCCTTTAAGCTTTTCATTTTTAGCCTATCTTTTAGATAGGGACTAATAGTTCGAATAAACAACCTAATTTGATTTGCAGCTTTCGATTTTTGCTTCATCTCCATCACGTTATTCCTCCATCAGGTAAGGTACTCATGGAAGGCTTTGTTTGGTTTCTAATGTAGTAACTCTAGATCTTTCAGGGTCACTTTTAGTCTTATGCTACAATCATACTATTTTAAGAATTCCTCCGTTAATAGATCACAACCTTTCTTGGTCTTATAATCTAACCTATGGTACCAAAGGCCTATTACACTGAGGTAGAAATACTCAATCTTTTATTTATTAGCTAGGGTTATCCCTTTTATGACTAGTGTGTATTACTTTATAAGGGCAGACAAATTAGAAGTACCATTAAGTTAGTTTAAGTCTGGCATTCTAAACAACTGGGGGAGCATGTCTTCACTATCTAAATCCTTATCTTTTAGGCTAATTCCTTTGCCAGTATACATAAATTAGGCTAATGGCTCTATCTTTTCTCCTATTATTTTCAAAATTGGGTCTTCTATCCTAAGTACCTTTCCTTTCAAAACTTGAGTAACCACATGTTCCTCTTTCTTCTCAAAGATGAGATCCTCCTCAAAAGCAACACCTTTATCTTTTCTCTACTTAATGGGCATAATTTTTATTGTAGGACCCTTAGACTCGATGGCTAAAGGAGGTGTCATAGCAGCAACTACGGTAGAGGTGCCCCTAATAGTAGTTGGTTCTTCATGTGCAATAGATGTGCTAAAGGCTACTATCTAGTAGGCTGTACTAAATTGGACATCATTTTAGTCATCATAGCCTTTATCCCATTTTCAAAATTATCAAATCTCTTATCTAACTCTTAACTATTAAGAGCTCCTATTTGTGATGGATCTACCATGGCTATAGCTTTTGAAGTTGATTCAAAAATATCAACCAAACTCAAATCTATCTTTAACTTTGATTCTACTTCTGACCATCTTGGATGAAGCTCTCTAACAAAGGGATCATTGGAACCACTAAATCGCCTAGGTATGTAATCTAGAATAGCTGAAAAAGGTTAGAAGGTTAGAGTTATGCATGATACATAGAGATGTTAAGCATACATAAGATATATGGAACACATGTGATACATAAATATGAATACATAATGATGTATGGCATGCAAGCAAGATACACACATGTTTATGGAAAAAAGGACTAACATACATGTTTTGCATTATTATATCAATTATTATTATTTGTTTGCACACAAAATCAAATGCATCCTCATGCACAGTTATACACATAAGATTTACATGCTTTTGTTTTCATTTGCATTTCAGGTTGTGATTTATGCAAGTAAAAATTATACATAAGGTGATATATATATATATATATATATAATCTATACACACAAAACATACACATTTTGTTAGTTGTTATTGCTAATTTATAATTTATTAGAAATGTATGTATGTATATGCAACATGGACAACCATATGCGAAAGAAAGGAAATAAATGCTTTTAACCTTATTGCTCTCACACATGAGGTTGTGTGGTCTCTTTCCTAGTTAGGATTAGCTTATGGGTTACCAAAAAACCCAATGAACACATATGGTGCACAATAAAAAATCAATAGCATAACCTTTCTTTATTTAAAGCACATGCAAATGGATTTTGGTGAATTTATTTAAATAATCCAAATAAATTGAAATATGCCTACTGGGGCATGAAAGCCTTTGATGAGTAGACATTTGAGTTTATTAGGATTTATTCAATAGATAAAAGTCCATATCACAAGTAATGTGCTATAGTGTATGTCCTTTAATGGAAGTATCTATACCATTACATGGGCTTTAGTCCGGTGTTATAGCTTTAGGGCTATCCAAGCATGGTTTCTGCCAATGGGGTCTAGCTCATCATGAGCATGTTGACCAATCGGATGACCATTTGATGTACTAAAAGGTACGAGGCTTGGGCTAGTGATTATCCCTAATGCTTTCCTATAATGAGCGAATGTAGGGTCACACTTTGAGAATGCATTAGGGTTAAAAGAGGGTGCCTAACTTAATTCTAAGGCCCTAGTATGAATGCAATGTAATTTTTTGAAAAGGGATAAAATATTTTAATCTTTAAACTCATTTATATTAAATTAACCAAAGGTAATTTTAGAGCAAAATCTCATGGTTCCTAGTGGAGTCACCACTATGATGCATACTAAACCTCACAGACATCTGGTTTGTTCTCAAAAGCCTATTTTTAGGGTTCAAGACCAAATCAAGGTTCATTTGACTCGTAATGGCTAATTGCTTCGCAATAGATAAGATTTTATTCCCATCTATAGTTGACGATCAACCTACGAGGGCATCTGCTAGGCACCATAAGGTAGGTATTATGGAGTCACCACCTAATAAAAGATTGAAAAAATGAGTTCTAACCCCATGAATCCAAAACCAATGATAGTTCGAACTTCACTCTTATTTATACGCTTGGTTAATGTTATATAAATGAGTTTTAATAATTAATTTATTTTATCTCTTTTCTCATATGAGTTATTTTGTTTGAAAAGTAATGCACACTTAAACATGTTGAAAAGCTATAAAACATATACATTGAAAGCTATAAAAGCATAGTATATAAATGTTTTAAAGAATATAAGATAAAATGTAAAGATAAATCATACATAAATCGGGGAATTAATTAAGTTCATTTAAATAAGTACGTTAGTTCTCGAATGTATATTTTCAAAAAGGCAAAGTTTTGGGTGTGCTTTATAAAAAAGAGGGCTTTGAGCCCATATCTTTTGAAGAAAAGAATCTTGTTAATTAATTAATTTATGATAGAAAATATCTTGCGATTATAAAGAAAAATCATAATTTTTACATATTATTTTATGAATGAAAAAATGCGATATTGGCCCCTTATGTTATAGATAAATTCTACTAATACTTGTATAAAACCATTTGGTATTTTTTAGTTTAATGCTCAAAAAATCATTTATTTGCGATAAAAAGCATTAAAGAGTAATAATACAAGTAGAACATGCATAAATTAGGATATTGATTTATTTTCATACATATTTTATAAAAGAATAATTTTGTGATTTTTGATATTAAAAGGTAGAAATTGGTCCATCTCTATTTAGAAAAAACCTTATTAATTAAGTAAAAATAGTTTTGATTTTATTTTTAATTAAGAGTGTGAAAAAACCTTTATTATTACATTTTCGCAATAAATAAAGGAAAATAAAAGAGAGATTATACAAGCTTAAAATAATTAATGAAAGAATAAAATAAATCCTAAACTAAACTACCTGCCTTATCTTCCATATAGGCTTGAAATGCATGATATGCATATGACATGAAAAATTATGTTAGTTAATAATGAACTAAATCAAACAGTGAATAATTAAATATATAATAGGATAAATTAATAAATGAAATGCATATGAATAGTAATAACAATAATAATATTAATGATAATATTAATAATAATTATAATTGAAGAATAGGAATAATATTAACAATAATAAAATATGATTGAATTAAATAAATTAAATATTGCACAAATATGTGAATAAGCTATTTGAAAATTAAATTACAAATACTAATTAATTAGGCTAATAAAATAGACACAAATAAAATAGCGTTAAATCGGAAGTTAATAAACAATATTATAAATTGAAAATAAAGTAATAAATTAATATAATTAATTGATTAGGCAAATACAAATACAAATATAAAAAATAAATATTAGTAACAAATACATTTAAAAGGATATTAAGAATAGAATATTGATGAAGTAACAAAATTACATATGAATATAATATTAAAAATATATTAGAAATTAGATAAAAAATAACAAATTAACAAATATGCTAAATAATTAACAAATAAAAAAATTAATAAATTAAACTAACATATTAAATAAATAAATAATTAATTAATTAATAATAAAATAATTAATTAATAAATAAAACAATATATTAAAATAATTTACAAGTGAATAATTAATAAATAAATAAATAAATATATTAAAATAATTTACAAGTGAATAATTAATAAATTAATATAATGAAACAATTAATTAATAAGCTATTATAATAACTTAATTAAAAAATAAAATGGTTAACAAATTAATATATTTAGCAATTAACTAACCAATAAATATAAGGGAAATTAGAAAATTATTAGCAAAATTAAACTAATAAATCATATATTAAAAATAATAAAAAAATTGGTTATTTACATGTTAAAATTAAATTAAACACTAGATTTATAGATTTTGTGGACTTAAAAATATTACCTTCAGTATTGGTTCCATCAAACAATAAGGATTTTGTGTTTTATGACTTTTTGTCCAATTTTTTTTATATTGTCTCGCAATTTTTTTGTTAATTTTCTTGAATTGAAGAAGAAGAAGAAGAAGAAGAAGAAAAAGAAAAAAAGAGAGAGAGAGAGAAAGAGAGAGAGAGAGAGAATGTGGCCTAGAGAGAGCTAAAAATATTTCCTTTTTAGATAAACATTCCCTTAAAAAAATTCCAATTGGATTAGGATGAAATTTAGATTTTTTTTTCCAAATTTTTCCCTTATTTTTCATGTCAAGAAGTCATTTTGTGAGTGAGTCACGACCTTGACTCACGACTTTGACTTGTGATTCACAACTTTAGATCATTGACATTTATTTTAATCCCTATAACCCATTTTGACCTTGCTAACAAAGGGAAAAGAGGAAAAGATTCTAAAATAGATTTTTAAACATTTAAAACCCCAGTGAATGCCCAAAAAGCATTTTGAAATCATAAAACTCCAAGAGGAAGCCCGGCACTTTCATTCCTTATCTATTTATAATAAGCCATTTTCTCATTAGGTAACCCTAATCAGGAGCCACCTTAGGACCCATTGTCTACATATGCATAAAAAGTACATCTATAAAAGCATCATTATCTACATTTGGCGAGTTCGATGCATCAGATAAGCTTCCCCATTTTTTGTAGCCAATAGAGCCTTTCCATTTGCTTCTGCAATAGCTTCTACAACATCATACCTCAACTCAGGCACTGGGACTTCAAATTCAACTTTCTCTTTTCCTTTGATTGTAGAGGCTAATAGCTCTGGTGTCACAATTTGCTTTGGAACATCATCGTCCCATTTAGATAGCTTAATAATGATTTTTTCATCCCAAAATTCCCTGGTAGACTTGATGGTTCTGTTGATCCAGTTAAAAACATCATTATATATATCAAAACTAGGGATAACCTTCCCTCAAATTAGCACAAGTTCAATCTTACCATAGTACTAGGGTGCAATGGATGTAGGCATAAAGCATCCAGAATATGCGAGACACATTCTGGCTTTAGTAGGATTATTTTCTTGTCATCAGAAATACTATAGCCTAAATCTCTTTAACTTTTCTATCTTGTTACAGTAGTCTCTTCAGAAGGACCCTATGAATCTTTACCAAGCCCAGCTATTGGCAAGAAATTTATTTTCTTCATCATACTCACCACTTGAGAGGTAGATTCTTATTTACTATCATTATAATCATTGATAGTAGCCATATAAAGTTCACTAATAGGCTGGTTTGCTGTACCCAAGACTAAAAGTTGATTTTCCCTAGTAGCTTTTATAATAACCACTTTAACTTTATGCGGAATCTTGATCATTTGGCAAAGAGTATATAAGACACCTTTTAATTTATGAAACCAAGGTCTTCCCAATAGTACAAAAAAATTAGTCGATATTCGCAATACTACAAATTTTGCTTTTGTGTCAATTAGCCTTGTCTTCACACTAGCCTTCCATCATCCACCATCACACAGGCTATATGTTAACCATTAACCTAGACATTTATATACAAAGGGCGATTGTGATCTCTACCTTCAATGGAAAAATCCCCATTAGTATATATGATATTTTCCCCTACACTTCCTCTAACCAAGTCTAGTAACTCTGAAGGTAAAATGGTGGTAGCCACGGTAGATTCACATAAGGCCTCTCCCACTTTCTATCTATAGAAGGGCAACTGCCTAAGTAAATACTAGACAAAAATCTAAGTAGGAGTTTTCTTCAGTTGCTTAAGGATCTACTCCTCTTTTTGCTCCCTTTTTGTAGGTAAAGGCTGAGAAATTGGCCGCTTTTATACTTCTGGTACTATCCTACCACTTCTGGTGATCAACTTTACTTTCTGTTTCTCTTTTTCATTTTTAAAATCCCATTGGTGTATGGGGTCAACACCCTTTTCATCCTCACTGGGTAATTCCCAATAATTGATTACACATACTGATGACTAATGGATAAATACTTATTGCCATATAGGTTACATAACACGTACCATTATGGCAATCTAGAACCAATCATCGACACTAGTGGTGGAACTACATTATAATTTCCTTTCTTCTTTTCCTTCTCCTTTAGTTTAGCGATCTATTTACTATTAATAAGATCTTAAATCCTATCACTTAGTGTCTTGCAGTGATTTATGAGATATCCCATATGCTAATGATAGGAATAATATTGATCGACACTACAAGAAAATTTGAAAATAGCAATGAAAAAATAGCAACGGAAATTATTCCGTTGCTATTTAGCAACGGAAAATGAATTCCGTTGCTAAAATTGGTTAAACTTTGTAAAATTAGTAACGGAAAAAAATTTGGTTAGCTTCCATTGCTAAAAGTGGAGGGAATTTCTTGCTATGGTTCTTTGCCTTGGATGTCTTGCTTTGAATATAACTAGTTGATGAACCGACCACTGGAGGAGACTTTACTTCTGATCCTCAGTTCTTTTCTTTTCTGGGGCTAGGGGCCACGAACGGTAGAGGAAGAAAGGTCAAATCGAGAGCAGAGGTCAGCACTTTGTCTAATTTTGAGAATTATGTGTGTAGGAATAAATAGGCCCAAGCACTACTCAACGTAAGAATCTAATAATATAATAATAATTTTTTCTTTTCCGTCTTCAAGCCTGCGTTTATACTCCTTTTACTTTCGTTTAAGAGTCCGATCCTATTCTCGCCCTGACCACCACCGCCGGCGACAATAGTTTCTCCAGAATCAACCTTATTTATATACTCTTCAATTTCGGTAGGTGTTTTTCTTACTTTTCGTTTTTCTATCTGATTCTTTTATTTACATAGATATTTGTCATCAAGTCAATTCTTTCTCTTTTCGTTTAAGAGTCCGATCCTATTCTCGCCCTGACAGCTGTGGTAGTAGTTGTCCTCATTATGAGATAAGAAGTTTAATGTATTTGGTATTTCTCCATCTGGAAAAAGGTTCGGGACAAACATCATTAACAAGTAACACTTATTTCCTAGTATACTTGGTTTGAGGTGAAATTTCTGTTACTGGATATTATTTCCAATTGTAGGAGCAATAATGGAACAATACATTAGTCCAAAATTTTTAGAAGTTTTACTCGAAATGATACTAACAATTTCTTTTGTACATTTTAAAGAATTATTTTATTTTGCAGGAACACCATATCTGGCCTTGGTTAGTGTTAATTTTTTCTATATAATTTTTTATCTGTTATCTGTAACTATGATTTTATTTTATTTTATTGAATGCATATGCTCGCCAGACATTGTTAATTAAAATATGCTTTTTTTTTCCTATTTAAGCTAAAAAAGTATGACATGCATGTGTTCTCTGAGTTTCCAGATATGATAATCCCAATTCTTTTTCTTTAAACATTTCACGAATATATTTCTTAGAATTCCCTGTCTACTGCAATATCTGCTTCCCATCGTCTAGACAAACAATTATTTTCTTTTTCTTTTTTTCACCAATTATTTTGACTTCTATCATATGTAATTAATTAATTGATATGAAAAAGATCCTATCTTTATGGATGATGTGGATGCCACTGAGACTGTTAAATAAATCCATTGCTAGATATTTTTATTTTCTATTCTTCTAAATGAAACTTTATCTTGTGGTTAATATTATATAATTGCCCGATTATCTTCTGCTGTGGCTCAGAACACTAGATCAACCTCACATGCCGTGAATTATGTAAAACAACAATAATTTCAATTTTGGACTTGACCACTATGGACTCACTTTGAAACGTGTGTAGTATTGTAATTTAGTTCAAAATTACAATCTCAGCATAACACATGGACCACTGCATCTGCGTTGCCTGATTTTTAACTCTATAATTTCCAGATAAGGAATTGAGAAAATTACAATACAATCAAACTTCAAACAGATATTTGCAGCAATTAAATCAATATGGTTCTCCTTATTAGGCATTCAGTTTTCAAACTACATGCTGAATAGCTTCCCTAGCTGTGTAGATAGTCATGTTTAATGTCTTTATGTTCTATGGAACTTGTATCTCTGATTAGATTGTCGAACCAAGCATTATAGTACTGTGATCTTGTTTGACGTTTATTTATTAGTCTTGTTATATGCCTTTATTTTGGGTAGAATGCTGAAGAGTTTCTCATGCAATAAATACTATTAAAGAATCATATGTATTTTTGTTAACTGAAATCGGTATTCTTTTTATTTTAGTTAGAGCTTCCTTTAAGATACTTGAAGATATGAGTTTATATTGGTAATTAGCCATCTGAAATAATGCAGCATTTTTACATTTTTGTGGCACATATGCAAAATAAATAAGTTGAAATACTCACCAGCATCTCATTGCTGGAGTTTTCTTCAAGGAGTTATTGAGAGAAGGTACCGTTTCTAGAACTTTAATTTCAATCTTTCTTTAATTTTCTTTTGAATTTCAACCACACTTTTCATTTCTCTAGATCTACATAATATTTGTTGGTAACTTTATGTATACATTATAATTGAATGTCACTTCCAAATACGCCATCCATGGTTTCTTGCATGTGATCTCTGATTCATTATAATTGAATGGCTGATACTGAATTTTATCAATTTGCTTGATTGGTCATATTCCTTTTTTGCATATATGTTCCAATCCTTGATTTGTTAATATTTACTGCAACAAAGATCTCTTCTTTAATGGGTTCCTAAAATCATTTTTCATTTCCTGAAAGGCAAATAATTAAACTTCCTATTACATTGCAAAAATAGGCATTTTTTGTTGGAAAATTCAACATGTGCTCTGCATCTAATTTCTTGAACTTATGATTTTTAGAGAAACTTGCTATGAATCCATTGTTCGCACTCATATGAGCACTATAACTTTGAATCCAGGTGATAATCACAAGCATCAGCGTAGATGGCAATCTTCTTCTCATTGGCAGCCATCAAAAGAACAAGGTACAGCTCATGGTATTTCCTTGTGTTCAGTTTCTGTTCGTTGAATTCTAAGCCATTATATACTGTGGATACTATTTTGCTGAAGTTATCGTGGATGGCAGCGTGTGCTGATATTGTGGATAGTGTTTTGCTGAATTTATTTTATGCATCATAATGTTGAATTAATTGGCTGTCCATGCCCCTTGTGGTGGATGGATTCTGAATCACTTTTATGACCATCCTTAATATAGAATTAGACATTGAAGCACCTTATTTTTATTGTATATAGGTGTGAAATAAATGTTTTAGTTGAATTATGAAGCATCATAATGTTGGTTTTCCAAATTACACTAAAATAGCTTGTTGTTTTAGTGTAATTTGTTGGTTTTCTATTGTAGTGATGGAATAGCGACGAAAAAACCATCACAAATTTTTTTATACTAGTTGCTGAATTTAGCAACGGAATTTGAATTTGGTTGCTAAATTTAGCAACAGAATTTGAATTCGGTTGCTAAATTTAGCAACGAAATTTGATTTCGGTTGCTAATTTTGATCAATTTACCAAATGTTAGTGGTTAGATTTAGCAATGGAATTAAATTTCCATTGCTAAATTTAGCAACGGAATTTAATCTCCGTTGCTAAATTAGCAACGGAATAAACCTTCCGTTGCTAATAATACCAACCGCCAAATTAGCAACCGAATTTTCCGTTGCTATTTTCGGTTGCTAATTTTAATTACCAACGGAAATTTACCAAATTCGATTGCTAATTTCCATTGCTATTTCCAAATTTTCTTGTAGTGCGATCTGATGATTGGGATGACCCTGACTCCTAGTAGGCTTAGTTAGAAATGGCTATAGCTTTTTCTATTTTATTAGCCGATCAAGTACCCATGACAAGGACCTGTCTAAATTTGAATATGTCTTTGACTTATCTCGATGGCAGATACTTTAGCTAATTTTCTAGCAGTAATTATGCCACTAGTTTTATTGATCGTACGTCCGTATCCTCGATGATAAGAACTGAAACTTATACTACCCATAGAGCTTGCTTTCTTTACTAGGTATTCCTACTCAGCTTTAACGGTGATATCCTTTAAGGATTCTCAATCCTTTAGCCCCTTCATCTTTAGGCCATCCCTCAAATAAGGGCTAGCATTTCTAATAAAAAAACCTAATTTGATTAGTTCTGTTGGGCTTCGTTTACATTTCTATCCCCCGGTTCCTCCACCTTATCAAATACTCATAGAAGAACTCATTATATTTCTACTGCAGCAATTCAAGATCTTCTAAAGTGACTTTTATTCGCATGTTATAGTCATATTACGTTAAGAATTCCTCTATCAGTCTATCCTAATCCTCTTTGGTATGTCTATTTGGGTTAGGATACAGGTCAATAGCGGGGCCTGTAGGAGTAAGGCTGAAGCATTCAACCTTCTATCTTTTTGTGAGAGTGGTACCCTTTATCACCAAAGTGTACTACTTAATGTGAGTGGATGGATCAGAAGTACAATCAAAATTAGGTAAATTAGGCTTCTTGAACTGCTAGGGAAGCACATCCTCACTTTTCAAGTCTTGATCTTCTGGACTGACCTCTTTTCCAGCTAACAACACACGAGCCATTGATTTTATCTTTTCTTCCATTTTCCTTAGGATTGAATCCTCAATTGTAGATGGTTTACTCCTTAAGACTTGTGTCACTGCTGGTTCTTCCTCCTTTTTAGGGATAAAATCTTCCCTAAAAGCAACACTCTTATCTTCACTTTTCAACAGGTAAGACTCTTGGCCCAATACCTCTCAATTCAACCATTAATTAAGGTATTGCAATAATTGCTGAAATGCCTACAATAACAATATGTTCTCTATTTGTGGTGGTAGCTGCTGAAGTTTACTGGCTAGTAGGTTGTGCCAAAGAGGCCATTATATCAGTCATCATGGCTTTTATCCTTCTTTCAAATTCATTAAGCCTCCTATCCAATTCCTGACTATTAATAACCTCTATTTGTTAGAGAGTATGCCCTAGAGCCCATGTAATAGGGATGTTTTTCATATGTATAAAATTTATATTCTTAATAAAAGGCATCATTCATTTATTAATGCTATGTTTAAATACATGAGTTTGAAAATCTTAAATTAATGAATGAAGTCCTAGATATTATAAACACAGTGCAAAGGTAATCATGAAGGTGTTCATGATGTGAGATGTCTATTGCATGCAATTGTGTTAATATCTAAATATCCCTAGTCATAGAATTAACAAGATATGACATTGTTAATTTTGACATACTAGCACATGTTATGCTTCTTGAATGATTCAAGCAGTGGTTCTCATAACTGTGATTATGGAAGATAATCAAAGCTAACATGTGGATGCTTGTTAGAAGAACAAGTTCATTGGAGACCTGCAAAGAGAATCCTCACATGGATATTAAATCTATATCAGTGATGAATCTCTTCATAGCGGTTGTGCAAGTATCCTTAGACTTGAGATCACTAAAGTTATCTTAAGTAGCAAGTGGTATACTTTGACTCCATAACTAATTACTTTAACTGGGTGTGAACATAGTTAGGAGATTGGGTATATCATGACCTACTTGAAGATAGTTGAGTGATTGACAAAGGATTCACCATCCCAGATTTAATAAGGGAAGTTATCTCGCATGATTCTATAATTACCTTGTTCAGAGAATCTCTGGCCAGAGTAAAATGCCAAGATGGATAGAGATCCATGGAGGGTATTTTGGGAACAATGGTTAAATTAATAGAACATACATAATTAGATTTATATGAGTTGACATAAATTCATACTCAGAATCTAATTGAGATAAGAGTGGTGAAAGGAGTAATTGCACGGTAACTATTTCTATGAAAGGGTATGGTCAAACCACATGACTTTCCTGACATTTGGGTAGTCATGATGCCTAGCTAGAGGCCAATCATGACTTGTATAATGATGTATCAAAAATATCAATGGGGATTGATAAAATGATTTGAAGAAGTTTAAATCATGTGAGTTTTGGATAGAACTCACAATTACATATTATACTGCCAACATGGACATGAACCCAATAGGTTACACACATATAGAGAAAAGGATAAAATGGTAAAATGACAAAGATAATAATATTTGATATTATTATGAGGGTAGAGAAGTGAATAAGATAATAATTAATTAAAGAGTTTAATTAATTATGATCAAGTAAAATTGTCTGCAGAAAATTTGAGAAATGTTCTGTAAATTGGACCTAATTAAAATAATGTATTTCATGATTAATTATTATTGTCTTATAAGTGTTATAGGACTACTATAAGTTTTATTTGACTAATATAATAATTAATAAGTCCATTGAAGGAGTTATAAAGGGGCCAGAGGAATGGAGCTGGTGTGGAAGCCCTTCTGTAGAGGGCCACATGCCAACTCCATACAGAAGGCCTTAATGGATAATTTCTTGGACCAAATTAATTTATATATCTTACATAAGTGTTATAGAACCTACATATTTAATTTGGTTGGATTTGGAATCCATTTGGGTATTTAAATCCAATTAGTTGCACAAAGGTCCTAGTTTGTGGGTTTTGTACATAGTCTTTTATGAAAAGGTTTAATTTGGATTTAATTAAGCCCAAATGATTATAATTAATTCTAGAGGCCCAATTAATAATTCTCTAGCAATTTTAAAGAGCCCAATCTCATTAAGGAGTTGGAATTTTAACCTAACTATAAAAGGCCAACTAATGAGGAATTAGGGTTAAGTGATTAAACACATAAGAAAGTCTTATTCTTCTATTCTCTCTCTCCCTTTTGCATCACTCCCTTGCTAGCTCTAGGGTTATCGGCCACTCCTAGTTACACACCAATTAGTTGGTTTAATTTATCCTTCTCTAGTGTGGATTACTCATTGGAGGTATTCGATTTTTGACACTGTGGTTTGCGACAACCCAGTGCGAAGTAAAATCAACTGTTCAACAAAAATCAAAGATGATTTTTCTTATTCTCATATAGTTATATTGTATATTCATGGCAAGATCAGTAATATTGGTTAAAAAATTTTAAATTTTGCTTATTTATGAGATGCATGTAATCGATAAATTCCAACACTATCTATATTGGATCTGCCATTTCTATAATTTCTAAAGCTAGCCTAAAGATTTTTTCCAAACTCAAATCAATTTTTAATGCTAATTCCAATGACTCTAATAGGGATCTCCTAACCGGACATCCGTTTGGACTTTTGAACTACCTGAATGACTCTATAGTGATATGATTATTGCTTTACTCAAAGTAAATTCCTAAAGAAACTCGAGCTAGAAGCTTATCCAGTGAGCACTCATCTGTTAGTGTAAGCCCTAGCCCCAATGCATTGTAATAAAACACTTTGAATTAATAAAATGAGGCATTTGTTTTATCTATTGTATTCTTGTGCATATCAATTGATAGAACCATCCAAGAATGTTGTTTCGGTTTAGGTTTCACGTGTGAGGCATATGGTTGTAAGACCTTGAAATAATAGAGACTTCATTCTAAATATCCCTAGTCAGTCATTGTTATGGGAATAACAAATGAATTAAGACTAGTATGCTCTCTCTAATATTATGAGTTCTGTCTTACGGATCATTAGGATAAGAGTGTCAATCAGAGATTATAGATACATGTTAAAGAACATGGTATTTGGATTCGATCCGTTCATGAGAACACAACATGGTACAAGTCATAAGTGTTTCTCATATGCAAGTTTTGTATCGGAGTTCTTAGACCTAAAATCTCTATGAAACTATTTATAAATTACTGTATACTTTGACATACACCTAACATGCTCGTAACAGAGTGACAAGTACGGGTATGATTGGGTATGCATTGATCATGTTAGAGAGCATGAGAGAAGTGAAGGGATTACCCCTCTCTATAAGAAATAAAATATCATCGGCCACTTGATCAGTGAACTGAGAAGTGTATGGCCATACCGAGATGAAATAATGAGTAGTTTCATGCCTTATATTAATTCTGATATTTATGGGTAAGAGACTATGCAAAATTGCATTAGGTCACTAAATGCCATAAGCATTTTCATTTAATTTGGAATGCTATAATATCCTGCTAGAGAATATATATAGCATTTGAATTAATTTATTAATTCATTGCCAACATTAAATGGACCTATAGGATCGCACACAAAGCATTGGGCCTAAAATATTTGAATAAAGTATTGGACATTAATTTAGGCTTTTAATTAAAATCAAATTAATGTGTGTAATGGGTTTTAAAATTGCTATTGGACCTTGGCCCATGAGAGAGAGAAATTCAGCCCACAAGGTTTAATTTAGATTAATTAAATGTCTTGCATTAATTTAATTAATTGAGTATTAATACCTAAAACAATAATAATCAAATTAAAACACTTAAATGGAAATATACTTGGCCGAAATTCCTAGATAAATACCAAGGAATTTTGACACATACTTATTTAATTAAGTGATTTATTTGATTAATATGTCTTATGTTTTTTATCTTGGATTAAATCAAAAGAATTTGAATCAATATATATCTCTTATTTTAAAGAAGTGATAAAGGCTGAAATTAATTATCTTTAAGTAGTGAATTTTAGATTTATCACTTAAAAAATAAAATGATATATATTGAATGAGAAAGAAAAGAAAAAACCCTAGTTTTTCTTTTGGTTTTTGAGTGAAAACCATCTCTCTCTCACAGAACTTTCTTTTGGCCGAATTTCTCAAGGAGAAATATACTTCTTCATTCTCTTGTGTTCTTGGATGTCAATAGCATCTTAAGGAAGTACAAGATTAGATCTTGTAGCTTAAATCCATTACAAATACACAATACCTTAAAAGAGAGCTAGCAATCTCTATTTTAAGCCATCTTTGCAAGTGTGTGTGTGAGAATAGAGGGAGTGGCATAAAAGGCTGTTCCTTGGCATTGGTGATCAAAATCTAAGGCGGACAAAGTCATCTTAGTTGCTGGTCATCACCAAATTCAAGATTTAAAGGCATCAAAAGTTGTAAGTTTTAAAAACCCTAAAATTGAAGGTTTCGATTCGTGTCATGGAATTGTTTGGCATGTATGAATGTTTTTATCATTTTTTCATTGCACGATTGCCATGAACATACCATGTCATATTCCATCATCATCTTCCTAAGTAAGAAGAATTGTGCAAAGATAATAGGTCAAATCCCTAAACCATGTATATGACTTTGTAATGGCTGAAAGGGTAAATTTGTTAGCATGATGCATGATTATGCATGTAATGCATGGGTATGTTGTGCTTCATTCTCAAAACACATGTACAAATCAAAAGAAAACCTTGCAACCTTATTACTCCCATATAGCCAATCATGTAATCTCTTTCCTAGGTAGGGTTAGCTCATGGGTTAGTAGGGAACCATATGAACATGAATGGTATACGATAGAGATTCGACAGTATAACCTCTCTGTATTTAAAGCATAGGAAAATGAAATTTTTATCACTATGTATTTAGGCAACTCAGAAAAATAGAGATAGGTCTTTCGAGGCATCATAACCTTTAAGCAGTACCTACCTTAATTTACCTAAATTTAGCTAAATATATAGGGATCCATATATCAAGCATAATATTATGGTACATGATACCTATAGAAGGTATTTATTGCCATCACATGGGGCATGGGTCTAGTAGTGTAACTTTAGGACTACCCAAGCATGATCCCTGCCAATAGGTCTAGCTCATCATAAGCATAATAACTGATCGGGTCATCATTTCATATACCATATGTTATAAGGCTTGGGCTGGTGATTATTCCTTAACACTTTCTTACATTGAATGAACATAAGGTTGTGCTTTGAGAATGCACCCTTGAATGATTAACCTGCTTTAAAAGAAGGTTTGAATGATTAACCACAAACACTTAATTAAGTTAAATTAGCCAATTTGTGTTCAGAGAAAAATCTTATGGTCTCCAGTAGAGTTGCCACTGTGAAGCATTTAAACCCCATAGGCATCTGGTATATCCTTGAAAACCTATTTTTAGACCTCAAGATCAAATCAAGGTTCATTTAACTCGTGAAAGCTACTCGCTTTGCAATAGATAGGATTTTATTCCCACCTATTGTTGATGTCACTTACAAGGGCATCTGCTAGGCATCGCAAGGTAGGTATCAAAGAGTCACCACCTAATAAAATATTGGTAAAGTGAGTTCTCACGTCATGAAGTCGAAACTAGAGATAGTTCGAACTTTACTATTATTTATAACTCGGTTAATGTTTACATGAATGACTATTTGTGATTAATTATTCAAAATCACCTTTTCAAGCATTTTATATTCAAAAATTAAATAGCGCATTACAAGTACATAAAAAGCGGTGAAATATGCATATGAAAGTTCTAAATAATAAATCATTAATATATAGAAGAATTAATTAAGCTTGATCTCAAATGAGAACATTGGTCCTCATATGTATATTTGCAAAAAGGCTGAATTTTAAGTAAAAAAATGATTAATCCCTCACGACTTTGGAAAAGAATCATATTACTTATTTTTACAGTAGAAGAATAATTTTTGTATTAAGGAAATAATTCTTTATTTTAGATATTATTTTATGGGTAAAAATTAGGACATTGGTCCCACTTATAATAGAAAAATCCCACTCAAACTAGTATAAAATTATATAGTTAGTTTATAAATTAATCATTCAAAAAAATTCCTTTATTACATTATTTACAATGAAAGAACAATAATGCCAAAAAAACATACATAAGTTAGGTAGTTGATTAATTTGGAAATGTTGGTTTCCTCATGCATATCTATAAAACCTTTTTTGTGTGACTTTTGGGATTAAAAATGGATGTTGGTCAATTTTATATGGAAAAAACATAATTAATTAAGTAGAAAATATTTAATGTGAATTTATCTAATTATCGTGCCAAAAATTAATTTTTTACTAACTATTACAAATCATTTTATTATAAAGGCCAAATAGAAAATAAATAAATAAATAAATAAATAAGCTAGTGAGGCTAAAAAATAAACCTCAAATAGGACTAACCCCATCTCTAATTCCCAAGCTCTTCCATATAGGATTATTACATGATTTTGTCAAGAAAAAGAAAAAAACACAAGGATTAGCCAAGTAAAAATAAAAACACTTTTAAATCATAAAAGAAAACTATTAGCAAAATAATAAAAATCACTAAAGAAATCAAATAAAAGGTAAAAAAATAAATAAACTAATAAAAAGTATAAAAATGAAGAAATAAAGAAACTAGGAAGAAAAATAACCATAAAGAAAGCCAAAGAGATGATTCACAAATTCATCCAGGAAGATGAAAGGCAAGTCGCGCCCCTTTAAGCAAGTCAATGGCCATTGCATAAGCGAGTCAGGGCAAGTTAGGAGTGAGCCACAACCCAAGATTGTGACTTGCTCACGGCTCAAGGCCATGAGTCATTCCTGGCTTATCTAGTAGCTACTGGAATGGTGCTATGAACAATTTTCATTATTCTAATGGGCATTCTAAAGTCCAAAAATGCATAAAATGGACTCTAAACTCCTCAAAACCAACTTAAATGCTCAAAACATATCAACAAATCTACTAAAAATGATAATTTTAATAGATCACCATGTGAGATAATTAAGCTCTAGAGAGAGAAAGTCAATACTAACAAGCATCAAACTTACTCAAATTCATAGGTAAATAAGAAATTCATGCATAAAACTTAATATTATACGCACTCAGCTTTCAAAACATACTTTACACAAAATTTACAAAGAATAACATATATTATACAAAAAGAAAAATTAAAAAATAGATCATAATAACTACATAAAAAACTCAAAATAGTCTTTACAAGAACAAAAGTTTTAGATCTACACGTGAGCAAGAAGTTTTCCTCTTACATTACCTTCAGTAGAGCTACTTGATAAGTGTGAGTTATATTATGTTTTTAGTGTGTTTTAAGCATTTAAATTAGTAATTTTGTCTTAATTTAGTTGATTTTTTGTTTAAATAGTTAATTTATTTGTTTTTAGGTTTAATTGTAAGTTTTGGTATTTTTCAAGGCTTATTTGAAGAAAAAGAGAAGTTCATTGAATAAAGGAAGAGTTTTGGGGAAAAACTATAATTATGGGAAAATGGCAATTGAAATGTGAAGAAGAGAAGTTAGTCACTCGGTTGAGTAATGTTGATCACGTGGCCGAGTGATGAAATACTCTTTTAAGTGTCAAATTTCACTCTCCTAAGAAGACTTTCACTCACATTTTGAAGTAACTTTTTCTACAGTAAGAAATCAGTCTCTTGAATGTTTGAAGGAAATAAATGATAAAAGACTTCCTCTTCTATTAAAACTCAATTCCTCTACGGATTAGGAAGTTGCAAAGCACCAAAATTTTTCTTTGGAGGCTATAAAAACATACTTAAGGCGCCAAACTTCAGGGGATAGTTAGAGATAGTTATTATTATAAATTTTCTTAGTTTATCTTTAGTTTTTTCTTTAGTTATTATATAGTAGTTTTAGCTTAGTTTTTAGCTTTGTTTTCTTATTTTCTTAGTTTGCAATTCTCTTTATTTTAGTTGTTCTTTTTATTTTAGTTGCTATTTCATTTTAATCATGCTTGATAAGTAATTTCTTCTCTTTTGCTAAGGGTAACTTGAACCCCCATTCTTTTATTGTAATGACTTAGTTTGTGCTTTAATTCAATGTAAGTTTGATTGTTTCTTAATTTTGAGCAAATTCTTATCTTTGATTGTATTAAGATTAATTATTAATTTATTTGATTAATAGTTAATGATTGATTTAAGTACGATCTATGATATGCATATTCTTGGATTGGTTTACTAGTGTTGATGCATGATTATTTTCTAATTTAGATGTAATTATATATTAGTAAGAGTGAGTTAATACTAAGAAAAATTGAACTAAGAATAGGTTGGAGTTAAATTTACTTGAAAGAGGATTTAATAAATATCTAGGAGTTTAAAACTGGATTTTTTATACTAATTATTAAATTATTCCTAACTAGAAGGTTTAATTCTTAGAATGATATTCTTGATAAAGATATCTGGCTTTATTTATCTGTTTTTTTCATAATCACTTGTGTTACTTTTGAATTGAGTCATTGCAATAGAAGTTGAGGTTGATAGTTCCTTTAGTAGAAGTGTTTTAGTTATTGTTTTATTTTTAATTCATGTTAGTCTAGTTTTAGTTTTTTTATTTTATTGTCCATTTATTTTAGTTCTTACTTTTAATTCAAAAAAATTAGGAAATAATCTCACATTAATTTAATTCACACATAGATATTTTTCTTAGCAATCCATGTTCCTTTTGATACGATATTCAGGATTTTAATATTATTTTCTTATATTACTAGCCAATCTAGTATACTTGCTAAACACTGGTCACTACTTCAACAAAACTAGTAAGTACACCCTACTCCTTCTTGCTTCTTTCATTCTTAAAGAACCCAATAAAAATAATGCTTTTTCTCCTTATTTTTATCTTTAGATGTTTTTTGTTATTTTTTCTAAGATTTTGTTATATTTCTCTTAAAGCCAATCATTACCTTTAAATGCATTTGGATTAAGACTAATAAAGTAGAAGATTTTTATCCTAAAAATAATCCCCTGCTTCATAGGGAAAATCTGTAACTTTGGATGAAAAAAGCATAGTCACGGCCTTAACTGGTAAGTCAAGGGCATGACTGGGAGGTGGACCTACCAGAAAAGTACAAAAACTCACTTTAGATAGGAAATTGGTGAGTCACTATATTAGGGCTGTGAATGCCCAGTGACTGAAATGACAATCCAAAAGAAGGGGTGTGAGTCATCCCTTACGACCATGACTCAAAAGTAAGTCATGGTCTTGACCCATGAGTCAATGTCATAACTTATTTTTAGGTCAAGCTAGAGCCTTTAGATTTGCTCTTTTTATCCATCGAAGAGAGAGAAAACACATGTATGCCTCTAAAATACCATTTTGGACTCTCAAAACTATAAAACTTGTGATAAAATATTTTTTTTAAAACCAGTGCTGGAGAAAGATAAAGTGTTATTGCTTCTAGGTTGATTTTGAAATAGCATTATCCTTATTAGGTAACCCTAACAAAGGATGATTCAGGCCTAATGTCTATAGTCACCACCCAATGGAACATTGAAAAAAGGTGTTTCGACCATATGAGACCAAAATCCAGAGAGAGTTCAAAACTCTACACTTATTTATAACTTTGATTCAAATGACAATATGGCTTTTGGATTAATTATCTTATCTCTTTCTTACATGTAAAATCATAACATAATAAGTTCAAGGCACAACCAAGCACATATGAAAATAGTAAATCATGGCATAAATATAAAATGGTTGAAGGTACAATTTGGTCCCTTATGTTTCATAAAAATGCAATGTAGGGCCTAAAGTTTCATTTGGTACAATGTAAGTGTTAGAGAGTATGCCCTAGAGCCCATGTAAAAGGGATGTATTTCATATATATATAAATTTATGTTATTAATCAAAGGCACCATTCATTTATTAATGTTATGTTTAAATACATATGTTTGTATATCTTAAATTAATAAAAGAAGTTCTAGATATTATAAACACAGTGCAAAGGCAATCATGAAAGTGTTCATGATATGAGATGTCTATTGCATGCAAATGTGTTAATATCTAAATATCCTTAGTCATAGAATTAACAAGATAGGACATGTTAATCCGGATAGACTAGCACATTTATGCTTCTTGAATAATTCAAGCAGTGGTTCTTAGAACTATGATTATGGGAGATGATCAAAGCTAACATGTGAATGTTTGTTAGAAGAAAAAGTTCATTGGAGACCTACAAAGAGAATCCTCACATGGATATTAAATCTATATCAGTGAGGAATCTCTTCATAGCGATTGTACAAATATCCTTAGAATTGAGATCACCAAGGTTATCTTAAGTAGCAAGTGATATACTTTTACTCCATAACTGATTACTTCCAACTAGGGGTGAACATAGTTAGGAAATTGAGTATATTATGACCTACTTAAATATAGTTGAGTAATCAATAAAGAATTCACCATCCCATATTTATTAAGGGAAGTTATCTCATATGATTCTATAATTACCTTGTTCAGAGAATCTCTAGCTAGAGTAATATTCCAAGATGGATAGGGATCTATAAATAGAATTTTGGAAACAATGGTTAAATTAATAGAACACACATAATTAGAATTATATGAGTTGACATAAATCTATACTCAGAATCTAATTGGGATAAACGTAGTGAAAGGAGTAATTGTACGGTAATTGTTTCTATGGAAGGATATAGTCAGAACTACTTGACTTTCCTGACATTTGGGTAGTCATGATGCTTAGCTAGAGGCCGTTCATGACTTGTATAATAGTGTATCATAAATATCAATAAGGGATTGATAAGATAATTTAAAGAAGTTTAAATCATATAAGTTTTGAATAGAACTCATAATTACATATTTGCCAATATGGACAGAAACCCAATAGGTCACACACATATAGAGTAAAGGATAAAATTGTAAAATGACAAAGATAATAATATTTGATATTATTATGGGAGAAGAAGAATAAATAAGAGAATAATTAATTAAAGAGTTTAATTAATTATGCTTAAGTGGAAATATTCACAGAACTTTTTAGAAATATTCTTCAAAATGGATCTAATTGAAATAATGTATTTCATAATTAATTATTATTGGACTATAAGTGTTATAGGGCTGATAAAATAATTAATAGATCAATTAAAGAAATATAAGAGGCCCAGAGATTTGATTTTTGCGCAGAAACCAACTAGAGGATGGATTCCATGCCAACTCCAAATAGAAGGCCTTAGAGGCCTAATTGTTGGGCTAAAATAAATTAAATATATTTTATAAGTATTATGGAGCCTATATATTTAATTTGGATGGATTTATAATTAATTTGGGTGATTAAATCCAATTATATACATACAGGGCTTAGTTTATGGGTTTTATGCAGGTTCCTTTATGAAAGGACTTAAATTGGATTTAATTGAGCTTAAATGAATTAATAATATTTTTAGAAGCCCAATTAATGTTTCTCCAGCAATTTTAAAGAGCCTAATCCCATTATGAAGTTGGATTTCTAACCCTAGCCGCCATTCTCTCTCCTTGCTAGCATCAAGGAATTTTGGCCACCTTGTAATTCCAAAAGTTTTTTGTTCATTTGATCTTTCTCTAGTGTGGATTACAATTGGAGGTGTTCAATTTTGGACACTGTGGTTTGTGACAACCTTGTCAGAAGGAAAAATAGCTGTTCAACAAAAATCAGAATGGATTTTTTCTTATTCTCATTAATATCTATATTGTATATTCATGGCAAGCTAAGATATATTGGTTAAAAATTTTAATTTTCGCTTATACATGTGATGTATGTAACCGATTAATTCCCAACATGGTATTAGAGCCATTGTTTTGCCATGAATCTACAATTCTATATTATTCGTGAATAGTTTTTCTTTTTATTTTTGAGTTATTTATTTCATAAACTTTAAAATATCAGATTTTGTTGTTCATGAATAAGA
The DNA here is from genome assembly GCA_037975025.1 of Excoecaria agallocha. Classification (NCBI taxonomy): domain Eukaryota; kingdom Viridiplantae; phylum Streptophyta; class Magnoliopsida; order Malpighiales; family Euphorbiaceae; genus Excoecaria; species Excoecaria agallocha. The sequence goes on from CM075822.1 coordinate 27,758,581, forward strand.
AATATTAATTTTTGGATGTATATGATCAAATAAATAAAATGAAAAATAAAATGATTCTTTTATGAAAAGAATCATTCTTTAGGCATGGAGAATTTTTATTTTCAATAAAATTAAGGGGCTGTTCTAAATAAAATTTTTATTGATCCACTCTAAAATTATTTTGATGATAATTTATGTGTTTGATATGTGATATTAAGCCATATGATCAAACAAAATTAAAATCAAACAAGTTTTGCATGAAAACTAATCTAATCAAAAAGTTCGATAAATTGGTGTTCTTCGTATGTTCTTGGTAAGTTCATGTGTAGAATGATTTTTAATCTTCTAAATATGATATATCTAATATATTAATGTGTTTTTAATTAATTATATTAATTAAAATGGGTCTTGAATTAATTAGATTAAATTTAATTCATTAAAGCCACTTAATAGGGTTAATTATGTTTACGGGTTTGATTTAAATTAGTAAATGACTTGGTGGGCCTAAAGAGCTGATTTAAATTAAATATTATAGATTTTAATTAAGTTTATTAATGGGTTTTAAGGGTTGGAGTGGGCTTGGCTCATTTCAAAAGGCCCAAACGGTCTAAAGCCACAAAACTAGTTTTTATGTGAACACACTTTTCGGTTTAAATTGTAGGTTTCGGCTTACCCATTGTTTTAAGCCCAAAATTGATTCTTTAATTATTTAATTTGATTAATTAATTAATTAATTAATCAATTAATAATCAATTGGATTGATAATTAAGGCAAGAACATATGCATGCAAAAGGTTACCTAAAATAGAAAGTTTCCAAAATGAAAAAGTTACCTAATTTGATCACATTATTAAAATAACTCAAAAGTAAGTTTCAAGAGTTGAAACATAGTTTGTATTCTATTATATGGTTTTACTTTATGTATTAGAAATGCATATAAGGGTGTATGATTGGCATGATGGATAGTTATGGATAAGGCCCAATATGATTGAGCATAATGCATGTTTTGGCCCAACGAGGACCTTCATGTCCCGGCCACTTATTTTTGATTTGTATTTCTTTTCAAATTGCAATATGTAATTGGATTACTTAGATTAGAATTAGAGATAAACCACTATCAAGGAGTAAGAAAGGTCGGATGGAGATCCAACAAGATTGAAGATAATGTAATTATTTTACTTGTTTAAATCATGTATATTACCTAGGTTTGACCTTTTGATTTCTCTTTTGGCTCGGGGAGTTCAATATAGTAAAATCCATAACTATGCCATATTTGTATGCTTATATTTATGCAATAGATATAGGATGCATACCAACATATGCCTTAGAGGCCTAATTCTTAGACCAAAATAAATTAAATATATTTCATAAGTGTTATGGAGCCTACATATTTAATTTGGATGGATTTGGAATTCATTTGGGTGATTAAATCCAAGTATATGCACAAAGGGTCTAGTTTGTGGGTTTTGTGCATAGTCTTTTGTGAAATGACTTAAATTGGATTTAATTGAGCCCAAATAAATTATTAATAATTCCAGAATCCTATTTAATATTTCTTCAGCAATTTTAAAAAAGGTGAACAATTAAGAGAAAAAGTTTTTCTCTCACTCTCTCAACCCTAGCCGCTACTTTCCCCTTGCTAGCATCAAGGATTTCGGCCAGCCTTGTATTCCTCCATTGTTGATTCATTCAATCCTTCTCTAGTGTGGATTACTCATTGGAGGTGTTCAACTTTGGATACTATGGTTTGCGACAACCCGATGAGAAGGAAAATCAACTGTTCAACAAAAATCAAAGGTGATTTTTCTTATTCCCATTAATATGTATATTATAAATTCATGGCAAGATTAGATTTACTGGTTAAAAATTTTAAACTCCGCTTATGTATGAGATGCATGTAACCAATAATTATCAACATGGTATCAGAGCCAGGTTTTGCCATGAATCTACAATTCTATATTTTTTTTGCGGTATAGTTTTTATTTTTGAGTTATTTATTTCATGAACTTTAAAATATCAGATTTGATTGTTCATGAATGAGAAATATTTATTTCTTGATGTATGTGATCAAATATATAAAATGAAAAATAAAAATGATTCTTTTGAGAAAAGAGTCATTGTGAATGTCGTGTAGGGTTTTATTTATTAATAAAGTTTAGGGGCTGTTCTAAATTAAATTTTTATTGATCCACTCTAAAATTATTTTGGTGATAATTTATGTGTTTAATATGTGATATTAAGCCATAGTATCAAACACAATTAAAATCGAACAAGTTTTGCATGAAAACTAGTTTAGTCAAAAAGTTCGATAAATTGGTGTTCTTCGTGTGTTCTTGGTATGTTCTTGGTGTGTTCATGTTTAGAAAAATTTTTAATCTTCTAAATCTGATATATTAATGTGTTTTTAATTAATTGAATGAATTAAAATGGGCCTTGAATTAATTGGATTAATTTTAATTCATTAAAACCACTTAATGAGCTTAATTATATTTACGAACATGGATTAAATTAGTGAATGACTTGGTGGGCCTAATGAGCTGATTTAAATTAAATATTATAGACTTTAATTAAGTTTATTAATGCATTTAAAGGGCTGGAGTGGGCTTGGCTTATTTCAAAAGGCCCAAATAGTCCAATAGACACAAAATTAGTTTGTGTGTAAACATATGATGCATACCAACATATGCCAATCAAATATGTTCGAATTTAATTAAATGGGTCATCTTAGTTAGCCCATTAGCTTGTTAGCCATAGTCAAGGCTACTGGTTCTAGAGGCAAGATTAGAGAATGCATATATGATATGCATGTATCAAGAGTTGATAACCTAACGATCTAATAGTTGTGTAAAGAAACAATTGTTATAGAGATACCTACCTTTCAAGGGTATGGAGTTTGACTTTTTAACTACAGTCAAGGTCAAATTTCATATCAAGAATTAGATATTGGCCCACTAAGAAAACCATCGGGTTTTCTCAAATTATATAGTGAGGGCTATTCACTACGAGAAAAATCCAAAATCCCGATGAAAAATTAATGACGAAAAATTTTTCATCGCTAATTATCTAAGAAAAGATATTTTTCGTAGGGAAATTTGTTTGAAAAAATGTTAATTACGACAGTATAAATTCCATCATAAATAACGGTGGGAAATATTCCCATAAAAATTTATCCACGAAAATTAGTGACGGATTCACAAAATTTTGGTCGTTAAATTTGCACCAATATTACGCAGCTAAATTTTACATGAAATTTACTGATAGTATGTTGAATTTGTCGGTAATTTACCTACAGAATTCATTTACCGTAGGTAAATTACTGATGAAAAATTGTTTTCATCGATTATTTACCGATAGAAAAATAATTATATAGGTAATTATCGACGAAATTCATTTTCTGTAGGTAAATTATTGATGAAAATAATTTCTATCAGTAATTTACCTACAAAAAACTAATTCCATTGGTAAATTACTACGAAAATGGAATTCCGTAGGTAATTTACTGATGGAAAGAATCTCATTTTCGTAGTAATTTACCGACAAAATCCATTTTCCAAAGGGAAATTACCGACAAAAATTATTTCTATTCGTAATTTACCTATAGAAAATGAATTCCATTGATATATTTATACTTTGTAAAAACTGTGTCATTTTGTTTTAGACTTTAATATATTTCTCTATCAACCCTTACCTGTTCCAGAAGCCATACAATAATTTCCTTTCTTCTTTCGATTTTTCTTTTGCTTCCTATGTTTCTCTTCTTCATTTCCATCAAAAGCTCTGCACTGCTATTTTCTCCAGATCAGTTACCGTCGTCACGTCTACGTGAGCTGTCGCCGTCACCTCTATCGTAGCAGCCACCGATGACTTCACACCATGCAACCACTCTCTCGCTGTTGCTGGTTTCTTTTCATCTTATAATCCCTAGGTAAGTCCTATTTCATCCTTCAATCTTTGTTTTGTGATGGAAAATTGAAGATCCTTAGTTAGGAGAAATAGATCTAGGGATTTTGGTAGATTTGGGGGTTTAACATTTAGATCTAGGGATTTTGGTAAATTTGGGGGTTTAACATTTAGATTTATGGAATTTCTTTTGTTAAGGTCCTTATATATAGTGTTGATGTAGTAATGATGGTTCATTCTTATGGATTCGATATTACATGAAGCAAAGACACAAGATGTTAGTAGGATGAGTTTCTATTCCATCATTTGCCATCTGCTGGCATTAGTTTCATGATCTTATGGAAACCCTATGCATCTCAAAGCTACATATTTACATTCATCTGTGTGTTTGGTCATTATTTTATAACTATTACAGAATATTTATCATCATATAGAATAGGCCATGGTTCATGAAGATCAATCATACATGTTATGAAATTTGTTTATTCTGATTTCTATCTTTTCTCTCTTGTCAATTTCTTTTCTCTCTCTCTCTATAATTTAGAGATTGGTTATTATTATTATTTTTTAGTGAAACAAGAGATTGACTGTTCTTTTCTCTACCGCTTGGAAGCTTGTTTGCAAGAGCTTTGATAATATGTCAGATTTATTGGCTGTATAATAATTTTACAGATAATAGTAAATTACACATTTTATTTAACACTTTTCAGTGTGGCTTTCTACTATTAGCTTAATTTATAAATTTATTTTCTTCAAACAAGGTATTTTTCCCTTTTTCTTAGGAAATTGAATATAAAGTTACTGCATGTTTGATGATCATGGATTCCAAGCTTATTAGTTTTGCAAATTTAACACATGGTGCTAATGATTTTTTTTGTCAATTATGATATATATATATATATATTATATCTAAAAGACGAAAAGGTTAAAAGCGGATATTATATGAATAATTTGGCTTAATTATTTAATTAAAAAAATAACTATATAAGTTGATAATGTGGAGTGAGTTTCAAGTTGAATTGAGAATAAAAGCATACAATGGGATTGTGGGGTGGCAGAGAGCACTAACTGGGAACACAACAGAAGTCTTCAAAGTGGTAGTTACCTGAAATGCATAAGTATAAAAATTACTTTCCATTTCTATTAGTAGATTTGGGAAAACTTATATTAGTGTTATCATTTCACATGCTAGTGTAGTTTTAGCTTAGGATTTAGATGCTTAAGAACTATTTCTATTTATTATTTTCATGATCATGTTTCAGTTTTTGATTTATTAGCTTTGTGGTTATGCTCTTAAACCTATTATTTTCTTGAGTTATTCCTCAATCCTCATCACTAGAACTGGATAATTAATTAGTGATGTACAAGATATCCCATGCTTTATGTTGTTTGCAAATAATATTTGTCGTAATTGATGAGTTTAGAAAGTGAAGGACTGAGGACTACTTCTAAATTAATTAATTTTCTTTCTATTGTTAATCATTTTCCATGTAAGATATTTTGAAACTCAAAACTACCCATTACTATGTTGTTCACATTAATTGTAGATGTTTCATTTTCTTTTTCATTGCTATGCTGTACATTGTAGGTATGGTGTTATTTATTTTGTTCACATTCAAAAGTTTATATCTGTCTGTTTTGATTTAAAAAAAAAAGGAATAGCTAATTAAGATACATATAATTATTATACATGGGATGACTATCTTCTTAGAATCTTTTGTCATGTACGTTCTTTTTATTAATGTTGTTGTGGTCTACTTATGTAAAAGAAATACTCAATCACTGATCGCCTCTAAAATAGGTATACGTATGCCTCATGTGTTCTTTCTTTGTTTCAAACCGTAGATCATTAGTATATGATAACCTAATATTATACTTTTATGCCATTAATCATTACCTTAATTGTCTAGTATTATTACCTAATTACTTCCTTCAATGATTTTAAATTTCCATCCTATTCAAGTAGAATGAGGCAGAACTAGAAATTTATATTTAAAAGTGAGGGTTATAGGCTAAATAGGAGTAGGATAGAATATATTCCTTATGATTTGAAGCTAAATAAGAGGGATGGATGGGAAATTGACTAGCCTTTGCACTCAACTTTTCATATTTATATGTAAGTTTCCTATGTTAATGATTAAATAGAGTATTAAATTGACACAGAATCTTTGGTCCATCTGCTTTTCCTCATGTCTTTTAGCCCCTCGTCTTCATTGTTGCATTTATTATGAACTTTTCTATTACCGTGATTCTTACTTGATTCCTATTGCCTATTGTGCAATTGTTGTAGGCTAGCCAAGAGAACTTGGTATCTCATATCTTGCCTTTAGTTGTTTGAGTGTATGATGATACTGATGCCTTTAGTTGTTTGAGTGTATGATGATACTGATCCATGCCATTAGATGGATTTATGTGCATTCACGTGTTTATAAATGCTTAACTTATACTCATGTATGTTCATGAATATTTTCTTTGGGTTCCTATTACTAGTTGATTTTAGGCAATTTTCAATATGCTAATTAATTCATGTTGTTTCTGATGTTTAATTTATGGGCAGATATAGGTGGAGAACTGATGTAATCAGTTTAGTATGGCAAAAGAATATGAAGGCCTACATACATATATATATATATATATATATATATATATATATATATATATATATTCATGGGAAAAGGATATTGCAATATATAACATATTATGAAATGTAAACAAAGGGATTTTATGATGCTTATGGAGCCTTTTATCTATAATATAGAGTAGAGTGATAGGAAAATATATGATTTTTGTGGCACCCTCAATGCAAAAACCCTATTACACATGTATCATGAATACTATTAATCATGCTTATACTACATGTTTATTTAACCATCATTTAGCCATTAATCTTGCCATATGGTTTCATATGCTTATATTCATGCTACAAGTCTATTCCTGTTTTCCATTTCATACCTATTATCATGCATACTAGACTGTCTGAATATTACTTTATGCACACATATTCTATCTTAGCTTTACTACTAGTGAGTTACAGTATTCCACATAGGTTTTATACATATCATAAGATAACTGGCCATTATACAAAAACATAAGATAATTATAATACAAAACATCCTATATAAAGGTTATCAGTCGATGGTTGGCCCTTCCTGATGCAGGGAACGTCCCTCAACAAAAATCTTGCTATTTGTACCTACACGGATAAATAACCCGTGCTAAGCTATAAAGCTTAGTGGGGAACATCTACAGATGAATGACCACTCACACAGGTCATCAAAACATACATATACAATGTATATAATAAATAACATATACAACATATCATGTCATTAATAACAAATACTTTAAAGCATAACATATATTCTCATGTTCCTAATCATTGTACCTAGAGAGTAACAAATATGCTCATATTCATAATTCATATAGACAGCAATTTCCCATGTAAACATATTCAAATAAAACATAATTCCTGTGGTAAACTAACATTATAATCCACAATATCAATCTTTAGTCAAATCACTTTAACTGTTTAATTTTTGATTATTACTATGAATAACATTTAGCCTGCCTTAGCTTTATCAGTGGATAACGGGAACTGTGGATACACATCGGTATCAAAGAAGGATATCTGAAGACATCAAATCTATAGACCCAAATGGGGCCAAACTGTACTGTGGACCGATCAAGCATACCCAAACAGGGTAGCCTATCAACCCAAACGGGGCTGATCATAATCCAAACAGGATCATATATACTATGGACCCAATCGGGCCAAACTATGGCAGTTGTAATTTCCCTATAGGCGCCTATCTATCCACATCTAAAACTCTATCGCAGGCAGAACTATATTCGTGTTCAATTCACATATTAATACTGTATTCATAGTATAATGTTGTGCACATATACATAGTCTTATATAACTATGAATTCTCTGGTGCATAATCAGGTATATGCACATTTCACATGCCAAGTTATACATCTGGCTTATTCAAATCTGTATGACTGTAAAATTTACATCATAACATATAGGCATGACATATAATCATCATATCATATACATAATCATAAATGTACATACTTGTGGGTACATTTGCATATAGTTGATTTATTCTTATGAGCATGTTTCCAACACATATATAAACCTTTATCATCATTCAAGTCATATACTATACAACATATCAACATGTTTCCATATGGGCATACACACATGCCAAGGTCATACTAGTATAGTCCCTATTTTATAGCATAGGTATACATTCATAGGTAAATTTTCAATGTAAATGATACAAATTTATATACACACAAGTATATGACTCGTATACTTGCATTCAAGGTCTATTTTGTTCAATCATATGTGCAACACATGGGGGTAGCCTAATATACTGATAAAGGAGGATAAAAAACATAGTTGTAGGTTTTTAAGCCTATTTTAATTAGGAATTTACCTCATGTCAATCTGAGCATTGTACAATCATTTATTAAGATTTTACCCAAGCTATTCAATGTAGGGATTAATTTAGTGGCCAACTTAGTGATATTTTTCAAATACACTTTTATACATATATCTCATATGGAACTATCAAAATTACCAAAGCTTTAAATTAAGATCCCTAACTCATTTTATAGCTTAATTACAGTCAATAATTTCAGCAAATCTTCATGTAACACATACTGAAACATATTCTAAATTCGTAACTCATCCCTATTATTTCATCTATCACACACATGCACCTTGATGATACAATCAACAATCACATGCATTTAATGTGAGTACCATCCCATACCTTGGCCGAGCCCTCTTCACCCTAGCATTCAATCCATTGCAATATCTTTCCCTTTATCCTTTCTATCTCCTCCTTCTTTAACTACAACACAAGTCATCCCCAATCCATCATTTCTAGCAACCAAGCCCATCCGAAATTCACATAAGGAAATGAAGAAGAAGAAGAAGAAGAAGAAGAAGAAGAAGGGATGAAGATATCCCAAAATTATACCATACCTTTATAATCTTTATCAATATCTTCTTGATTAATTAACATGCATAAAGTTTTCCTTAAGATTTCTTTGAGACATTGGTTATTCAAGTTTAAGGAAATAAGAACTCTCCCTCTTCATCAAACTCAGCCGACCAACTCACCACCATCTGCATTTTCTCTTTCCAACCACTACCTTTCAACCTATATAATAATAAGGCAAATTCCCCAAGTGATCCTTTTAAGTTTTTGCATGTTACCAAGGCTTCCCATCAAATCTTGCATGTCATAATTCATTCCCACAAGCTAGTCTATTCATAATTCAACCCCACCAATTAACCTCTTATTTACATTAGCCTCTCCTCAATTCTTAAATCCTCAATTGAACCCATAAAATGTCATAATTACCAATTTACCCCAAATCAATAATTATACTCCAATTAAACCCTCAATTCAAATTACATCACACTAATCAATTTATTTTTCATGCCATCAAAATAATAAAAACGTCATTTATCCCTTAACAAATTATTTATACGAATTTCTCATTAAATTCTTAATCTTAATCAATTAAAACTCCTCTCAAAACATGAAATTTAATTAGGGTCATGTAAGGGGTCTCACAATTCTCTCCCTCTTAAGGAATTTCGTCCTCGAAATTCATACCTGATTTAAATAATTGAGGATATTGCTTTCTCATAGCTGCCTCTGGCTCCCAAGTTACTTCTTGTACACCATGATGTTGCCAGAGTACTTTAACTAAAGGGATCTGCTTGCTCCTCAATTGTCTGATTTCCTTAGCCAGGATTTCCTTCGATTCCTCATCATAAGTGAAATCCGGCTGCAACTGAATATCTTGAACTTGTAACTTGTGAGATTCATCTGAGCGATATCTTCGAAGCATAGATACATGAAACACATCATGAAGCTTGGCCAATTCCATAGGAAGAGCCAATCTATAAGCTACTGGTCCGACTCTTTGAAGAATTTCGTACGGACCAATGAATCTCGGACTAAGTTTTCCCTTTTTTCCAAATCTAAGCACTTTTCTCCAAGGAGATACCTTTAAAAATACTTTATCAGCCACCTGGTACTCGATATCCCTTCTTTTAAGGTCAGCATATGACTTTTGCCTGCCACTTGCTTCTTTCAGCCTCTGTTTGATAACTTGAACCCTTTCTTCTGTATCTCTAATAAGGTCAGGACCAATTAACTTACATTCAGTCAACTCAGTCTAGCAGACTGGAGTTCTACATTTCCTGCCATACAAAGCCTCATATGGTGCCATTTGAATACTCTTCTGATAGCTGTTATTATAAGCAAATTCCATTAGGGCTACATATTTATCCCAACTTCCAGAAAACTCCAAAGCACGTCCTCTCATCATATCTTCTAGAATCTGAATAACCCTTTCAGATTGCCCATCCGTTTGAGGATGAAAAGTTGTACTGTACTTGAGCTGTGTTCCCAAAGCTTGCTGTAAATTTTTCCAAAATCTCGATGTAAACCTTGGATCTCAATCCGAAATTATAGACACAGGTATACCATGTAACCGTACAATCTCATTCACATACAATTCTGCAAGCCTATCCATAGAATAATCTGTTCGAACCGGTAAGAAGTGAGCTACTTTTGTTAACTTATCCACTATTACCCAAACAACATCATATTTCCTTTGAGTAAGAGGCAAACCAGTAACAAAATCCATGGTAATGTCTTCCCACTTCCACTGTGGAATTGGAATGGGATTTAGGAGACCTGAAGGAAACTGATGTTCTGCTTTCACTTGCTGACATGTTAGACATTTAGTAACATAATCAACAATATCCTTCTTCATGCCAGGCCACCAGTAAAACTGTTTCAACTCTTGATACATCTTGTTCCCACCAGGGTGCATAGTAAATACTGTATTTTGAGCTTCATTCAATACTATTCTCTTTAATTCTTTGTCATCAGGAACATATAATCTATTCTGATAATATACACCCCCATCCTTTTTCACTGAGTACTCAGACTAGGTCCCTTAATGTGAAGACTTCAAAATCTGTTGCAACTTGTTATCATGTTTTTGTGCATCAATCACTGTTTGCCTCAAACAAGGTCTAGCCTTCAAATGTGCTATTAAAGCACCATCATAAGCAAGTTTCCATCTATAGCGATGTGCAATCAAAGCAGCCATCATCTTATGGCTCAAGGCATCAGCTACGACATTAGCTTTACCTGGATGGTAATCCACTATACAATCATAATCATTAAACAGTTCTAACCATCTTCATTGTCTCAAGTTATGTTCTTTTTGAGTGAGCAAATATTTGAGACTCTTGTGATCTGTATAGATTCTGCACTTTTCCCCATACAAATAATGTCGCCAAATTTTCAAGGCAAACACTACTGCTGCTAACTCTAGGTCATGGGTTGGATAGTTTTGTTCATATGGCTTCAACTGTCTAAATGCATAGGCAATTACTTTGCCATCTTGCATTAACACACAACCCAAGCCAACTCTAGAAGCATCACTATACATAGCATACTCCTTTCCTGTAATTGGCTGTGTCAAAACTGGAGCCTCTGTCAGAAATTTCTTCAACTGATCAAAACTTGCTTGACATCGGTCAGTCCACTCAAACTTTATACCCTTTCTCAATAGTTTAGTGAGTGGTGCATCTATAACTGAAAAGCCTTTCACAAAGCGACGGTAATAACCTGCTAAGCCCAGAAAACTTCTCACTTCTATCACATTTCGAGGCAGCTTCCAATTCACTATAGCCTCTATTTTTGCTGGATCCACCCTAATGCCTTCAGAAGATACTACATGACTAAGGAAAGAAATTTCCTTAAGCCAAAAATCACATTTGCTCAGCTTAGCATACAACTGATTCTCCCTCAGAATCTGTAAAACAATTCTCAAATGCTCAGCATGTTTCGCTTCATCCCTCGAATACACCAAAATGTCATCTATGAACACAACAACAAACTGATCTAAGTAGGGTTGAAACACCCTATTCATAAGATCCATAAACACAGCCGGGGCATTTGTTAACCCAAATGGCATCACCAGAAACTCATAATGCCCATATCGTGTTCTAAAGGCTGTTTTGGAAACATCTACATCCTTAACCCGAAGTTGATAATAACCCGAGTGCAAATCAATCTTGGAAAACACTCCAGCACCCTTCAACTGATCAAATAAATCTTCAATTCTTGGTAAAGGATACTTATTTTTGACTGTTACCCTGTTTAACTGTCTGTAGTCTATGCACATCCTCATAGACCCATCCTTTTTCTTCACAAATAAAACCGGTGCACCCCAGGGCGATGTACTAGGCCTAATGAAGCCTTTATCAAGAAACTCTTGTAGCTGAACTTTTAGTTCTTTCAATTCCAAAGGAGCCATCCTGTATGGTGCCTTCGAAATAGGAGCTGTACCAGGTAGAATGTCTATAGACAAGTCAACTTCCCTTTCAAATGGAAGACTAGGTAAGTCTTCAGGGAACACATCAGGAAACTCTTTCACCACTGGAATCTCTTAAAGATTCACATTCTCTATTCTTGAATCGAGCACAAGTGCTAAGAAAGCTTCACACCCTTTTCTCAGAAATCACTTAGCTTGCATAGCTGATATTATAGTAGCTATGGGTTTAGATCGAATGCCCTGTACTAAAGTTTCTTCACCATCAGCACCAATGAGAGTTACAGTTTTAGCTTGACAATCAATCACTGCATGATGTCTAGACAGCCAATCCATACCAAGTATAATATCAAACTCCTGGAATGGTAACTCAATAAGATCAGCAAGAAATTCTTTCCCTTGAATTACAATAGGACACTATTTATGCACTCTATTAACAATAACATTGCAACCCAAAGGGTTGGTTACATATATATCATATTCCAGTTCATGTACAGTAGACTTATTTTTACCCATATCCCCAGTGCAAACATAAGAATGAGTGGAACCAGGATCAATAAGTGCACGCATATCAGAATCAAAAAGAGAGAATGTACCAGCTATGACTTCTGGAGCACTCTGATCCTCTCTAGCTTTCATTGCATAAGCTCGAATAGGAACAACTGGAGCTGTGGGCCTGTCAACTGATTTAGAAATGTTCCTGGACTGGGATCCCTAATAACTCGATCCCCTACGTCCTCTTCCTCTGCCTCTACCTGAAGATGGTATATTAAAAGTTCCTCTACTGCCTTGTTGTTCAACACCCTGTTCCCTCTTCGAAGGACAACTTGCCATGAAGTGATCGGTACCGCCACACTTGAAACATGCCCCAGACAATTTCCTGCAATTACTCCAATGTTTCCTAGAACAATGGGGACACACTGGAGGTTGCCCCCCACTCTGATTCCCTGAAGCTTCCTTTCCCTGTTTAGACATTGCAAAAGATTCTTGTCTCCTGTCAAAGTCAACTGACGAAGAATTATGACCAAACTATAAGACCATGACTCAACTATCTGCAATTGGTAGAATATTGAATATTAAGTTTGAAGGTTATGTTTTTGAATGAAGTTTGGATAAAATTCTTGCCTGGTACAATGAATCATTGCCTCCTGATCATAAAATGGTTGGGAATTTTTATGAAATGAAAAAGCTAATTAGGGATATTGGATTGCCCATGGAGAAAATAGATTGTTATAGGTTGGGATGTATGTTGTTTTGGGGAGATGATGAGGAATTACAAGAGTGCAAATTCTGTAGTCAACCTAGGTTCAAACCAAGAAAGCATACTAGAAAACAAAAACTAGTTCCTTGGAAGTGTATGTATTATTTCCAACTAACTCTGAGAGTTCAACGTCTATATGCTTCTGATGTTACTGCATCTCACATGAGATGGCATAATAAACATGAACAGGTTGATGAAAGTATGAGCCATCCATCAAATGCACTCACATGGAAACATTTCAATGACATCCATACTGAGTTTGTAGTAGAAAGTCGAAATGTCAGGTTGGGATTGTCAACAGATGGATTCCAACCATTTGGTCAATCCGATCAACAATATTCATCATGGCCAATCATAACTACTCCATATAATTTACCTCCATGGATGTGTATGGACCAGGCATACATGTTCTTGACAGTGATCGTGCTAGGACCTACAAATCCAAAGCATAAAATTGATGTATTCTTGCAACCATTGATATCTGAATTGAATTATCTTTGGGAATATGGTGTGGAAACATATGATGTGTCCCTTAAATGAAATTTTCAAATGAAAATAACTTTGATGTGGACTATTGGTGATTTTCCTGCATATGCTATGTTGTCTGGATAGAGCACAATAGGAAAATTGGCTTGCCCTTACAATGGCAATGATTTTAATGCATTTTATCTTGTAAATAGGGGTAAAACATCTTGGTTTGACAACCACAGGAAATTTCTTCCTACATATCACCCATTTAGGTGTAATAAACACAAGTTTATTAAAAATAGGATGGTATAAATAGTTGTTGCCCTTAATAATTCTGGTGAAGATATATTGTAGGAGATTGATGAATTAGGAGTTTTGAAAGTTACAGAACTTGAAGGGAAAGAAATTAATAGGATCATAAGTAAAAACTTTAGTTGGAGAAAATGGAGCATCTTTTGGGATTTGCCATATTGGAAATCTAATTTGAAACATCACAATCTCGATATGATGCATATAGAAAAAAATATTTTTGACAAACTATTTAACACCATCATAAACAATGAAGGGAGGACAAAGGACAATGCGAAATCAAGAGCTGATTTAAGACTTTTTTGTAGAAGGAATGAATTAGATAAAGATACTCATATGGGTATCCAAAAGCATGTTATACTTTGGACAAAAAATAAAAGGAAGTTTTGTGTGAATGGTTAAAAAGTCTGAAATTTTCGGATGATTATGTTTCAAACTTGGCAAGGTGTGTGGATATGAGGAGATACAAATTGTTTGGCATGAAAAGTCTCGATTGTCACGTGTTTATGCAAAGGCTAATCCTAATTGCGTTTTGGGAGTTGTTACTAACAAAGGTATGGAAAGCAATAACATAATTAAGTTTTTTTTTAAACTTTAACGTCATCTAAAATATATTTGGCAGACATTGTAAATTAGAAAGCATTTTCCCTCCCAGTTTTTTTGACTATATTGAGCATCTACCTGTACATTTAGCGCATGAGGCTAAACTTGTTGGTCTAGTTCAATATCGATGGATGTATACATTTGAGAGCTAATTACCTATGAAATTTAGATAATATTTATAGTTTTGGGTTCATTATAAACTTTTATTAAAATACTAATTAATGTAGGAATTTCCATCACTTGAAGAAAAATGTTAAAAACAAAGTTAAAGTTAAAGGTTCTATATGTAATACATACCTAGTAGAGGAAGTGTGCTATTTAAGTGTCATTGGTTTGATCCTACTCCTGATGTTGGCACAAAACTGAATAGCCAATACAATCTAGTTGAAATCAACCAGCGAAGAAGATTAAGTCAATTTGACCATTTATGTTAGCAATGCAAGTGAATCAGGTGTATTATGTTCCGTTTTCTAGCTTAAGATGAGATAAGTTAGATTGGTTGGCTATTTGCAAAATAGGACCAAGAGGTGTTTTTCCAGTACTTACAAAAGGAAAAAATAAACAGATTGAAAGTGAAGTATTTTAGGAAGAAGAACTGGAGGTTCATGAAATAAATAAAGATGTAACATATGAGGAGAATGAACTGTTAAATGATCCAAACAATTAATTTGTTGACATTTCATCTGGAGAGCATGAGGAATATATAAAGGGAGAGAGATCTGAATGGGAGCTTGATTTTGATTCTAATTCTTTAGAAAGAAGATCATGGTGATTTTGATTTATATTTGACTGATGATAGCAATTAATTGGTGTAAGTAATTTAGTATTATATAATTATATTTATTATTATGTCAACATTATATTGTTCCTTGTATTTACTTAATATTGTTCTAATATGGAATAATCAATTTCATATATTTTAGGTTCAAAAAGATTCCACCAAAGAGAAAGAAAGGTATGTTACTGCCAAGGCTTAGGTTACCATCAGAAGGAGCATCCTATGCACGACCATACGAGGCATCACCTTCTCCATCAATAATCCCTATAGATTCACCTATCCTAAATAGTACTTCACCATCAGGATACCCTGCTACATCTACACCATCACCATCTATTGGTGAAACATCTACTCCCACACTCGACAATGCATCTATACCAATTAAGGAAATAGAAACAGCAGCTGAGGATGGAGGTGATGGCATGCAACTCGAAGCAAAAGGAGTTGATGGACAAACGTACATTACCATTGTCAATAAATGTGAGTGAAAATGTTAAAAATTATGTTATACATGATGGAAGTAATAGTTTATATAATTGTTATAGTATTTAATTTGAAAATTACCATAACCTTTGGATATCTATTATAGGTTAGTCCTGTCTGGATTGTGCTCTTATATCATCTTCTCCAAATTCAAGGAGAAAATAGAATTTAATGGTTATTTATGGAAGAATCTCTCTCAGGACACAAAAGATCTCTATTTTCAGGAGTTTGAGGTACATGTAGACTTTAATTAGTTTATTATTGTTGTTTATAAATACTTATAATTTTTTTTTCAGAAAGAATTTTTTTTAGATTAAAAATTTGATGTTGTTATTTACAATGCATGGGAGAGTCGAGCTCGTACATGGTACAGAGATTTTATTAGTTCCTATAAACTAAGCGATGAATGGCCTCATTTTATATCTAAAGAAATATAGGATAATTGGCAGAATTATTGGTCAACGCCCGAGGCTAAATCCATTTCTTAGCAAAATTCAAGTAACAGAAGGGGCGAAACTAAGGTGGAGAGTCTACCTATGCACACTGGTGGATCTATGACCCACCAAAAGCATGAAAAGAAAATTGTAAGTATTAAAACTTCACATTTATATTTTGAATTCTATGCTTTTGATGGATCTTGCCATTCTTTTAGAAGCACTACGTTTAATTCTATTAGATTATATGTCTTGTTACTATGTATGTCCTGTTATTGCTATATGTTGTGATTTTGAATGAAGTTGTGGAGGTGGAGGACCTTGATTGGGAGTGTAAAATTTGCTATTTGCAGGTTTGGAAAGCATGATTCTTAAGTCGTTATGCTGTCAAAAATTTTACCAAATGAATAGTAAATTAGCAGCACCTAATATATGTTAAATATGGAATGGAAGTTAGGAATGCAAATTACCAATCGGAGTAAGTTGAACTTGTAAAATATATGACATCCTAATAATAATGATGATTATAGTAATTGTATATATATGTATAGAAATAGAATTAAACATAGGGTTGTTATTCTATGTCTATGTTACTGCCATTTTTTTAGAATCATTTGTTGTCTTTTTCGATGCTGTTAATTGTAATCTTTATATTATGATGGTTCATTTTGGAAATGAGATTTTTGGTGCCTTATTAATGGTTGTCTAGTTGAGACTTATTTTTTGTTTAATAGGGGGTAAATATCATAAAAATAGATGAAATCCTGCTAAAATTTTTTCAAATCGTAGGTAATTTATCTCTATTCTATGCAGGAAAAGTCTACTGGCTAAAAGCCTACATCACTACAGGTCTTTGTGCATACTCACACAAAAAAGCATGATGGTGTAACATTTATCAACTATTGATGCAGGCAATTAAATGTATGCAATGCAAATTATATATTTCAATATTCATTTTATATATAATATTAGTTTAAAATTATAACTAAGTAGTATAAATAATTATAATGATAGGATCAAATACAAGAGGAGGTACAACGTCAGTCACAGGGTAACCCAAATATTGATGAGAATCAGATATATCTACAAGTTGTTGGTGGTAGGGACTGTCGAGGCAGAATTTTTGGCCTTAGATCTTTTGTAAATACACAATATATGCATTCTTCTACATCTAGTATAGCTGCTTCTAGTAGATAAGGCATATTAGGTCAGGAAGTAGTTGAACGTCGGACTACAATTACTTTATTAGCAACTCAATTACACGAGCTATGGAATATATAGCTGAGCTTCGTACTTAAATGAAAGAAGTAAGGGGGAAGGCAGCACATCGCAGCATCCAGATAATCCACCTGAGCCGACAACATAGGGTTTTAGATTTTAATACTTTTGGGACTAATAATGATTTGACTACAATGTTAGGGCTAATATTTATACTTTAAAGACTTGTAAGAAAATAATATGTTATTAAATATTATAAATTTAATGTTCTTATTAGATTTCCATTAATTTATTATTGTAAAATATATATTTTATATTATAATGCTGATTATGATTTCACTATATAGAGAAAATAAATTAATAAAAAATTGAAATTTGATAGAAAATAAAATAATCAAAAAATAAATTTTGAGATTTTTCGACAAAAAAATAGCAAACCATAGGTAAAAATATAGCGACGAAAAACTTTTTTGTCGCTAAATTTTCCTACAGAATTTAGCTACGAAAAATATCATACCATAGGAAAATATTGCGACGAAAAAATTTTTCGTCGCTAAATTTGCCAACGGAATACTATTTTTGTCGGTAAATTTACCTACAAAATATATATACTGTAGGAAATATTGCCTACAAAATAGTTTTCCGTCAGTAAAAAAAGGCAAACAATGACAATAATTGGTCTTCATTTAGCGACGAAATTGACTATGGAAATATATTTCGTCAGTAAAATTACTGACAGAATTATTTTTCGTCAATAAAGGTGCCTAAAATCGTATCTCCTTCGCCAATTATCGTCGCTAATTTTCATTGGCATTTTTGTTTCCCTACGAAATTTCACTCAATTTCATCGGGAATTTCCATCGGGACATTGGATTTTTCTTATAGTGATTGATTCGCAATAAAATAGTGAGAGTAAATGGATTAATTAAAGACCTCATTAATGCATACATATATATGAACATACTCTCATATGTTTTTCTTTTTCACATCTAAGTCATCATCATGAGCACATCAAACATAAACCTACGATCAATCTTGGATAACAAGCTGGTTGGCAGCAATTATTCTAATTGGATCAGACAATTATTTTCAGAGCTGAAAAGATCCATTATGTCTTGGATAAAGATCCACCACCAATTCCATTAGATGATGCCATTGATGAGATCAAATTCATTTATCGAAAATACATGGAGGATAGTGAAGCAGTGGCATGTCTGATGCTGGGTGCTATGTCCTCAGAGCTTCAGAAGCAACATGAGATGATGGATGTTAGAACCATCATTTTACATCTAGAGGAGCTTTATTCTTCTCAAGTTAGAACTGAGCAATATGATATTGCTCAAGCTCTGTTTAGCTGTAAAATGGTGGAAGGCACTTTGGCTACTCCTTATGCATTAAAGATGTATGGGTACATTGAGTATTTGAGTAGCCTTGGCTATGTAATGGATAATGATCTATACATAGATTTAATCTTGTACTTGTTGGCTCCAAGTTTTGCACCTATCTAGATTCTCTCAAGGAGAAGAAGTAAGTTGATGATTCTACTTCATGTATTCATATGATTGAAATAAATACTTATTCTATTGCTTCAAAACAATCTTGGGTATTAGATACCGGATGTGGATATCATTTGTGTAATGATCTATAGGGGCTTAAAAGCAATAGAAGAGTTAGAAAGGTAGAAATATAACTACAGTCAGCTATTGGATAAAATATCTCTACAACAATTGTGGAGACTTATCATTTGCCTCTTCCAAGTGGATTAATACTGGAGTTAAATAATAGTTATTATGTTCCAACATAATCTAAAAGTTTTATTTATTTTATTTATTTATTAAACGATAATAACATTTCTTTGAAGGATAAATGTTGTTACATTTTTAAGAACAATATATTTTATGCTAAAGCTATCATTGAGAATGGTATATTTGTTCTTAATTTAATTAAAGAATTGCATAATGTGGATACCAACAAAATAAAATAAGATAATCTAACTACCTTATATTTATGGCATTGTCATTTAGGCCATATAAATGAGAAGCGCATGACCAAATTACACAAGTCAGGTGATTTAGGATCATTTGATTATGAATCATTTGATACATGTGAATCTTGTTTATTAGAAAAAATGACAAAAGCTCCCTTTATTGGTAAAGGAGAATGAGACTAAAATGATTTTAGACTTAATACATTTAGATGTATGTGGTCTAATGACTACATATGCTGGAGGAGGTTACTCCTACTTTATTACTTTTGTAGATGATTACTCCAAGTTTGGATATATCTATCTAATGAAATATAAATTAGAAACATTTGAAAAGTTCAAAGAATTCAGAAATGAAGTAGAGAAGTAACTTAGCAAGAGTATTAAGACACTTAGATTAGATCGAGGTGGAAAATACTTAAGCCAAGAATTTCAAGATTATCTTAGAGATATAGGGATTTTATGTCAATGGACTCCACCATATACACCACAACATAATGGTTTATCTGAGAGGAGAAATCGAACACTATTAGATATGTTTTGATCTATGATGAGTCGAGCAGACTTGCCCAAGTCCTTTCGGGAATATGTATTGGAAACTGCTGTTTATGTGTTAAATAGAGTTCCTAGTAAATTGGTTAATGTTACTCCATATGAGATATGGATTAACAAGAAATCCACACTTTCTCATATGAAGGTATGGGGTTGTTTTGCTTATGTAAAGAGGACAATGTCAGACAAACTAGATGTTAAGTCTGATAAATGTTTATTTGTAGGATATACAAAAGAGACATTTGGATACTATTTCTACCATCCCTTAGAACAAAATGTGTTTGTTTTAAGGGATGTTGTCTTCTTAGAACGAGAGTTTCTCCTACGAGAGGATAGTGGGAGTAAAATTAAACTTGGTGAAGTTCATGACCCATAAAGAAAAGTAGATCAACCGATTGAACTTGAGACTGAATCTCATAATATTGAGATTATAGTTGAATCTAATTATACACAAAATCCTAGAAGATCTACTAGGATGCATTCTATTCCTGTGAGATATATATTTCACATTGATTCAGATAGAGGCATAACTATAGTAGAGGATAATGATCCGACAAGCTATTAAGAAATTTTAAACAGTTTAGAACATGATTTATGGCTTAAGGCTATGCATTCTAAAATGGACTCCATATGTGAGAACAAAGTATAGACTTTAGCTCAACCACCTGAAGGGATAAAACCCATAGGGTTCAAATGGGTCTTCAAAAAGAAGACCGGCATAGAAGATAATATAGTTACCTATAAAGGTCGCTTAGTAGTAAAAGGCTATCATCAAAGAGAAGGAATTGACTATGATGAAACCTTTTCTCCTATAGCGATGCTTAAGTCTATAAAAATACTTTTAGCTATTACAACTCATTATGATTATGAGATTTGGTAAATGGATGTGAAGATAGATTTTCTAAATGGAAATCTGACTGAGGATGTGTACATGACACAACCAGTAGGATTTACATCAGGAGATGGCAAAAAGTTATGCAAGCTTTAAAGATCCATTTATGGATTAAAGCAAGCCTTTTAGAGCTGGAACATATGATTCAATAAGACAACCAAAGAATTTGGTTTCTTATAGAATGAAGATGAACCTTGTGTGTATAAAAGGGTCAATGGGAGTGTAATTATATTTCTAGTGCTATATGTAAATGACATATTGATCATGGGAAATGACATTTCTCTTCTCCAAACTATTAAAATATTATTATCCAAGCAATTCTACATGAAAAACCTTGGAGAAGCATCCTATATTCTGGGAATAACGATTTATAGAGAGAGATCCAATAGATTGCTAGGTCTTTCTCAAAGTACATATATAGATAAAATATTGAGGAGGTTCAATATGGATCTTTCTAAGAAATGGTTTATACCAATGGTGCATGGGAAACACCTTTCTAAGTCTATGTGTCCGTACACACAAGAGGATAGAGAGAGCATGAATAGAATATCATATGCATCTGGAATTGGTTCTATCATGTATGCTATATTATATACACGGCCAGATGTAGCATTTTCTTTGAGTGTCACAAGTAGATTCCAATCCAATTTTAGAGAAGAACAATGGGCAATTGTCAAGAATATCCTTAAGCACCTAAGAAGGACTAAGGATATATTCTTGGTATATGGAGAGGGTTGTTTAGAAGTAAAAGGATATACTAATACCAGCTTTCAATCTGACAAAGATGATTGGAAATCACAGTCTGGTTTTGTGTTCATAATGGGAGGAGGAGCAGTTAGTTGGAAGAGTTCCAAACAAGAACAACTGCTAATTTAATGATAAAAGCTAAGTACATTGCTGCTTCGGAGGTAGCCAAAGAAGCAGTATGGATCAAAAAGTTCATATCTGAACTAGAAGTAGTGCCTAGTATTATTGATCCAATTCCTTTATATTATGACAACAATAGAGCCATTGCAAAAGCAAAGGAACCACGGTCTCATCAGCGATCCAAGCATGTTCTCAGACGCTACGACCTCATAAGGGAAATGTAGCTAGAAATGATGTGAAGATAGAAAGGGTCCCTACAGATGATAATGTGGTGGATCCTTTCACTAAAGCACATTCCTAGATTAAGCACGATTAACATATAAATAACATGGGTTTAAGATATATGAGTGATTGGCTCTAGTGCAAGTGGGAGATTGTTAGAGAGTATGCCCTAGAGCCCATGTAAAAGGGATATATTTCATATGTATATAAATTCATGTTATTAATGAAAGGCATCATTCATATATTAATGCTATGTTTAAATACATGTGTTTGTATATCTTAAATTAATGAATGAAGTCCTAGATATTATAAACATAGTGCAAAGGCAATCATGAAAATGTTTTATGATATGAGATGTTGTCTAAGCTAAATTAGTGAGGGTATTAGCAATGAAGTTTTGAAGATTTCATGCAAATGTTTGATGACACATTTATGTCGCTTGTTCTGTTATGCTTTTCTTGGATATTCTATTCTTGTGCTTTGCTGTTTTATGACTCTGCTTTAATGCCTGGAGACACTACTGTTATGCTCTGATGTTCTGCTTTGCCTAGAGACTTTGCTGTTATGCTCTGCTGTTTGATGATAGCATTTATGTTGCTTCTACTGTTAAGATAGCTAAATATCTTTAGTGTTTCTTTAAATTGTCTGCTAATTCTGTTGTTATGCTTTAAGTGGAAAAAAAATTGTGCTATTTAAATACTTGAGTGGAAAAAATGGAGTTACTATCATCCTCACTTTTTATTTACTTAGTGAATGTAATTTTATATGTAGTAATTGCATGTATTTACATGATTTCAGTAGGATTTTATGCTGCTACCAGGTTGGTTATTGTCCTGATTTTTGTTGTTGCTATTGCTGTTCCTTAAGGACATTTAATTTTATTACATAACTTTAATAAATATATTTAGATTATATGTGCTATTTTATTTTCCATATTATTTTCTGCTTTGTGTGCTTAGACTTGTGCAATAATTTCAATATAAAATATTCATTTTGCTGTTTTAATTCTGTTCTGTATGTATTTTACAACCTCTCATATGCTAACTTTTTGAAGTGTATATAATTGCACTTAATGGAATTAGAATATTTTTTGGGTGAATTATTATTTCACTTTTAGATTCAATCAATTATTATCAATAAATCTATATATATATATATATATATATTCACTAAATCATTTTTGTTTTTTTATTATACTTTTTTGCAGTAACAAAGTAAAGTATAGAATTGGCAATGAAGGTTTGAAAGCTTCATACAAATGTTGATAATCATTTTGTTAGGAAATTATAGAAGATGTAAATCATCTTATTTTGCTAAATACTAATTTTTTAGAAAGGGGTTGTATATAAACAATATTTGTAATTCATTACGAATTATATATCTATCTGAAATGTATGAATTATTACGTATGTATCTATTTATTTATGAATTGTATAATACAATTAAATTTACAGCATTAAAAATTTTATTTATTTTGAAATCAATAGGAATTATTTACCTATTAATGACCAAATTAGACATCAAACTTTTAATCTTTACTAACCTTTCAGTGACCGAATTTACATATGGTACTTGAATAATTATTTAGGATAAGAAATCTGGTCTTTAATACTTTCTAGGGACCAGTTATTTCTAGTCCTTAAATTTTTTTAGGAACCAGATTTTTGGTCCTTAAAGGTTGTATGGGTCAAGTGAGGTGAATTAATTTGGACAAGAAATCTGGTGCTTAATATTTTTTAGGGATCAAAATTTTCTTGTCCTTAATAACTTTTAAGGACCAAATGTCAAATCTGGTCCTTAGTAGTCATTACCGGCGGAGCCTTTAAAGACCAGAAATATGGTCCTTATTGACCTTTAAGAACCAGTTTTTCACCTTTAAAGACCAGATTTCTGGTCCTTAAAGGTCATTTTTCTTATAGTGATGCCTATTAATCCTTGCATGAAATTTTCATTTTTAAAATTGACCCACAAAAATTCTATTCACAATTTTTACCCAAAACTTATTTCCTTTCTTTCAATTTTGATCCATTCTAACTTTTTCTCTTTTAAATTAACCTCATAATCACCTATATGGTAAAATTAGCATTTACCCCTCAACCACCTTTGACTCTTAATTCGATGGGTAGTTTAATTAGACTTTACTTTAACCTTAATCTCCATAATTAGAATTAATAATATGTTAATGCCTTTAAATTCTCTTAGGACCTAATTTGTATCCTTACAATTCTGTCCCCCTTAAACAATTTCATCCTCGAAATTCATACTTGTACCTTTTACTCATATACATCGCAATTATCTCTATATTTCTATTTATACTCATATATCTATCTCAATTCACCTTCGTTCAATACTATCTCTACTAGCTTCACTTGTTCTTTATAATATCACATTTACATTGCTATACTTTATCACACTTAAATTCTATCTAACTCTAACTCTTTATAACCGTAACATTCTCTTGATTCTTTCTTTTACTTTTTCCCATCACAAATAACCCTATCTCCAAATGAGGATAACCTTATCACATAATTATATCATTACTTTGCTCAAGGCATATCCTGTCAGTTTCCTTTTTTAGTTAGGGCTTGTACATTTGATATGGTGTTGTTCATGCTTTGTCAAGTAATGCACAATGCCATGCGATGAATGTATGCTTTCATGTATGCAATAGAATATAGAGGTGTATTATCATGTTCTATATATCTTATGCCCCATCCCAAATGAAATGTTTGCCAATTGCCCAAGCCTGTTAAAGAATCACTGACAGATATACCGAGCATCATAAACAACCTCAATTTCCTCATGACAACTTCATATATGATTAATTGTTTCCATAATACATAAACACTTCTTCCTAACTCTTATTAAAACATTTTTCTGTATACTCCATTCACACATAATCGATTTTCTCAAATATTGTTCATATACACATATTATATACTATTTGATATGAATTTAAGATCCTAAGGAAAAGAATTTCATACCTAAAGTTCATATCCTCCACATTAATCTTTCCATATCGACTCACTTCAGTACTGTCACAGTGAAATGGAAATATCTGCATTGGCCAACACACTAAACTTCCTATAACAACTACTCTAAGCACTTATAGCTAGGAACGACTAAACCTTTGCTCTAATACCAATTGTAACATCCTAAACCCGTATTTAACTGAAACGCCTTAACCTAAAATATTAAACCTACTTAGTTGCGTTTTCAAGCCTAATTTTTTTTTAAATTTATAAAACCAACATATGGATTCTACAGTAAAACTTTTACACATAACTAAGTTCCTTTGATCAATACAAACTTCACAACTAATACACATAGGTACAAAATATCATGGATAAAAATAATACAATTCAACATCATCAGCTATACTTGTGGTTCTCTTTCGTGTTGGCCATCCCACTGTAGATATAACCCCGACGAATACAATCTTTTTTGGAAGCCTACACGGATAAGACACCCGTGCTAAGCTATAAAGCTTAGTGGGGAACAAAAACATGTGAACGACTGCTCCTAGCAGTCATCGATGCATACACTCAAAATGCAGCAAATGAAATATAGAGTTATCATGAGAATACCATGATAATACTTTTAGTCACAACATGTTATATATATAAAAACAATGAATTATCATAGCTCAACAATTCATTTAACAGACATATATCATATAATTTCTCGATATATTCCATACATTTAAACATGTGAAACAATTTCTATGATTAAAACCAATCATGAGCACCATCAATAATACAGGTTAATTATACTTTATTGCTTACACTGTACCTATACTTTAAAAATATAATGTTTTCAATTAGCAATGTAATCCTACATTCAATTTAGCATCCATAAATTTTTATTTTTCATATATATTGATGTACATACAAATATATAAGTATATGCATAAATATAATACATGCATTAGAAAAACTCATAAACATATGCCTTACTATACTGAAATAGACAATGATACAATTATATTGTAACTTAGCCTGCTTAAGTTCTAAAGGTGGATAATGGGATTGGTGGATATCTGAGGGTATCAAAACGGTGGATATCCGAAGATATCAAAGATATGGACCCAAACATGGACAACTATATGGTGGACCGATCAAGAACCCAAACGGGTCAACAAATAACCCAAACGGGGTTGTGCATGATCCAGTAGGAACAACTATACTTTAGACCTAAAAAGGTCAATGGTGGCAGCTGCAATATCCCTATAGGCACCTATCTAGCCACATTCTAGGCCCTACGCAGGTAGTTAAATTCCTTCACTTTATTTAACAATACTTTGCTTTACTCTATTTAATCGAATACATATATGTACATGTATAGCCATGTACCGAGTAATCATAATCATACTTACATTACTGTATATTAATGAGTAGAGTATCATGTATTACTCACATATCAATGTCACATAAATCAGATAGCTTATACTTACCAATTATAAAAAATCAATATTCGATGGCCTTATAAAGGCATATTCATAAGTATACTTATGAATAACCATAAACAATATGATATATATATTTATTCATTTGTAAACAATCTGTGACTCATGATCAAACTATAACCGTATTTAATTCAAAGGCATATATATACATACCAGAATGTCACCAATTAACATTTCAAGAACAGGTAACTTAATATGTGATCATAATCATAACATAACACTCATCATCATGCTTACTACTCTCGCTATCTTGCTTGAACAATTCTTTATCATTTTATAAAAGCGTACCTTTGCAATTCTTCCTTGACTTACCTTCATATTCCTTAATAATTAGGCATATCAATACATAATCATATAAAAATAATACCTAGGCTTATATGATCAATATATCATAACCAACGAGATTATTTACACTCTCAAATAATCACTCATTAGGGTCATCACATAATGTTCATACTATAATTATTTAAAGGTTATATATAAGCTATATTTATTAAGGTAAAATTTTCTACCTTAGAATATTTATATCTGACAAGGTAAGACTTCAAAATTGATTTAATGTATTTACATATTAGCGGTTTCGAGGATCATTCAAAACCAAAATGCTTTAGGTTTAACTAATTAAGCACATTACAATTATGTTGTTCACACTGTTGGTTTGAGTTTTGTTATTTATATCCATACTATAATTATTTATTTAAATATGGTAACATGATAATATCAATACTCATTTTATTAATATTATTACATTTATCATGTAAATTTTAATCAACATAAATTAGTTATACACCTCGTAACAATTTCCATCATTTTTACTTTATATGAAATAATTAATGTATTTACTATTAACAGCTTGTTGTTGCTCTCTCGGACTTAACTTGTAGCACTGAAACCGATATGAAAATACCTTTTTTTGACAAAGAGGTCTTCTTAACAATTAATCAATAAGATCTTAACTATATACTGGAAAATTTTCAAGTCATTTGAACGTGTATCCCAGCAGTGTATGACGTAAGAAGCACCTACTACTCCACTGCCCCAGCAAAATAAAAAGGGCTGCTATTTTGGGCATTTTTGAGGACTTAAGAAGCAAAATTACGTTATTACTATTTCCATAACATTTGTAGGCACAAATGTCCCGATTATAACTCCACTAGAATCATTAAATTTGGAATTGAAAAACTCAATTTATGATCAAAATAGTCACTGGAGGTCAATCCGAATTTCTAGACAGCACTTATATTTTTATTTATAGTCTATTAGATCACCTTAACAATGCATAAATACTAATTTAATGGCTTTTTCATAATTTTAACAACTTAGTTTGACCACCACCATTGTCACATACCATTTAACTAATTTTAAACTTAAGTAATTATATATTAATGTTTAATTTTCAAGTATCCAGCTTTCTCTATTGAAAGAAATAAAAAAACCATTATTTACCAATTAAAATAGAGCTCAAATAAGATACTAACACCTAAAAGATTAAAACCATATTTTTAAGAGAGTGTCTTCAACCATCAATTGAAGTAGTACCAACCGTGGAAGAGATAGGACTTATCATTTGATAAAACAAAAGAGTGGAACTTAAGCTATTGAATACTTTCATGGTTAAATAATATAATCTAAACTCTACCAAAGCCACGTTCTCATTTTATTGAATTATTTTAAAGATGAATCATGGTATAAAAGACATTTTATATCCCATTAGTTAATAGGTTAGCAAATAATAGTTGTTTAAAATAATTTCCAAACAAATAATAGTAAGGACTTCACACCTTAAAAGCTTAACCAATACTATATGTTTATTTTTCCTTTTTTTTTCTCTAAATCTTTTAATAATTTTTATACCATAACACATCAACTATATTGAATAAAGTACATAGAAACTATTCCAAAGCCAAGAGATCATTATTATGTCAATGTTGGGTTGAAAATACATTGGAGGAATCTAAATTGGGCAAGCCGAGAGAGACCACTCGGCTGAGTGTTGATCTACGGCCAAGTCTATCATGGCAATTGTTCAACAAATAATCCAAATGCTCCTTTGTTAAATTTCCAATTCTTTGTTGACTAGTTTCCACTAACAAAATTATTAAATGCCTAATTACATGTTCATTATATGTTACTTTAAACATTAACGTACATCCTTTGTAATATCTTAAAGATTTATTAAACCAATTATGAAAGATTCACTCTTTGAATCTTACACGCAAAGGTTGAATTCTACAGCCTCTACTTAATTTAAGCAATTAACTCCCTTTCCTTAATTAAGCTTAAAATTAATCATATGCAAAATCTCTAACTTAAACTTCCTTATTTTTAATTATCCTTTTTATTATAATTCTTAAAACCACACACTCATGCAATTTAATATACCTTTCAACACTTTTTATTTCCGATTCCTTCACCTTTGATTGCCTTCTTCCCTTTACAAATCTTATCCTTTGAAAACTCTTAATACATAAGCACATGCAAGAGGTAGGAATTGGTTTCTTTGAGTGAGAAGAGAGTAAGAGGTTTGAGAAAGATGAACAAAGATTTCTATTTTTTTTAAAGGTCCTCAAAACCCATTTATACCCAAGGTTTTTTTTTAAAGTTTCCCTATAAGGTTATAGTGGGCAAAATGCCTATTAATCTTTGCATGAAATTTTCATTTTTGAAATTGACCCATAAAAATTCTATTAAAAAAACCCAAAACTTATTTCCTTTCTTTCAATTTTGATCCATTATAACTTTCTCTCTTTTAAATTAACCTTATAATCACCTATATGGTAAAATTAGCATTTACCCCTCAACCACCTTTGACTCTTAATTTGATGGGTAGTTTAACTAGACTTTACTTTAACCTTAATCTCTATAATTAGACATTAATAATATGTTAATGCCCTTAATTTCTTTTAAGGCCTAATTTGGGTCCTTACAAATCTATAACTTTCTACACTACATCTGAAACACCAATCCCCTATGGACAATTAACAAAGAGCTTGAAGTATTCATAAAATCACAAGATTCCAAAACATTAACAACAATAAGATAGAAAAAATAGCATAGTCAACAATTGAAATCAACTTCAATCAATGCGAGCAAAACCTAGAGAAAATCATATATTAAAATAAACTACCAACTATTTTATCTTAAAAATCTAATCTTTAACAGACTTTACAAATCACAACAAGGGAATTGATTTATAAATCCAGAACAAGATCATCTCTAACTTGACCCGATCCATTTCCCATTTACTTTTGGGATAGGCTAACAGGTGGGGTTTCGAGGAGGAGGCTTGCTTGCCTTTAGCTATAACTTCAGAGTTTGATACATTTTCAAGGATGTTGGGCTCTGTTTAGTGCTTTATTTGAGCCACTTTTTGTACAAAAACAAACATATATACCAAGATCAAGAAAACCGAAAAATAAAAAAATGCAAGTAACCCATAGCAAATGCTAAAACTAATATAAAAATAAAAGCTTGAATGCACCTTAGACTAGTCTTTGAGTTTGTGCTTCACTTTTTCAAATGAATCTCTATTTAAAATTGATAAAAATGGATTTTTTATAAAGAAAAAAGGCATTCAAAGAAAGATATCACAGTTAAAAGATGGGATTGAGATCTCTAACTTATAACTGACAAAGAATGACTTTTTATAAAAAAAAAAGGGAAATTACCTATGGTAACATATTCAGATAATCTAGTATCACCTGAAAGAGTCTAAGAAAAAAAGAAAAATAGAAATTTCGATAAACTCTAGAATATTTTTAACCATGTAATAAAGCATCCCAACCACCACATTCCGGAAAACCATCTTGTAGATTTGAATTGAAAACTTTGGAAATAGGAAAGAAGTTCACTTTGAAAATTAAAAAAGTCACTTTCCATTAGATGGAGAAATTGTGAAAAAGTCAAAAGGGGAAAGGAGAATCAGGAGAAATGTAGTAGAGGAAGGGGGAGAGATGAGAGAGAGAGCAAAGAGTGTGCAGCATTGGTGAATGAGTGACATGTAAGTTTTATTTTTTTAAAGAATATGAGATGAGAAAGTTCCCAAAATGAAGATCTGTGCTCATGGATTCCTCCAATTTGAAAGATCTATTATTGCCTTTTATTTTCATTAAAGAATTTCTCCTTTTAATAAAAAGAACTTATGAAAATAAAGATTATATCTTAAAAGAAAGGGAAATGAGAATAGATTACCAGCATATTTTCCCTTGAAGCCATGGAAGAAGGGCAACATAAAAATGGCAGTGAAGGGTGAGGGAGAGGAAAAGAAGAGGGAGATAACTGCAGGAGAGTTGCAAAGTGAACTATTTATACCTAGGGAAAAAAATAAATAGCAACGAAAATTTTTTTCAGTTATTACAATTGATTACATTGTATTCAATTTAAAAACATAATACATCTAGTTATTAAAATTGATTACATTGTATTCTATTTGTATGTAATCCAACATTGAAAAAATTTTAACTAAAATGTACTCTATTTTTCCTATTTCTTTGTAACCGAATAAATTGGATATAAATTGAAAAAAAATTGAATATTTTGTGTACACTTTTATACATGGGGAACATGTAATCTTTGGGATGAATTAAAACCCTCATGTGGCCAAATAAAGTAAATGAATAGTAAGTGCATTTATTTGAAAAGACTCAGTTGCCTTTTTTCAAAAAAAAATCAGACGCAACACTGGTAGCAAAATGAATACATTTTGTATCCCCAAACTGACTTCAACAAATTCACTTCTTCAACTTTGATATTAAAAGGTATTGACTTTTGACTTATTAAAGATGCCAAATAAAGTTTATAGTGTGCAAGAAATTAAATTTCATTTTCTTATACATTAATATATAAAATTTCATAATTTTTTTTTTCAGATTTCGATCATATGGATCTTTGTATAATGTAAATTAAATTATTTTAATTGCACAAACTGCATTTAGGTTTTCAAAATATTTTTATCCTTCCTAAGAAAGGGTATTAATTTTTAGATGGATACATTTATGATATAGTCAATCATAATTGATAGATTAACCTAGGCATAGTCCGAATATAGTTTCTCGAATTTAAGTATATTCTTTTGCAATTGCTTCTTGAAGATGCACCATTTGTTAACAAGCATAATACATTGAATTGATATCGATCTAAACTTAATATTTTATATTATCTTATATATATAGATCATGTCATCTATAGGGTTACTGCCGACACTAATCATTCTGATTATTAAACATGTATAAACAATGTTTCCAGTTACCTTAATATACAATGATGCATTTTGGTTAATCTCTGTAAAGTGATGCCAATGTTGATAAATTGAATACGGTGTATTTTTCAAGCTTAGGTCGTTTAATTTAGTATGTCAACTGAAGTATTAGTTATATTCATATTTGAGATATTGCATACACAGAGCAAAGTTTATAGTGTTAGAAATTAAATATGATTTTCTTAAACATTTACATATACATTTGCATTTTTTTACATGGACAATTTTGGGCCTAACGTTAAAAAAAAATTATATGAGATACCAAATAAGAGTAAATTTTTTTTTATTAATCGACAACAGTCATGGTATTTATCAACTAGAATTGAAAGATAAATACATAAAAGACACACACAAATATTGTTCATATGCCATATATTGTGCATTACGATCAGATAACAAAATGATTGCATTAAGGTTGGTATTTCCGTTGCTATTTTGACATTGTTAATCATCATCAATACATTGTTAATTTTTTTATTAATCGACGGCTATCATGGAAAAAATTTTTTGTTGCTATTTCAAAATAAAATTGTATTTAGGTTATTTATTTAGCAACATAATTTTATTTCATTGCTATTTCAAATCTAAATTGCATTAAGGTTGTTTATTTAGCAATAGAATTTTTTTCTGTTGCTATTTCGAAACTGAATTGCATTAAGGTTATTCATTTAGCAACGAAAATTTTTTCCATTGCTAAATTAGTAACGAAATATGTTTTTCGTTGCTAAATAAACAACTTTAGTTTCAAATTAGAATACACATTCCATTACTATTTTAGCAACAGAAAAAAAAAATTTTGTTGCTAATTTTCGTTCCAAAATTTTTTCGCCATCTGCTGGCTCCTTATTTAGCATCGATATAAGTATTCCATTGCAAATTTTTGTTGCTATATTTTAGCACTAAAAGTTCCCTTTATTTTTGGCAATGGAAGACAACTATTTTTATTTCTGTTGCTTAATAAAAAAATATCAACCAATTTTAGCAACGAAATTTTATTAGCGATGGAATTTGATTTCCATTGCTAAATTAGCAACTAAAATAATTTTGTTGCTATTTTTCTGTTGCTATTTTAACATTTTCTTGTAGTATCTCTTTTTTCTTTTCTCTCTCACTGCCTTATCCCTTCTCTCTTTCAGTACCTTCTCTTTCCTTACTCTTTCTCTTTGTGAAGAAACCATCATTGTTGTCTATTTTAGATATTTCTCTCTTTCTATCCTCTCTCTTATTCTATAATGCCAAAAATTGATCTTGTCGAAGCCCAGTTCCTTCTTTTTAGCCATCTTCTTCCCCACCACCAACAACATCTTCATGGTTACTTTTTCTCTAATTTCTAAATTGGAAATTGGTGTCATATAAGATGATGCCATTTGTTTCAACCTTTATGGCATCAAAAGTGATCTTATCGAAGCTCACCTTTACCAATCCACCTATCAATTTGTAACTCTTTCTCTCTCTCTTATTATGTTAAAATGATCTTGATATCTTGCTTGATGAAATTTCTGTAGCTGAAGACTATTTCTCTCTTTTCACTTTCCTAATTGTGTATTTTTATCTAATCACGTATTGTTATTTTGTTAATCATTAATGTGTTTTAAACTCTTTCGTGTTATACATTCTTAAAGAGATTTTATAGACTCAAAGCTGACAAGGATTTTGTTGTGTGTTTATTTTGTTATTTAAGGAAAATGAATTTCAATTTTTTTTAATTTTTTCAATTTTTTGAAATTTTGGTAAATAATTTCTTTTAGTTTTAGTAACTTTGACTGTTGTGTAGTGTAGTCTATAATTCAGACTATTTGTAATTGTTATGCAATGTTGTTTGTGAAAAGCGAAAGTAGAAATAATCAGAATATGCCAAGGTAGTGTAGCATATGATTTATGTAAAATAAAGGCTATATTATATATATCGATACAAGGTCATAAATAAGTGGTGATTTCTTAAATAATCTTAGTAATTTAACAATTTATAGGTTGTGTGAAGTTGTCTCAAAATGTATCATTTTTTTCTTTTAAAAAGCTAGGA
This sequence comes from Excoecaria agallocha, assembly GCA_037975025.1. NCBI lineage: Eukaryota > Viridiplantae > Streptophyta > Magnoliopsida > Malpighiales > Euphorbiaceae > Excoecaria > Excoecaria agallocha. Next base: position 27,792,657 of record CM075822.1, read on the forward strand.
ATATTTGTTCCTAGTAGAGGATGTTTATCTATTTCAAGTATAAGAAGTAATTGTTGTCAGCAAAATCATTAAGGCAATTTAGCAAAGTAAAATTAACTTGACCAAACTATGGAATTTACAGAGTGATAAATAATTAGTCTGGCTAACATCATCTAGGTTTCTTCATCTTTATTTGGCTATTTTGGATAACATTTAGGATTCCTACTTGTTGAATAGATAATCCATGTTATAGAAAGTGGTTTTGGTGATGTTTGCTTGATATTTTAACTATTTTATTAATTTTACAATGGAAATTTAGAGTTATTTTGGAGATTTTTTAGGTTTACGTAGGGAATACACAACTATTTTATATAATTATTGGATACAAAATAGTTGTCAGCTATCGAAGATATCTGAATGAAATGTGCTTTAAGTTGCTTGTGCTACCTAATAAAATTTTATTTATTCTTTCAATTTATCATATTAAATAATAAATGTGATATTTTGGAGTTTGTTTAATGGTACTCAAATCTTGTTTTAGTAAAATTCAAGTGAGCTTTTGGCGATTTCTTATTTCATTTGTCCGATAAACTTGGGAGATGGATGTTTTTTGTTGTTCATTTTCACATTTTTTCAAGATATTTTTTAGGGCAATTGAATAAGTAGCTTAATTTTAGTTTAGGGTTTTATTTTAAGCCTTTTCTTCTTTGAATATTTGATTGTTGTAGTTTCCTTTCCTCTGGATCAATCTTGTTAAATCAATCTGTTAAATCAATCTTGAGAAACTTTAGATAGAGCAAAAATACTAAATGTTGTTAATTGTTGTGGCAAAAATATTACATGCTATAAATTATAAGTTCATTATACCCATTGATTTTTATTTTAAGGAGAGATTATGAGTTTTTTTTAAGGAATTGCAAGCAGTAAAAATGTAGTTGTTTTCATATGCAATTGTGAGGTATAGGATAAACGATAAGACCAAGACAAGATAGTAGCAACCCTAACTAATATTACACTAGCATTTCAATTCATTATAAGCATTCAAACTTAAATTTCAGGTAACATCAGCTGATTCTCATCTTTCTTTTAAATTTCTATCTATACATTTTATATACGTTTAGTCAAATGAAAAAGAATTATCTCACTTGGACTTTCTAAAATTTTCTCTTATGCATGGTTGGATGAACTAGATGTTGTAATTGACTTAAATAACAATTTAAACTTATGTCTAGAGAATGCCACAATTGAGTTTACTTTTTGAGAATAGATTTGTTGTATTTTGTTAGATAATGTATCACTTTTATGGGTTAACTAGTCCTTTCTTTAAAATTTTTCTAAGGTTAGCTATCATAATGGTCACAACTTTACATTTAATAATAAATATAAAAAGAGCTAGGTTGGATCCATATGGACTAGAAAGGATATAGAATTGCTAGTTTAGTTCTTCAAAATGCTGATTGCAAGTTGAACTAGGATGAGTGGGTTAAGATTGAGTTCTGCATGAGTTTCTTTGTTTCATTCTACATGAGTTTGCATTTTTTTGGATTCATATCAAACTCATTACTTATTATTCATTATCTTTAAAACAAATGGCATATCAATAACTAATTTATCATTTCAAATCAAATTTAGGTTAAAACCATAAATAAAGCTAGAGATAAGTTGTATATGCTGAATAAATGTAAAGAATATTTGTTTAAATAGTTAATTAGAATTTTTCTTTATCTTTACTTTTTTTACAAGTCAAAAGCATACACTACTAATGAAATTTATGTTAAAGGTGCTTGTCAAAATTGACTAATAAATAGTGTGCAAACAAAGGAGTTTTACAAGTTGCTTTATGTGTTTGTTTAAAGAATAATTGTTTATATATATGGAGATTACTAGGAACCAGGTGTTGATAAGGTAATAGATTATCATATGACATAGACTAACTTATTTCAAAATCAAAAAAGTAGAGAACAGTAAATATAGAACTTAGAAAATGACAGATGAGAGTTAGATTTTTTATTGTATATGTGATTGAAAACCAAGCCATGGCTGCCATGCTTATAAGTTCTCTTTTTTATATTATTAGAAGAAAATCGTTCCAAATAAATCAAATTCTATTGGTAACTACTAAAAATTATTCATCTATTTTGATTATATATATATGAAATTTTAATTTTAAAGACAAATTAATTTTATATATCATGTTTTTGAATTTTTTGTTTATTGCTCTACTTTCTATTTCACTTGTTGCTGTAAGCTTATTTCCTGGTACTACATCTTTCTTATTTTTTTTTTAGTTTTATTTTTTATTTCGGATTTTTGAATGTTAATACCTGCATAACAATATTTAATATTAAGGTCTTTAGGTGCTCCAGTTGTTCTTCTTTCAAAAGCAATGCAAAGGGTTTTTCAAGGAATCAAGGATATAAAAACACCTTTATATGCTATTGGTTAGTTGATTCTGTTTGCTGCATTTCTCTCATAAATATGCTACCCTTTGTGTTTTGGTGGAAGATTACTGCCAATATTCTTTTAGAATTGAATTCATTCTACTTTCCTTCCATGAGTCCAAAATGGTTTATATGTTTATAAGATCATTGCAAGAAAGAGTGATAATTCTTGCTTATGTTTAATTATATTTTATTGAAATCAATTTTCTTGATGATAATGGAAAATCATACCATTCAAAGCAAGATTATTTCAGAAAAAGAATAGAAGGTTCATTTTCAAATTAGTATCCAAACCATTAAAGTTAGCTTGTGTCTTTTTTTCTTCTGTGTTTGTATGCATACATATTTTTTAACATCTTGAGCTTTTTCTTTGCTATTTGATTTATATGTTATGTTAAGGAATTTTGCTATTGATGAGGGTAATAGTTGCAACATTTCTTGTCTACCTAGCATCATCATTGGTTGCAAGACATAGATCAACTTTAATGGCTAAATTTTAAGTTTGCATGCAAATTTGGTTAGTAGCTTCTTTGCTTGCGGATGGGTTTGTTATTAGGGTTTGTGGATTGAAGAAACAAAAATAACAATTACTTTTAAATAATGTATCTTGAAAGTTTGTAAATATGTTAGCATTAATTTGGTACTTAAAACTTATTTTCTTTTCCATTCTTCTACTAACTTGGCGGGATATGTGTAAATGTACTATTTTTTTCCTGTGTTAGTTTTTTATTTATGCTTTTCTTTGACAAAGTTTAATATATAAATTACAATTATCTTTATCATTTTAGCCATAAATTAATTAAAAATCTATAATAATTTATAGTGACGGAATGTCAACGGATGGAACTGTCGTTAATTATTTTCTTTATGAGTGAATTTGCCAATAGAAAACTAATTTTCGTACGAAGAAAATTTACCAATGGAAAGTAGCTTTCCATCATTAGAACTAGCAATGAAAATTATAACTTTCATTGTTAAAATTAGCAACGGAATTGATTTTCATTGGAAAATTTTACTAATAATCATATCTGCAATGACTCTTTCCATTGCTAATTTCCATCATTAATTTTTATTACCAATGGCAAATCAATAATTTTTGTTGCTAATTTTTATTGTTAAATGAGCATTTTCTTATAGTGGTTTAGCATTATTTAAAAGTGTTATTAGCTTTTAGGATTAGTTTTGGCATGTTTAATAAGGTAAAATGTGCATCTTTAGGTTAAAAATATGTTTTATTTGATTTTTCCATGAATTCTACATATCTTGTTCTATTTTTCGCATGATAGAACGGAATAAACCCCTCATAGACATGCATTAGTTGCATCGAGTTACATGATGTCACAAGGATTTCTTTCCATCCCATCCTTTAACATTTTTTAGTTGTCTGTGTGCTTGATTTGGTCATTTATGGCATTTTTATCCTTTTTAATGGATTTTTGTGTTCATTTCTTTATTCTAGTTCATTTTGCATGTTTACTTATATTTTAAGATATTATTTTTTATTGTGTTAGTGTGTTATACATTCCATTTGTGTAATTATTTTTAGTATAGAATGCATATTTATTTTATTTTCATTTATTTTATTTTAATTATTACATGCTAACCATTTTATCTTCTTTGATTTTGTTTGAGAAATTAACTTATTTTGCATGGATCCTTTTCGGAGTTCGAGTCTAAGATGCCTTGGAGGATTTCCTATGGATAGTTTAACCTCTTTTATCCATTTATTTATTCATTTATTTCCTTTTATTTATATTCCTTTATTTTGGATTTAGTTTGGGGTTTGTAACAATTAGTAATAAAATGATTTTCTTGCATGATAATATATAAAAATTCACTTAAACAACTTTTTGCTAATAAATTGAGCTTTTCTTAATAAAATTGACCCATGTCCAATTTTCACTCCAAAATAACACTTAAAGAGAAGAATCCTTATTTTCATCAAAATAGAGATCACGAATCCCATAATTTCTAAAATTGACAAGGAATTTTAAACATTTTGTAAAATATGCATGAGGTAGCCAATGTTCACTCGTTGAATAAATGCCTCGATTTATGTATGTTATTTTCCTTCTTTTTGGATAATTCGCTTATGTAATAATTAATTTTGTTTCTTTTATTTACTTACTCTATCACTGTCTTTACTTGCTTGATTATTTATTTATTTACTTACTATTTATGCATCGTGTGATAATAGGGAGGTAGTGGATTTATATTTAAAACTCATTTATAAAAAAATCTAATCAAGGTATAAGTAAGAGTGATCTCCCGAGCACCATCTCTAGTCTAGGCAATGTAAGGTTAGAATCATCTCCCAACATCTTGTTGGGTGGAAAATCAATGATTCCTACCTTTTAGGCCCACTTAGATGCCATGGTAGGTTGACCATGAATAATAGGATTGGTGTACCCTGAGACACTATTTCACACCTTTTTTATGCCTAAAACTTGACAAATTAGGTTGGATCCCTCTTCTATTGTGAAATTACCAATTTATGAAATTTATGAACCTCATTCAATCTTAGATCCTAAAAGCAAGCCTTCAAAAATAAGACAAATTCAGGCAAGTTTCGCATGCATCACAGTGGTGACTCTATTGGAAATTTAAGAGACCCTACTCCTAAAGTATTTCGATTAAGTTTTAATAATTGTGCTTTTAATATTTATCCTATCTCTCTTGGAAATTGCATGTTGCATTCATGCTGGAGTTATAGAACTATGTTGGCCATTCCTATTTTAGCCTCGGTATAATTTTAAAGCTCACCCTACATTCACTTAATGTAGCAAGGTGTCAAGGAGAACCACCAGCATAATTCTTGTACCAATTGGTATACAAAATGGTGACCCATCAATCATTATGCTTATGATGAGCTAGACCTATTTACAGGAACTATGTTTGGGTATGACCATAATCTTTTTTGCCACCTAACTCAAGCCTATGTAAAGACAATAGCTACTTCCCCTAGGTTGTATGACCATAATCTTTTTTGCTTGCTATATGGGCCATCATATACTGAGCAAATTTAAATAAATTAGGTGGTTACCCACTAAAGGTTGCCATGCCCTAGTGGACCCAATCCAGTTTATTTGAATTGTTTAAATATATAAAGGGCAAAACCTATATGACTGCACTTTTAATTAAGAAAGGTTATGCTGTCAATTTTTTGCCATACACTATAATCGCCTATTAGGTTCCCTATTAACCCATAGGCTAAACCCACCTTAAAAAGTGACTGCACTACCTCTTGTATGGGGGTAATATGGTTGAAAGGTTGTTTCTTGCTTTTATGTGGTTGTGATTGTCGCCTAACACACTTATGCATCACATGTTATATATATCATTCACATGCATCATCATACATCAATTTATGCATTATATGTATATCATTCACATGCATCATCATACATCAACTTATGCATTATATGTATATCATTCACATGCATCATCGTGCATCATTTTAATGATTGATCACACATTATGTGTATATCATTCACATGCATCTTCATCATGCATCACTCTTGACATCTAACTTTTGTAACCATTGTAATCTATTCATATGGGTGGTTTATAGGATAGCTCAAAATTTGTACTAGAGTTTAAAATGGCTAATGTACTATGACAATAGGGTCATGGTACCTTACAAAAGCTAGAAAAGAGAATAAAGGAGTTAGAAAGGAGAATGATAGCTATGAGAGGAGAATTAGTTACCCCAGTGCACCAGCCTATATTATTAGAGGATTTAGATAGAATATTTAGGGAACTTTAAGAAAAAGTGTTATCTATGATTGATGGATTGGTTGTCATTCAATATTGCCTTTTAGAATTCAGCCTATAACACCTGCCAGAAGTTATGCAGAGCTTATTAATGTAGGGAATACTCCTATGGCTGCTGTAGAGTGTGTGTTGAAGAATAAGGGCTTCAGAGTTGAGGATCCAACCCTAAAAAAGATGGAAGAGAAGATTGAGAAAATAGTATACCTTTTATCTACTGGTAAATTAGAAGTGACGCTGAAGGATCTAAAGTTGCTATGTCAAAAACAAAAGAAAGCCTTCCACGAATACCTTAGCCCATCGGGGAACATAGTGATGGAAATGAAGAAGAAGCTAGAGATTTAGTACTACATCATGTTGTTCATTTGAAATGCCAATCTCAGCTTAAAAGATAAGCTCAGAATGAAAGGCCTAAAGGACTAGAAGTCCCTAAAGGACACAGGCATTGAAGTTAAGATCAAACATTTGGAAAAGGAAGTTAGCTCTTTGAACATGGGTTCGTGTAAGAATGAAAAAAGTAGTAGAAATGACAGGGATAATAGTGGTAAGACTGCAAGAGTATTAACTATAGGGATGGCCTGATGATATTATTTAAACCTAAGCAAGCCACTATCTTAGTATCTCGTTAGTCCCATAAATGAAGGGAAGTTACAACCTTTGCCCTCTGTGCTAGCCAATAGCCATGGGAAGCCAAGATATAAGACTAGCTAGTACTACGATTATCATCAATGTGAGGCCCCTAACATGATCCTAATTAAAATTGCAAGTTTTGAGTAGGATTTTATTTGATTAAGATTAAATTAAAATGAAAATTTCATATAAAGTATGGGACAAGTGATAAATTATTTTGTTATTATATTAATTGCATGAAAATAAAATTTAATATTATAGTTTAATATTAATCAATGGTATAATTGGAGTATAAAGTATTAATTTGGGGTAAATTTTGTAATTATGGCATTTTAGGGGTCAAGTGTGAATAGAAGAATAATTGAGAGGTCAATTTAAAAGAAGGATTAAGTGGAGGGGTCACTTTATATCATACAAAAAGGTAAGAGCTAATGGTAGTACATGCAAATATTTAAAGGACTAAAAAGGGGATTTTCCCTTGATATTATAAAAAGCAAAAACTTAGGAGAGAGAGGATAGTGGGTTAGATTTGCTTGAAGAAAATTCAGAAATTCTCTTCTCTCTACTCTAAAATCTTAAGTTTATTTCTTTAAGTGATCTTGAAGAGGAAATTGAGCATGTTGGTTAATCAAGAGTATTTGTGTAACAAATTAAGGTAAATATTCTAAATTAATAATTAATCTCTTCATTTTCATCTTCTTCTTTTTCTTTGAATGATGGTGGATTGAATTGAATGTGGGGGTTGATACTAAATTAAATGAATGAATTGTTGATTAAGGAGAAGAAGGAGTTAGGAGCAAAGGAAAAGGAAAGCTCAAGAGTGAGACTAGAAAGTGATTTCGGCCAAGGTATAGGATTTGTGTGCCTTGAGATTATGTGATTCTTCTTGTCCTATTTGATGTAGGCAATGGAAAACTTAATTAGAAGATACAAATGTTAATGCATGTTAAAAGAGAAAAAGAATTTATATTTCTAGAAAGGATTATTCCCTTATAGCTTCACTTGGTTTTATAATTTTTCTGTTATAAGAGAACTTAGCATGATAAGAACTTGATCTGATTGAGTTATACGTCTTCATCATATTATGTGTTGACGATAAAGTTATGGAAGCTCAGTTAATGGTATTAATTGGAAGTATTATGAATTTTGAGGCATGTAACGGGGGTTTAAGTAATGTAAGCTTAAGCAAGTTAATTAGGCATAAAGTGGAATCTATACAAGAGTTGCTGAAGTGATGAAAAGATATTGAGATTATACAATTCAGGTATGTCGTGCTTATGATACTATTAATGATCGCGACAATGTACTATAAGTGAATTGCTACTTTCGCCTCTATCGCGCTCGCGACTTACTTGCATAGTGTGTACTCTTCCTTTAATGCTTTGCCTTAATGTGTGGTGAAAACTATGCTATTTTTGACACCCCTACATACCATGTATAAAACCATAGCATGCCAAACATTTACATGAGCAGAGTATTGAAATATATATATATATATATATAGTTAAAGGATGTTCAATGAATTCTTGAGATATTATATGATAAAATAGCTAAATGGTATGATATGTTATAGAATTTCGTAAATGAGGCATGTGTTATTATTACCAACAAAACAGGTATGTTCCACTACTTAATTTTAAAAATAAAAGAGGGCATGTGATGCATACATATGATAGTTATTGGTAGTAATCTTAAAGAACATGATAGGATATATGTTAGATGCTTTTGAAATAAATGATATTTTAGCAAGACTATGAACAATTGACATACCTAAAGATAAATCATTCAAGTATTTGATCATGATGATATGCACGTTCAAACACAGATATGTGTAATACTATAAGAATACATGAATGTATGTTTATACACTAGAGAATTTTGTATTATAATATGATCATATGCATTGGTAAGGTGTATGATATAAGAGCAAGCATGATGTTTTAAATTAACATGAAAAACTGTATTGCCTGCTGCTAGAGTTCCACTGTGGATAGATAGGCACATATAGGGATATTGCAGTTGCCACCGTCGACCTTTTTGGTCTAAAGTACAGTTGATCTAATTGGATCATTCACAGCCCCTTTTGGGTTGCTTGTTGACCCTGTTTGGGTTCTTGATCGATCCACTGTATAGTTAACCCTATTTGGGTTCATAGTTTTGATATCTTCGGATATCAACTGTTTGATACTCTCGAGTATCCACTGATCCCGTTATCCACTCTTAGAACTTAAGCAGGCTAAAGTAAAGAACTATTGTTTCATAGTTAATCACAATATGATTTATACATCTGATATATGATTATCATGTTTAACAATGGTTTTTTAAAGCATGTATTGGTATCTATTTACATTATGTACAGATCTCTTTATGAATTGTTTAGATTCAAGTATGCTGAATTAAATGAATGATTACATTATTGTTTAAGAAAATTATGCTTTATTTTATACTTATTACTAATATGTAAATTTTATTATTTTCTGACAACCACTGTGAGTGGTTGTCTTTCATGTTTAGTATCCCCACTAAGCTATATAGCTTAGCACGAGTTATTTTAATCCGTGTAGGTTTTGGTATTTAAGGCTTTTGCACAGAAACTTTCTCTAAATCAGGACAGGCTAACACCAATATATAGAAGTTGAAGTAGGAATTTTGATAAATTTTGTATAGTTCCTTACATGTTTAATATGTATAAAGTTTGTAATAAATATGTATGTCACATGGATGTTAAAGGTTGTAATAAGTTTATAGTGAGAATGCTAGTATATGCATGCATCTAAAAGCTAGAATGACTTTATTCAAATGTACTGGAATGCTGAATGCTATGCATGATAGTGAAATGACTAAGAATGTTGAATCTAGTAATATAAAGGTAATGGGCTACATAATGAGTTGTTATGCTTATTCAAAATGAAATGTACATGAATGATGTGAGAAGCCTAATTAGAATACAAGTTATATGATTAGATAGATCAGGTGATATGAATACATATAGATGTTAATTGAGATAATTGCTTAACATAACATATTATAAGTAGATTGTATTATTTATAATAGAGATGTTAGTTTGGGGTGTTTTAATCAACATATAGGGTATAAAAAATGCCCTAAAGATTTAAAATGCTTAGCCTGCCTAAATTCGATGGTACTTCGGATCTATAGGTGCATGTAAAGAAATAAACATTAGTGATAAAAGGGACTACTTTAATAAGAAAGTAAAAAAAATTGAGCATTTCTATCTCAATCTAACAGGCCTTACCATTGATTGATACCACGGGATAGGTAGCAAGACTAAGAAGGATTAGGATCTGCTAATAGAAGAATTTCTAAAGTAATAAAATTGTAGTATCAGAATGAAGGACACTCTTAAAAGATCTAGAGCTTTTATGTTAATTACCTGATGAGTCCTTCCACAAATATCTCACCTGATGATGGAATAGAATAATGAAGATAAAGTAAAAGCCAGACACTCCTAATCAAATCAGACTCTTCATCAAGAATGTGAGTCCATACACGAGAGAGGGACTTAAGATGAAAGGCCTAAAAGATTGGAAATCCATCAAAGATAATGTCATTGAAGCCAAAGGAGAATATTTGGAAGCAAGGGCCCATGCTATGAGTTTATAAAGAGGTAATCATGGTAACAGCAATGCTAGTGAGGCCATTGGTGATAGAGTTGTAGAATAGCTCTAAGTTCAGGAAAATCGCTATCTTAGCACCTAGATTATCTTATTAAAGAAGCAAAATTGCAACCTTTGCCATCTAAGCCAGTTGAGAGGCAGGGGAGGCCTACACATAGGGCAAATTGGTACTGCACCTGCCATTAACATATGAGCCATAAAATTGATTATTATTATGCTTTGAGATAGCACATTTAAGAATGGTTAACATTGAGCAGATGTCAACCTCGAGAAGAAGATGAAGATGTAAGGACCTAATCATGGCCCTAACTGGACTATAGTAAAGTGACGAGAATTATGGTTAATTAAGGCAAATATTGAATTATTTTACATTGTTAAGGTTAAGTCCCATTAGGGATATTTTGGTGATTTCAACATGTATGTAAATTGAGTATGGTTAAAAATTAAGATAAAGAGGGATATATTTGAAACAAATAAGAAGTTTGAGTGTTAGAGGTTAAGAAAAATAAGTTGATGGGGTTTAGTGTAATGAGGGTAAATTTGGAAATTCACATAATGAGATATTTCAATAGCTTCTTGGAGAAGGAAAGCAAGGGTTTTGAGGGGGGATCGGTATTTTGAGGGATATCTCTCTCTCTCTTTCTCTCTTTCTCTGCTAGTTATGGGCTGGAGAAGGGGAGCTAGGGTCTGTGAGTTAAGATTTAAGAAGAAAGAAGAGAAGCAAATAGATCAAGAATAGGAGAAGGAAGAAAAAGATGAAGCTGGTATATAGGTACGAGAAATTTATATAGAAAGTTACTTGATGGTTTTCCTATTTTCTTGTATGTGTTTCCTTAGTATAAGTTAAGGGTTAAATTGTAGAGATTTAGATGAATTTACAATGAATTAAAACTAAGTGCTTAAGATGAGATCTGGGATTTGAGTTTTAAGCTGAAAAATCTTGGTTTTTAAAGATGGTTGCCGAAGTCCCTTACGTAGCCATGTGACTTGTTCCTCCTCTCCTTGCGTGGCCACGCATACGCCTGCTTCCTTGCACGGCCATACTCAAAATCTAATTGAGATAAGAGTGGTGAAAGGAGTAATTGCACGGTAACTGTTTCTATAGAAGGGTATAGTAAAACCACTTGAATTTTCTGACATTTGGGTAGTCATGATGCCTAGCTAGAGGCCAATCATGAATTGTATAATAATGTATCAAGAATATCAATAGGGATTGATAAAATGATTTAAAGGAGTTTAAATAATGTGAGTTTTGAATAGAACTCACAATTACATATTATACTGCCAATATGGACAGGAACCCAATAGGTCACACACATATAGAGAAAAAGGATAAAATGGTAAAATGACAAGGATAATAATATTTGATATTATTATAGGGATGGAGAAGTGAATAAGATAATAATTAATTAAAGAGTTTAATTAATTACGATCAAGTAAAATTATTCGCGAAACTTTTGAGAAAATATTCTGCAAAATTGGACCTAATTGAAATAATGTATTTTACAATTAATTATTATTGGACTATAAGTATTATAGGGCTGATATAATAATTAATAGGTCCATTGGAGGAATTATAAAGGGCCAAAGAAATGAAGTTGGCACAGAAGCCCTCCTCAAGATAGGCCACACGCCAACTCAAAAACAGAAGGCCTTAGAGGCCTATTTCTTGGACCAAAATAAATTAAATATGTTACATAAGTGTTATGGAGCCTACATATTTAATTTGATTGGATTTGGAATTCATTTGGGTAATTAAATCCAAGTATATGTACACGGGGCCTAGTTTGTGTTTTATGCATAGTCTTTTGTAAAAGGGCTTAAATTGGATTTAATTGAGCCCAAATAATTATAAATAATTCCAAAAGCCAAATTAATAATTCTCCAGAAATTTTAAAGAGCCCAATCACATTATAAATTTGAATTTTTAACCTAACTATAAAAATTCAAGTGATGTAGAAATTAGGGTTAAGTGAACAATTAAGAGAAATAGTTTTTCTCTCCTCCAAAAACCCTAACCGCCACCTCCCTTGCTAGCTCAAGGGATTTTTTGGCCAACCCCTTTCTCTCTCCCAATTTTTGGTTCATTCTATCATTCTCTAGTGTGGATTACTCATTGGAGGTGTTCGATTTTTGACACTGTGGTTTGCGACAACTATACAACAAAAATCAAAGGTGATGTTTCTTATTCTTACTAATATGAATATTGTAAATTCATGGAAAGATCAGTAATATTGGTTAAAAATTTTAAATTTCTCTTATATATGAGATGCATGTAACCGATAAATCCCAACATGGTATCAAAGCCTCGGTTTTACCATGAATATACAATTCTATATTTTTTCTGCGGAATAAGTTTTATTTTTGAGTTATTTATTTCATGAACTTTAAAATATTAGATTTAATTGTTCATGAATGAGAAATATTGATTTCTGGATATAAGTGTGATCAAATATATATATCAGAAACAAAAATAATTTTTTTGAGAAAAGAATTATGTGTTTTTGCGTGAGAAGCTTTTAGATTTAGGCGCTTTTCTAAATTAATTTTTTATAGATCCATTATAAGATCATTTAGATGATAATTTATGTGTTTAATATGTGATATTAAGCCATAGGATCAAACGAAATTAAAATCGAACATGTTTTGCATGAAAACTAGTTTAGTCAAAAAGTTCGATAAATTGGTGTTCTTCGTGTGTTCTTGATATATTCTTGGTGTGTTCTTGTTTAGAACGATTTTTAATCTTCTAAATCTGATATATCTGATATATTAAAGGTCTTTTAATTAATTGGATTAATTAAAATGGGCCTTAAATTAATTTGATTAATTTTAATTCATTAAAACCACTTAATGGACTTAATTATGTTTACGGACTTGGTTTAAATTAGTAAATGACTTGGCGGGCCCAAGGAGCTAATTTAAATTAAATATTATAAACAATAATTAAGTTTATTAATGGGTTTTAAGGGTTGGAGTGGGCTTACTGATAATAGTCATTTATATGATGTTTTTAGTGTGTTTTTAGGTATTTAATTAAGTTAATTTCGCGTTAATTAGGTTTAATTTGAGTTTAATTTGTTAATTTTGTGTTTTTGGAGTTAATTATAAATTTTGGTTGATTTTCAGGGTTAATTTGACATAAAAGGGCAAAGTTTAGGGCCAAAAGTGCAAATATGAAGAATTGATGTAAGACAAGTTGACGTCCAGGCCAGAGCCCTGAGACGTGACCACGTGAGTTCATTGAAGAGTCTCACACGTGGCCACGTGAAGAACAAAGCTAGTAGAGACGTGGCCATGTGAGAAGAAATAAAGAAGAGCAAGAAGAAAACCCATGGCCACGTGATTTTCTTCAAACAACAACACATGGCCAGGTGTGAATTAACACTAGGGAACACATGGCCACGTGATGAAGACTCCCATGAAGCGAAGGATTCCGATTTTTCCAATTCAAGAAGGATTCTTCTCCTACTCCTATTTGGGAAGTTTAGAAGGCTTCTACAACATATTTTGCCTATAAATAGACAACTCTAACACCAAAGAAAGGGGGAATTAAGGATTAGAAGAGATTAATTGCTTTAGTTTTAGTTTTACTTGTTTTTTTTTCTAGTTTTTCTATTTTTGTTTTTCTTTTGATTTTGTTTTAGTTCTTCAACTTTGTTTTAGTTTTTAAATATGTTTAGGAAGTAGTTTTTCTTCTTTTGCTAATGGATTCTTGAAATCTTACATTTTCATTGTTATGACTTTATTTTGAGCTTAATTTCAATATCGGTTGATTATTTCTTGGTTTTAAGCATATTCTTATCTTTGATTGTGTTGAGATTGGTTATTGGTTTATTGAATAAATAACTAAGAATTGGTTTTAACATAGTTAATGATTTGCATGTTCTTGGGTTAACTCTTTAATGTTCATGCATGATTATTATCCGAAATATGAAATGATTATGTATGAATTTTATTGGTTAATACTAAGAGAGGAAGAACTAAGAATGGGTGAAAGTTGAATCTCTTGAGAAAGGCTTTAATAGACATCTAGGAGGATTAATTCAGACTTTTATGCCAAGTATTGAATTGTTCTGAATAAGGGAGTTTAATGCTTGGAATGATAATCTTGAATAAAGTTATCTGGGTTTATTTATCTGAATTCTTCATAATCATTGATGTTATTATTTGAATTTAAGTCATTAAAATGAAAGTTAAGGAGGATAGTTTCCTTAGCAAGAGAATTCCAGTTATTGTTTTGTTTTTAATTCATGTTTTAGCTTTTGTTTTGTTTAATTGTTTAATTTTTGCTTTTGAATCAAAAACATTTGGGAAACAATCTCGGATTAATTTAATTCATACATAGATATTATTCTTAGCAATCCATGTTCCCTTGGGTACGATATTTGGGGTCTTGATCTATATTTCCCTATATTACTAGCCGATCTAGTACACTTGCTAGACACCGGTCACTTACCTCATTCCAAAAGGCCCAAATGGTCCAATAGACACAAAACTACTTTGTGTGTGAACACAATTAGGGTTTCATTTGGTGGGTTTCGGCCTACCCTTAATCCTAAGCCCAAAATTGATTCTTTTAATTATTTAATATGATTAATTAATTAAATAATCAATTAATAATTAATTAATAACCAATTGGATTGATTATTAAGGTAAGAACACATGCATGCAAAAAGGTTTCCTAAAATGAAAGTTTTCAAAATGGAAAAAGTTTTCTAATTTGATCACATTATTAAAATAACTCAAAAGCTTGTTTCAAGAGTTGAAACAAAGTTATTAATCCATGTCTTTATGCATTAGAAATGCATATAAGGGTGTATGATTGGCATGATGGATAGTTTTGGACAAGGCCCAATGTGATTGAGCATTATGCATGTTTTGGCCCAATAAGGACTTTCATGTCCCGGCCACTTGTTTTTTATTTGTTTTTCTTTTCAAATTGTAATATGTAATTGGATTACTTAGATTAGAATTAGAAATAGAGATGGAGACTACTATCAAGGAGCAAGATGGGCCGGATGGAGATCCAACAAGCTTGAAGATAATGTAATTATTTTTCTTGTTTGAATCATGCATACTACTTAGGTGTGACCTTTTGATTTCCCTCTTGGCTCGGGGAAATCAATGTAGTAAAGGCCATAACTATACCATATTTGTATGCTTATATTTATGTGATAGATATAGGATGCATACTAATGTATGCCAACCATGTATGATGAGACTTAATTAACTAATAACCCTCAAACAAATACTAAGGTATGTAAGCCTTCCATTAATTAAAGGAGAACCAAAGTTCTTTATAGTGTAAGTTGTTGACCAAAGTCAAGCTTACATTATATCGAATATGTTCAAATCTAATTAAATGGGTCATCTTAGCTAGCCCATTAGCTTGTTGACCAAAGTCAAGGCTAATGGTTCTAGAGGCAAGATTAGGGAATGCATATACGATATGCATGCATCAAGAGTTGATAACCCAATGATCCAATAGTTGTGTAGAGACACAATTGGTATAGAGATACCTACCTTTCAAGGATATGGAGTTTGGCTTGTTGACCAATGTCAATGTCAAATTACATATCAAGGATTGGATATTGGCCCACTAAGAAAACCATCAGGTTTTCTCGAATTATATAGTGAGGGCTATTAATTCGTAATAAAATAGTGAGAGTAAATGGATTAATTAAAGACCTTATTAATGCATACATATATATGAACATACTCTCATATCTTTTCTTTTTCACATCTAGGTCATCATAATGAGCACATCAAACATTAATATACGATCAATCCTGGATAACAAGCTGGTTGGCAGTAACTATTCTGATTAGATCAGGCAAGTTAGAATTGTTCTTAGAGCTGAAAAGATCCATTATGTCTTGGATAAAGATCCACCACCACTTCCATCAAATAATGCCATTGATGAGATCAAAGGCATTTATCGAAAATACATGGAGGATAGTGAAGCGGTAACATGTCTGATGTTGGGTGCTATGTCCTCGGAGCTTTAGAAGCAACATGAGATGATGGATGCTAGAACCATCATTTTGCATCTTGAGGAGCTTTATTCTTCTCAGGCTAGAACTGAGCAATATGAGATTGCTTAAGCTCTATTTAGCTACAAAATGATTGAAGGCACTTCAGCTGCTACTCATGCATTGAAGATGTATGGGTATATTGAGCATTTGAGTAGACTTGGCTATGTTATGGATATTGATCTATATATAGATTTAATCTTGTAATCATTGGCTCAAAGTTATGCACCTTTCGTGCTTAACTTCAATATGAACAAGATCCAAGTAACCATTCCTGAGTTAATCAACATGCTCGAGATAGCTGATGGATCCTTTAAGAATGATCCAAAAAGTGTCATGGTTGTCACTTCTGCTAAAGGCAAGAACCAGAAGAAGAATAAGAAGATAACCAAGGTGCAGTCAAAGAATAGTGGGATCTCCAAAAAGAAGGTTGCCAAGAAAGAGAATCCCAAAGAAAATTGCTTTCATTGTGGAAAGGATGGTCATTGGAAGCATAACTACAAGGCCTATCTAGATTCTCTCAAGGAGAAGAAGCAAGCTGATGCTTCTACTTCAGGTATTCATATGATTGAAATTAATACTTATTCTATTGCTTCAAAAACAATCTTGGATATTAGATACCAGATGTGGATCTCACTTATGTAATGATCTACAGGGGCTTAAAAGCTTTAGAAGAGTTGGAAAGGCAGAGATATGTTTGCAGTCAACTACTAGAAAGAACATCTCTACAATGGTTGTATGGACTTACCATTTGCCTCTTCCTAGTGGATTAGTACTAGAATTAAATAATTGTTATTATGTTACAGCTTTATCCAAAAGTATTATTTCTTTTAGTTGTTTGTTGAACGATTATGATATTTCTTTAAAGGACAAGTTTTGTTACATTTTTAAGAACAATATGTTTTATGCAAAAGATATCATTGAGAATGGTATATTTGTTCTTGATTTAATTAAAGAAGTACATAATGTGGATACCAATAGAATGAAATATGATAATCTAAATACCTCATACTTATGGCATTGTCATTTAGGCCATATAAATGAGAAATGCATGACCAAATTATACAAGTCAGGTGATTTGGGATCATTTGATTATGAATCATTTGATACATGCGAATCTTGTTTATTGGGAAAAATGACAAAAGCTCCCTTTATTAGTAAAGGAGAACAAGCTAAAATGGTTTTGGACTTAATACATTCAGATGTATGTGGTCCAATGACTACACATGCCAGAGGAGGTTACTCCTACTTCATTACTTTCATAGATGATTATTCCAGGTTTGGATATATCTATCTAATGAAATATAAATCAAAAACATTTGAAAAGTTCAAAGAATTCAGAAATGAAGTAGAGAAACAACTTGGCAAGAGTATTAAAACACTTAGATCAGATCGAGGTAGAGTATACTTAAGCCAAGAATTTCAAGATTATCATAGAGATAATGGGTTTATCTCAATGGACTCCACCATATACACCACAACATAATGGTATATCTGAGAGGAGAAATCGAACACTATAGATATGGTTCGATCCATGATGAGCCTAGCAAACTTGCCTAAGTCCTTTTGGGGATATGCACTAGAAACTGCTGCTTATGTGTTCAGAATAATGAGCCTACAAGCTATCAAGAAGTTTTGAACAGTTCAGAATGTGATTTATGGCTTAAGGCTATGCAGTCTGAAATGGACTCAATGTATGAGAATAAAGTATGGACTTTAACTCAACCACCTGAAGAGATAAAACCAATAGGGTGCAAATAGGTATTCAAAAAGAAGACCGACATGGAAGGTAATATAGTTACCTATAAAGCTTGCTTAGCAGCAAAGGGTTATCGTCAAAAAGAAGGTATTAACTATGATAAAACTTTTTCTTCTGTAGCGATGCTTAAGTCTATAAGAATACTTTTAGCCATTGTAGCTCATTATGATTATGAGATTTGGCAAATGGATGTGAAGATAGCTTTCCTTAATGGAAATCTTACTGAGGATGTGTATATGACACAACCAAAAGGGTTAACATTAGGAAATGGCGAAAAGGTATGCAAGCTTCAAAGATCCATTTATGGATTGAAGAAAGCCTCTAGGAGCTGGAACATATGATTTAATGAGACAATCAAAGAGTTTGGTTTCTCACAGAATGAAGATGAACCTTGTGTGTATAAAATGGTCAGTAGGAGTGCAATTTTCTTCCTAGTTCTATATGTGGATGACATATTGATCATGGAAAATGACATTTCTCTTCTCCAATCTATTAAAATATTGTTATCCAAGCAATTCTCCATAAAAGACCTTGGAGAAGCATCCTATATTCTAGGAATAAGGATCTATAGAGATAGATCCAATAGGTTGCTAGGTCTTTCTCAGAGTACATACATAGATAAAGTATTAAAGAGGTTCAATATGGATCTCTCTAAGAAAGGGTTTATACCCATGGTGCATGGGAAACACATTTCCAAGTCTATGTGTCCACAGACACTAAAGGATAGAGAGAGCATGAATAGAATACCATATGCATCTATAATTGGTTCTATCATGTATGCTATGTTATGTACACGTCCAGATATAGCATTTACTTTGAGTATCACAAGCAGATTCCAATCCAATTTTGGAGAGGAACACTGGGCAGCTATAAAGAATATTCTTAAGTACTTGAGAAGGACTAAGGATATATTCTTGGTATATGGAGAGGGCAGTTTGGAAGTAATAGGTATAAAAATGCCAGTTTCCAATCTGACAAAGATGATTGTAAATCACAGTCTGGTTATGTGTTCATAATGGGAGGAGGAGCAGTTAGTTGGAAAAGTTCCAAACAAGAAATAACTGTTGATTCCACGATGGAAGCTGAGTACATTGCTGCTTCAGAAGCAGTCTGGATCAAAAAGTTCATAACTGAACTAGGAGTGGTGCCTAGCATTGTTGATCTGATTCCTTTATATTGTGACAATAATGGAGCCATTGTGCAAGCAAAGGAACCACGGTCTCATCAGCAATCCAAGCATGTTCTCAAATGCTACCATCTCATATGGGAAATAGTAGCTAGAAATGATGTGAAATTAGAAAGGGTCCCCTATAGATGATAATGTGGTGAATCCCCTCACTAAAGCACTTTTTCAGATGAACGATCACCATATAAATAGCATGGGTCTGAGACATATGAGTGATTGGCTCTAGTGCAAGTGGGAGATTGTTAGAGAGTATGCCCTAGAGCCCATAAAATAGAGATGTTTTTCATATGTATAAATTTATATTCTTAATAAAAGGCATCATTCATTTATTAATGCTATGTTTAAATACATGAGTTTGTAAATCTTAAATTAATAAATGAAGTCCTAGATATTATAAACACAGTGCAAAGGCAATCATAAAAGTGTTCATGATATAAGATGTCTATTGCATGAAAATGTGTTAATATCTAAATATCCCTAGTCATAGAATTAACAAGATAAGGATATTGTTAATTCGGACAGACTAGCACATGTTATGCTTCTTGAATGGTTCAAGCATGGTTCTCATAACTATGATTATGGAAGATAATCAAAGCTAACATGTGGATGCTTGTTAGAAGAACAAGTTCATTGGAGACATGCATAGAGAGTCCTCACATGGATATTAAATCTATGTCAGTGAGGAATCTATTCATAGCGGTTGTGCAAGTATCCTTAGACTTGAGATCACTAAAGTTATCTTAAGTAACAAGTGGTTTGTTTTGACTTCATAACTGATTACTTCCAACTAAGAGTAAACTTAGGAGATTGGATATATCATGACCTACTTGAAGATAGTTGAGTGATTGACAAAGGATTCACCATCCCAGATTTAATAAGGGAAGTTATCTAACATGATTCTATAATTGCCTTATTCAGAGAATCTCTGGCCAGAGTCATATGCCAAGATGGATAGAGATCCATTGAGGGAATTTTGGAAACAATGCTTAAATTAATAGAACATACATGATTATATTTATATGGGTTGACAAAAATCCATACTCAGAATCTAATTGAGATAAGAGTGGTGAATGGAGTAATTGCACGGTAACTGTTTCTATGGAAGGGTATAGTCAAATCACTTGACTTTCCTGACATTTGGGTAGTCATAATGCCTAGCCAGAGGCCAATCTTGACTTGCAAAATAATGTATCAAGAATATCAATAGGGATTGATAAAATGATTTAAAGGAGTTTAAATCATGTGAGTTTTGAATAGAACTCACAATTACATATTATACTGCCAACATGGACAGGAACCCAATAGGTCACACACATATAGAGAAAAAAGATAAAATGGTAAAATGATAAGGATAATAATATTTTATATTATTATGGGGATAGAGAAGTGAATAAGATAATAATTAATTAAAGAGTTTAATTAATTATGATCAAGTAAAATTGTTCGCGAAACTTTTGAGAAAATATTCTACAAAATTAGACCAAATTGAAATAATGTATTTTATAATTAATTATTATTGGACTATAAGTATTATAGGGCTGATATAATAATTAATAGGTCCATTAGAGGAATTATAAAGGGCCAAAGAAATGAAGTTGGCACAGAGCCCTCCTCAAGAAGGGCCACATGCCAACTCCAAAACAAAAGGCCTTAGAGGCCTATTTCTTGGACCAAAATAAATTAAATATATTACATAAGTGTTATGGAGCCTACATATTTAATTTGATTGGATTTGGAATTCATTTAGGTAATTAAATCCAAGTATATGTACATAGGGCCTAGTTTGTGGGTTTTGTGCATAGTCCTTTTGTGAAAGGGCTTAAATTGGATTTAATTGAGCCCAAATAATTATAAATAATTCCAGAAGCCCAATTAACAATTCTCTAGAAATTTTAAAGTGCCCAATCACATTATGAAGTTGGATTTTTAACCTAACTATAAAAATCCAAGTGATATGGAAATTAGGGTTAAGTGAACAATTAAGAGAAATAGTTTTTCTCTCCTCCAAAAACCCCTAGCCGCCACCTCCCTTGCTAGCTCAAGGGATTTTTTTGGCCAGCCTCATGTTCTCTCCCAATTGTTGGTTCATTCTATCATTCTTTAGTGTGGATTACTCATTGAAGGTGTCCGATTTTGGACACTGTGGTTTGCGACAACCCGGTGCGAAGGAAAAACAACTGTACAATAAAAATCAAAGGTGATTTTTCTTATTCTCAATAATATGAATATTGTAAATTCATGGCAAGATCAGTAATATTGGTTAAAAATTTTAACTTTCGCTTATGTATGAGATGTATGTAACCGATAAATCCTAATAATGCTCCCATTTTGCATATCAAGGAGGATAGTATGGCTTAATTTAAAGTTTTAATGATTGCTTTACAACCCCATAATGAAAATGGTAACTTGTCAGCTAAACCTTGTAGATGTGCACCCTTCAAAGTGTATCTTCTTCTAAATTGACTACTCTTTTAGTCTAAGGATGGTTAGGGGAAGAATTTTGGTTTCAGATATTTATTTCATTTTTGCTTGGAATTAGGTACAACATGGATATCAAACCCTACTTCAATAAAATCCAACCATTTCTTGAGAACCGATTGCTTGAAAGATTTAACTTTTACACACCTAATGATGGTGACAATAATACTCTAGCCATTTTGAAGTTACTTATGGGGGATTATTTGTATCTTTAGTCTTACTAAACTGTGTATAGAATAAGTAAGGTATTGTTCCAAAGGTAACTGGGTAAATTTTGTATTGAAACCATAAAGAGTAGTGGATAGGTAATCTAAACTACTTTGCATAGATTAAAAAAATTGGATTAAAGATGACTTACATTATAATATGAATATACAGTAGAAATAAGACGAGTAATTCATTTAAGAACAATTTCAAGTAATTGTATAAATAAAGTAACTGGAGAATTTAGCCAAGATTCTTTAAAGCAACTCTCATTGTCATTAAAGATATTTTCATTTAGAGTGTATTGATCAGTGTGGATTATATATAGTTTTTGATATGTTTTTAGTTGTGTTATTTAGTTGTTTTGGTTTTATTTAGGTTAAATTCAAGTTAATTTGTTAAGATTTATGTTTTTGAAGTTAATTCTATGTTTTGTTTGATTTTTCGGTTTAAATTGTTAATAAAGGGCTTAAATTACAAAAAGGACAAAGTTTAGGGCCAAAAGTGCAAATATAAAGAATTATTGCGAGAAAATTGACGTTCAGTCCAGAGCCTTTACACATGACCACGTGAAAACACTAAAGAAATTCACCGTGGCCACGTGAAGAAATGAAGCATTGAACACATGGCCATGTGAAAAATCAAAAGGAGAAGCATATAGCAAACACGTGACCACGTGGATTCTTAGTAAAGGACCACAAGTTGCCACGTGTGAGGAAGAACATAAATACATGTGACCACATGTTCAATATCAAAGAGAAGGGCTTGGCCATGTGATGCAATTTCCTCTTTGTGCGGTTTTTCCTCGAGTTTCCTGTTTGGGCAAAACTTCCTATTTTGAGTAGCAAAATTACTTCCAATTGAATTTTAAGAGTTTGAGAAGGAATTTATGACTTCTTTGGCCTATAAATAGGAAGCTAAAACATAGAAGAATAGGAGGATTCTTAGAATTAAGCTTTACTTTTCTTTAGTTATTTTACGTTGCTTTGTTTTTACAGTTTTCTTGAACACTTTGTTTTAATTTTAAGAGTGGTTTGTGAGTAGTTTTCTTTAACTTTTGCTAAAGGATACTTGAATCCTTAACTTGTATTGTTATGACTTAAGTTGTTCTTTAATTCAAATACAAGTTGATTATTTCTTGGTTCTTAAATCTAGTCTTGTCTTTTCTCAAATTTAAGTTGATTATTAACTTGATTAAGCATTGGTTAATTAATTGGTTTAAGTTGATTAATGACTTGCATGCTCTTAGATTAATTTAGTTGGATTAATGCATGATTATAATCTGAATAAGCTATAATTGTGTGTTGATTTGAATAAGTTAAGATTAAGAAAAGTGTAACCAAGAATAGGTTGAAGTTAAATCTCTTGAGAAAGGCTTTAATAGACATCTAGGAGAGTTAATCCAATTCTTTATGCTAAGTGTTAAGTTTATCTGAATAAGAAAATTTTGATACTTGGAATGATAATCTTGAATAAAGTTATTTGGGTTTATTAAACTGAATTCTCCATAATCGCTTGTATGTTTTCTTTATTTAAGTCATAGCAATACTTGTTAAGGTGGATAGTCCTTTAGTGAAAGTTTTTTTTAATATTGATTTTTACCTCATTCAATTTATTTGCTTTCAATAGATCTCTTTTTTACTTTAGCTTTTTCAATTGTTTTAGTTTGGATTTAAATTATTGTTTTTAGTTTTAATTCTTTAATCATCACAAATTTGGGATTTCTCTTTTCTCTTTTACACACGAAAATTGGTTTTGAAATTGAAATAGCACATACAAGCACAAGTTTCCCTTGGGTTCGATATTTTGGGTCATAATCTTATTTCCCTATATTACTAGCCGATCTAGTACACTTGCTAGAATCCGATCATCTATAAACACTCTTGTGTCATTATAGAGATATATAAAAGTTATAAAGCTCAATGCCAATTCTTTAATCCCTTAAAGAGAATTCCTTATCTCTAAGTGAATTCAACACTTTAAGTAAATTCCTTTGTTTTTCCATCAATAAATTCCAACTCTTATTGCGAATAAATTGACTAACATGCCAAATATGGTGATCAAGCATATCCGCTTATGAAGAGAGTTATATAGTCAAGGTGAATTAAGCTACCAATAAGTAATGTTGATGATAATTGTATATGAAAATAGTGGTTAGTACGCTATCAGATTTTTGATGAATTAGTAGGGCTGTGAAGTCTTCCTAATGCTAAAGTTTAGAAAGATATAGTTAAAAAGGTATGACTATAAGATGAGATATTATCATGAATGTTATCATAAGAGGGAGTAGATTGAACTAAGTTGTAAGTCACCTAAAGCCACCAATATGTTGTATATGGCATGGTCATTAAATTGGAGAATCCCTACGTATGCATATATGTATATAGAATGAGTGGGAAGTTTTAGAGTAATAATACCTACTAAGTTAAAGTATGGGGCACCTTTGAAAGCTGATTTAGAGGGACTTACATATGGCAATGCTAATATGAATTGCTTTTCTAGAATGTGTTTGTTGCATATCAGGCATATAACTAAAGAGAGTATGAGGCAATATAGTATCCTTATAATTATATGTCAATTAATGTGTCTTATAAAGTTGGTATAAGGTATGTACTATGTCAAATAAATCATCTTGCCTTAGTGTTATGCACTGATGTGTCTATACAATGGCATGAAAATACTATGATATAGCCTATTGAAAATAAGATGATAGTTACAATATTGCATGTCTAAGTTAAAAGAGATTGGGTATTAAATAGCCTTGGTTAGGAGACTATAGAAGTTTGGTTATGCTTCAAGTCATAATGGAAGGTAGTAAATAGCCTTGATTTAAAGGAACGTGCTTGCCTGTTTGCTCATGTCT
Organism: Excoecaria agallocha; assembly: GCA_037975025.1. Lineage (NCBI taxonomy): Eukaryota > Viridiplantae > Streptophyta > Magnoliopsida > Malpighiales > Euphorbiaceae > Excoecaria > Excoecaria agallocha. The sequence goes on from CM075822.1 coordinate 27,817,641, forward strand.
TATGCCTTATTATGTTAAACACCTAGCCATAAGTAGTGTGGTGACGTATAAAGTGGAATAATTTTTGCATAAATTTACCTGGATATTAAATGTTATAAGATAAAAAGTACAAGTAAGATAATTAACGCACATATGATCATGTTAGGGTCTATAACATGTTATCTACAATCTAATAAACTATAAAAGTGAACTAAAGGGTTAAACAGGAATGAGTGTTGACATTAGGATGAAAATAACTTATTCATCTTATTATATCAATCATAGATGCTTAAATGTTGTTCAAGTGATTATGTATTGATGTGAATAACTATGATGTGTATGGAAGCTACTCACAGCAAACAACAACAAGGTACATCATTGAGAACTATTAATGAATTATGTAAGTGCAATATCTTATTGTTGAAGTAACTATGCCATGATAAGTAGTTTGACTCAATATTTGAACAAGTATGAACAACAAAAGCATGTAATATTATGATTCAAGTTGCATTTATTTGTATATATACTGATATATATATATATATATGGACATGCATATAACCTTATGAAGACTTTTAGTAACAAGAACTACAATGTTATATTGCCTTATTGGAATCATGTATAATGTTAATTATGATGAGATACATCAATGAGAGATTATACTTTCCTATTGTTTGTATAATCATGCAACTACTATGATATGTATGAATGAATGTGTTGGGAATTATCGATTACATGCATCTCATACATAAGCGGAATTTAAAATTTTTAACCAATAGATCTGATCTTGCCATGAATTTACAATATACATATTAATGGGAATAAGAAAAATCACCTTTGATTTTTGTTGAATAGTTGATTTTTCTTCTCACCGGGTTGTCACAAATCATAGTGTCCAAAGTTGAATACCTCTAATGAGTAATCCACACTAGAGAAGGATTGAATGAACCAACAATGGAGGAATACAAGGCTGGCCGAAATCCCTTGATGCTAGCAAGGGGAAAGTGGCGGCTAGGGTTGAGAGAGTGAGAGAAAAACTTTTTCTCTTAATTGTTCACCTTTTTTAAAATTTTTGGAGAAATATTAAATAGGCTTCTGGAATTATTAATAATTTATTTGGTCTTAATTAAATCCAATTTAAGTCCTTTCACAAAAGACTATGCACAAAACCCACAAACTAGACCCTTTGTGCATATACTTGGATTTATTCACCTAATGAATTCCAAATCTATCCAAATTAAATATGTAGACTCCAGAACACTTATAAAATATATTTAATTTATTTTGGTCAAGGAATTAGGCCTCTAAAGCCTTATGTCTGTAGTTGGCATGAAACCCTTCCTTTGGAGGCTTTCTGCACCAAAATCATTTCCTTGGGCCTTTTTAAATTTCTCAAATGGATCTTTTAATTATTATATCAGCCCTATAATACTTATAGTCCAATAATAATTAATTGTGAGATACATTATTTCAATTAGGTCTATTTTACAGAATATTTCTAAAAAGTTCTACAAACAATTTTACTTGATCATAATTAATTAAACTCTTTAATTAATTATTCTCTTATTCACTTCTCTATTCCAATAATAATATCAAATATTATTATCCTTGTCATTTAACCATTTTATTCTTTTCTCTATATGTGTGTGACCTATTAGGTTCTGGTCCATATTGGCAGTATAATATGTAATTGTGAGTTCTATTTAAAACTCACATGATTTAAACTTCATTAAATCATTTTATCAATCCCTATTGATATTTATGATACACTATTATACAAATCATGAGCAGCCTCTAGCTAGGCATCATGACTAGCCAAATGTCAGGAAAGTCAAGTGGTTTGACTATACCCTTCCATAGAAATAGTTACCGTGCAATTACTCCTTTCACCACTCTTATCTCAATTAGATTCTGAGTATGGATTTCTTTCAACTCATATAAATCTAATTATGTATGTTCTATTAATTTTAACCATTGTTCCCCAAATACCCTTCATGGATCTCTATCCATATTGGCATATTACTCTTGCCAGAGATTCTCTAAACAAGGCAATTATAGAATCATGTGAGATAACTTCCCTTAATAAATCTGGGATGGTGAATCCTTTGTCAATCACTCAACTATCTTCAAGTAGGTCATGACATACCCAACCTCCTAACTATGTTCACCCCTAGTTGGATGTAATCAATTATGGAGTCAAAGAATACCACTTGTTACTTAAGATAACTTTGGTGATCTCAAGTCTAAGGATACTTGCACAACCACTATAAAGAGATTCCTCACTGACATAAATTTAATATCCATGTGAGGATTCTCTTTATAGGTCTCCAATGAACTTGTTCTTCTAACAAATATCCACATGTTAGCTTTGATTATCTTCTAAAATCACAGTTATGAGAACCACTGCTTGAACCATTGAAGAAGCATAACATGTGCTAGTCTGTCTGAATTAATAATATCCTATCTTATTAATTCTATGACTAGGGATATTTAGATATTAACACATTTTCATGCAATAGACATCTCATATCATAAACACTTCATGATTGCCTTTGCACTGTGTTTATAATATCTAGGACTTCATTTATTAATTTAAGATTTATAAACTCATGTATTTAAACATAGCATTAGTAAATGAATGATACCTTTTATTAAGAATATGAATTCATACATATGAAATACATCCCTATTACATGGGCTCTAGGGCATACTCTCTAACAATCTCCCACTTGTACTAGAGCCAATCACTCATATGTCTTAGACCCATGCTATTTATATGGTGATCGTGCTTAATCTAGGAAAGTGTTTTAGTAAGGGGATCCACCACATTATCACCTGTGGGGACCCTTTTTATTTTCACATCATTTCTAGCTACTATTTCCCTTATGAGATGGTAGCATTTAAGGACATGCTTGGATCGCTGATGAGATCGTGGTTCCTTTGCTTGTGCAATAACTCCACTATTGTCACAAAAAAACGAAATCGGATCAACAATGGAAGGCACCACTTCTTTGGTTACTTTCGAAGCAGCAATGTACTAAGCTTCTATCGTGGAATCAATAGTTGTTTCTTATTTGAAACTCTTCCAACTAACTACCCCTACTCTCATTATGAACAAAAAACCAAACAGTGATTTACAATCATCTTTGTTAGATTGAAAGCTGCCATCTGTATACCCATTTACTTCTAAACTGCGCTCCCTATATACCAAGAATATATCCTTAGTACTTCTCAAGTACTTAAGAATATTCTTGACAACTTCCCAGTGTTCCTCTCTAAAATTGGATTGGAATCTGCTTGTGACACTCAAAGCAAATGCTATATCTGGACGTGTACATTGTTAGTGTAAGCCCTAGCCCCAATACATTGTAATAAAAAACTTTAGTTAATAAATAAGGCATTTGTTTTATCTATTGTATTCCTGTGCATATCAATTGATAAAACTATCCAAGAATGTTGTTTCAGTTTAAGTTATCATGTGTGAGGCATATGGTTATAAGACCTTGAAACAAATGAGACTTCAATCTAAATATCCCTAGTCGGTCATTGTTATGGGAATAACAAATGAATTAAGACTAGTATGCTCTCTCTGATAAGTTGAGTTCTGTCTTACAGATCATAAGGACAAGAGTGTCAATTAGAGATCATAGATACATGTTTAAAACATGGTATCTGGATTCGATCCACTCATGAGAACACTACATGGTAAAAGTCATAAGTGTTTCTCATATGCAAGTTTTGTATCGGAGTTCTTAGACCTAAAATCTCTATGAAACTCTTTATGAATTACTGTGTGCTTTGACATCCACCTAACGTGCTCGTAATAGAGTGACAAGTACGGGTATGCTTGGGTATGCATTGATTCATGTTAGAGAGCATGATAGAAGTGAAGGGATTACCCCTCTCTACAAGAGAGAAAATATCATCAGCCACTTGATCAATGAACTGAGAAGTGTATGGCCATACCGAGATGAAATAATAAGTAATCATTATTTATCTGAGAGTTCAGTGTCACTGGAACATCAAGAAAGGAATTCATATATATAAGGATGATTAGTTCCATGCCTTATATTAATTCTGATATTTATGCGTAAGGGACTATGCAAAATTGCATTAGGTCACTAAATGCCATATGCATTTTCATTTAATTTGGAATGCTATAATATCTTGATGGAGAATATATATAGCCTTTGAATTAATTTATTAATTCATTGCCAACATTAAATAGACCTATAGGATCGCACACAAAGCATTGGGCTTAAAATATTTAAATAAAGTATTGGGCATTAATTTGGGCTTTTAATTAAAGTCAAATTAATGTATGTAATGGGCATTATAAATGCTATTGGACCTTGGCCCATGAGAGAGATAAATTCAGCCCACATGGTTTAATTTCAATTAATTAATTATCTTGTATTAATTAAGTTAATTGAGTATTAAATCCTAATGATATTTAAATCAAATTAAAACACATAATTAAAAGATGACATAGCCGAAATTTCTAGGTTAAATACTAAAGGAATTTCGGCACTTGTGTATTTCCAAATTAAGTGATTAATTTGATTATAATGTCTTATGGTTTATCTTGGATTAAATCGAAAGAGTTTGAATCAATATATATTACTTATTTTAAGGAAGTGATTAAGGCTAAAATAAATTATCTTGAGGTAGTAGATTTTAGATTAATCAATTACATAATGAGATAATATATATTGAAAGGAAAAAATGTGAAACCCTAGTTCTTCTATGGTTTTGGCATGAACTTCTCTCTCTCTCTCACAAAAATTCTTTTGGCCAATTTTCATAAGGAGAAAGGATAGTTCCTCATTCTCTTGTGTTCTTGGGTATTAATAGCACCTAAAAGAAGTACAAGATCAAGTCTTGTAGCTTCAAACCATAGCCATTACACAATACTTAATTTGAGAGCTAGCAATCTCGATTTTAAGCTATCTTTGCAAGTGCGTGTGTGAGAATAGAGAGGAGTGGCATAAAGGCTGTTCCTTGGCATTGGTGGTGAAGGTCTAGAGCTAAGATATCCTCATTGGCTGCTGTTCATCATCAAAATCAAGTTTTAAAGGCATCTAAAGTTGTAAGTTTTAAAACCCTAAAATTGCATGTTTCAATTCTTGTCATGTAATTGTATGGCATGTATGATCAAATTTTTATTGTTTTCCGCTGCATGATCTTTATGTGCATACCATATCATATTCCATCAGTGGTATCAGAGCCTAATCATTCTAATTTTAATGCTTTATATGCATGAAATAATTAATCAAAAATCGTTATTTTAAATACATGCAATGCTGAAATTTTCTGTTTTGAGTTTTTTCCATTATTTTGGTGTAAAAAAAATATGATTAGATAGGTATTATAATTAATATGACATGTTAATATACTTTCCTAAGATGTTCTAGGAGCTGTTAATTGTCAGATTTAATTGATAATACCTGATGGTACATGTTAATATTAAAACTAGGTGCTATTTGGCATGTTAATTGTTAGTTTAACAACTAGTTTTAAATATTAAATGTAAAAACGATTTTGGCATGTTTGTAAGTGATTTTTAAAGATTAAATATCAGGTCTAGATATATTTTAAATTTGGTTTTAATTCTTGTCCATGACAATTTAATTGATTAATTTTAAAATCACTTAAAACTATGACTAGTTTGTGTTTGTTATATGTTTAATCAACATTGTATGTTTTGTTTTGATTAAAATGGTAAAAACACATTTAGATTAGATTGGTATAGAATATTAAATCAATATTTATGACCTTATTTAAATTATTAAATGACTCATAAAATTGATTTAAGTATTTGTGCATTTTTGTGGCATCATATAAGCATTAAACAACTAGTTTTGTTGTTTGTTTGTTTTTATATGCATGTCGTGTATCATATATATGTTCTTCATGATTTTGTGTTTTAATTCATGTTGGTACATATTATATTTATTTTTAATGTTTATGGGCTGTATGACATAAAATTAAAAATGGCAAAATTGGAAATTATACTAGAGTTGATTTATAGCACAAATCTAACTAGTTTGTGTTTTGGGCTTTTAAGAGAACTTATTCAATTAGAGGATTTAGTCCATTAGGCTTTGGCCCAGGCCCATCGCGGGGTCATCTCTTAAAGGTTCAAGTACACAATTTCCATTAATGGGCTTGGCTAAATTAATTAAAATTGGACTTTGTTTGATCCATGAATGTTATGTATATTTATTTGCTTGTTTGGTGTGATGAATGGATATGCATGGTGCATTCATGGGCCCTGGGTTTTGTAATTAAATATGGCCTGTGAGCCATTATGTTTTATTGTAAAATTTTCATTTATTTCTTAGAATAGAATATACTTGAAGACTTTGTAAATCAAGACGAAGCCCACTAGAGTGGAAAGCCCAACTTGAAGATTCTTATGTAATAGTATAGAATCTTAGTTGTAGGTTTTTAGGCCCATGTTTGTCATGCTTTACTTTATGCAATTATTTATATATGCATGCTATGAATGGATGACAAAGCGTATGCCATGTAAGCCATAATAAAATGAATCCCTAAAAATAGTAAGTCACAAAGTTGCCTTCCTAATTCAAAACATGTCAAGGCATCGATCATCAGTCACATAGACTAGGAGTCCTAGATGCGTCCGATTATCTTTGTGAGGCATGGGTTGTGAATATAGGTTGGACTTAACATGGGATGCCCGGACCTAGGCAACTAATAAATGGGTTTGTGCTATAACATCTTAAGATGTTAGCCCATTTGATCCAAGAGTCATGTAGAGACATGATTGGAGTTTTTCCTACCTAAGTAACTTAACTTGTTAGGTGTACAAGCTCAGCTTGACTAATAAGTTATTGTGAAAAGTGGATCTTGGCCCACATTAAATCACTAACATGAATTATTTAAAGGGATATTAATTCGGTTTGTGGGATTATAAATAAGACCTCATTTAATCTTGCTAAATTTTATTGTAGATTGAAAATGGCATCTTTAAACAACAATTTCTCATTGTGATCAGTCCTTGAAAAGGACAAATTGAATGGCACCAATTTCATAACTGGTCTCGAAACTTAAGAATATTTCTTAAGCAAGAGAAAAAGTCGTATGTTTTGGATGCACCCTTGCTTGAAGAACCTGGTAGGAATGCCTCTACGGTTCAAAAGGAAACTTTTAAGACCAAGAAGAGCAACTCCAATGATGTGACCTGTCTGATGCTGGCCACTATGGTGCCTGACTTGCAAAAGCAATTTATGGACCAAGAGGCTTATGCGATCATGGTGCACCTCAAGGAGATGTTCCAAGAGCAAGCTCGTCACGAGAGGTTCGTGACAACAAAGGCCTTAATTTCTTGTAAGATGGCTGCGGGTACTCCTATTAGTACCCATGTACTTAAGATGAAAGGGTATCTTGATACTCTCGAGAAGCTTGAGGTACAAGTACCAAAGGAATTGGCCACTGACTTGATCTTAGGATCATTGACTGATGATTATGATCCATTTGTGATGAATTATAACATGCATGCAATGAACAAGTCAGTCACTGAGCTCCATAGGATGCTTAAGAATGCTGAAGAGAACATTCGAAAGACCAATCCCGTATTGATGGTTCAAGGGGGCATTAAAAAGGAACCCGCTAAAGGAAAGGAAAAGGGAAAGCCAAAACCCAAGAATGACCTGGCTCGGTTCAAGTCAAGTGGGAGTGCACCTCTGGCCCAATCCAAGCCCAAGGCGTAGAAGCTCAAAGAGAGTGAGAGCACTTTCTTCCATTGCAACAAGATAGGGCATTAGAGGAAGAATTGCACTCTCTTCAAGAAAGAACAAAAGAAGAATGGAGCCAAGGCATCCAATTAACCTTTCTATTTCTACCACTTGGGTATTGGATACCGGTTGTGGTTCTCACATTTGTTCAAATGTGCAGGGGCTAAGAAATAGGCGGTTACTTGGGAAGAATGAAGTGGACCTCCATGTGGGGAATGGAGCACGAGTTGCTGCCATAGAGATAGGCGACTATCAACTCACTTTACCTTTCGAACTTTGTTTAGTTTTGAAAATTGTTATTATGTGCCTGCTATAAGCAGGAACATTATTTCAGTTTCATGTTTGGATTTGGATGAATTTGATTTTGTTATTAAAAATGGCAATGCTCATATTCATCGCCAAGGCATTTCTTATGGCAATGTCATCTTGCAAAATGGCCTTTATATCCTTGATTTACAAAACAAAGAGTCCATATACAACATTAATACAAAGAGGGTTAAATCAAACGAATTGAACCCTACTTACTTCTGGCATTGTCGTTTAGGACATGCAAACGAAAAATACATTTCAAGACTCCACAAAACTGGAGTGCTTGGGTCATTCAACTTAGAGTCTTATGATACATGTGAGCCATGTTTGCATGGAAAATGACAAAGAGTCCTTTTAACAAGAAAGGTGAAAGGACTAATGGCTTATTGGAACTAATACATACCAATGTATGTGGACCATTAAGTACACAAGCTAAAGGTGGTTTTAGCTACTTTGTACCATTTACAGATGACTTCAGTAGCTATGGCTATGTCTATCTAATGAAGTACAAATCTGAAACTTTTGAGAAATTCAAAGAGTTTAAGAACGAAGTAGAAAAACAACTTGTCAAAAGTATAAAAGCCATTCGATTAGATCGAGGTGGCGAATACTTAAGCCAAGAGTTTGACAGTCATCTAAAGGAGTGTGGTATTATTTCACAGCTCACTCCTCCCAGAACACCACAATGGAATGGTGTGTCCGAAAGGAGAAATCGAACTCTGTTAGACATGGTTTGATCTATGATGAGTCAAGCAAATCTTCCTATCTCTTTTTGGGGTTATGCATTAGAAACTGCTGCATTTCTACTAAACCGTACTCCAACTAAAGCAGTTGAGAAGACACCATACGAGGTATGGACGAGGAAAAAACCCAATATGTCATTTCTCAGGATTTAGGGCTATGAAGCACATGTTAAGAAATTAACATCTGAAAAACTAGAGTCCAAATCCACTGTTTGCTTATTTATGGGTTATCCCAAAGAAACAAAGGGATACTACTTTTACTCATAAGTCAAGAACAAAGTATTTGTTGCTCGCAAGGCTGTTTTCTTGGAAAAGGAGTTCCTTCTCAAGAAAGATAGTAGGAGTAAAGTAGAACTTGGAGAAATTCAAGCGCCACAAACTCCTATAGATGATGAGTTAGAAATGGGATCAAGTTCACAACCAGTTGTGGAACAAGAACCCATTACACAATAACCTAGAAGGTCTGGTAGGGTAAGTTAGAAGATTGAGAGATATGGATTTCTAATCACTAATAGTGACATTATTGAGTTAGTAGATCGTGAGTATCCTACTACCTACCGAGAAGCTATTGAGAGCCCAGACTTGGAAAATTGGCTTGAAGCCATGAAATTCGAGATGAAATCAATGTATGATAACCAGGTTTGGACCTTGGTTAATCCACTGGAAAGTGCTAAGGTAATTGAATGCAAATGGCTATTCAAACTCAAAGCTGATAAGACCTACAAAGGTAGATTAGTAGCAAAAGGTTTTCGACAAACTCGTGGTGTAGACTATGACGAGACCTTTTCGCCTGTAGTCATGCTCAAGTCCATTAGGATCTTGCTTGCCATAACTGCATATCATGATTATGAGATATGGCAAATGGATGTCAAAACTGCTTTCCTCAACGGAAATTTACTTGAGGATGTGCATATGACATAGCCTGAGGGTTTTGTCAATCCCAAGCATCCTAAGAAGGTTTGCAAGCTTCAAAAATCCATTTATGGATTAAAGCAAGCATCCCGAAGTTGGAATCTTCATTTTGATGAGGCAGTCAAAGAATTTGACTTCATCAAGAACGAAGATGAGCCTTGTGTGTATAAGAAGGTTAGTGGGAGCATAGTAGTATTTCTGGTCCTATATGTGGATGACATCCTTCTCATTGGGAATGACATTCCAACATTGCAAAAGGTTAAGCAATGGTTAGGGAAATGTTTCTCAATGAAAGACTTAGGTGAAGCTGAGACAATACTTGGTATTCGAATCTGTAAAGATAGATCGAATCGACTTTTGGGACTAAGTCAAGAAAAGTACATAGACAAAGTACTAAAGCATTTTAGTATGGGAGACTCAAAGAAAGGGTACATACCTTTGGCTTTGGGAGTTCCTTTGACTAAAGAACAGTGCCCTAAAACCAAAGAGAAAATGGAAAACATGAGTAGAATCCCATATGCATCTGTTATTGGATCTATCATATACACTATGTTATGTACTAGATTGGATGTTGCTCATACACTGAGTATAACCAATAGATTTCAGCAAGACCCTGGTGAGAAGCATTGGTCTGCTGTAAAAGGGATATTGAAGTACCTGCGAAGGACTAAGGATCACTTCTTGGTGTATGGTGGTCAAGAAGAGCGCGTCATACAAGGTTATGCCGATGCTGCTTTTCAAACCAGCACTCAGAATTCTAGATCGCAATCTGGGTTTGTTTTTGTTTTGAATGGTGGTGCTGTTAGCTCGAGAAGCTCGAAGCAAGATACCGTTGCTGACTCAACTACAAAATCTGAGTATATTGCAGCGAGTGAGGCTGTAAAAAAGGCTGTTTGGATTAAAAATTTTATTTCTGGATTAGGAGTGGTCCCAAGCATCCTATATCCATTAGAAATTTTCTGTAACAACAACGGGGCCATTGCACAGGCCAAGGAGCCCTGGTCACACTAGAAATCCAAACACACACTCAGGAGGTACCACCTAACCAGAGAAATCATTGATCGTAGGGACGTCAAGGTTAGCAAGATAGCAAGTGAATACAATGTAGCAGATCCTTTGACGAAACAGTTGCGTCCAAATCTGCACGAAGCACATTTGAGAGCATTCGATCTTAGGGGTATGCCCAATTGGGACTAGTGCTAGTGGGAGATTGTTAGTGTAAGCCCTAGCCCCAATACATTGTAATAAAATATTTTAGTTAATAAATGAGGCATTTGTTTTATCTATTGTATTCCTGTGCATATCAATTGATAAAACTATACAAGAATGTTGTTTCAGTTTAAGTTATCATGTGTGAGGCACATGGTTGTAAGACCTTGAAACAAATGAGACTTCAATCTAAATATCCCTAATCAGTCATTGTTATGGGAATAACAAATGAATTAAGACTAGTATGCTCTCTCTGATATGTTGAGTTCTATCTTACGGATCATAAGGACAAGAGTGTCAATCAAAGATCATAGATACATGTTTAAAACATGGTATCTGGATTCGATCCACTCATGAGAACACTACATGGTACAAGTCATAAGTGTTTCTCATATACAAGTTTTGTGTCAGAGTTCTTAGACCTAAAATCTCTATGAAACTCTTTATGAATTACTGTGTGCTTTGACATACACCTAATGTGCTCATAACAGAGTGACAAGTACAGGTATGCTTGGGTATGCATTGATTCATGTTAGAGAGCATGAGAGAAGTTAAGGGATTACCCCTCTCTATAAGAGAGAAAATATCATCGGCCTTGATCAGTGAACTGAGAAGTGTATGGCCATACTGAGATGAAATAATGAGTAATCATTATTTATCTGAGAGTTCAGTGTCACTGGAATAACAAGAAAGGAATTAATATATATAAGGATGACTAGTTCCATGCCTTATATTAATTCTGATATTTATGCGTAAGGGACTATGCAAAATTACATTAGATCACTAAATGCCATATGCATTTTCATTTAATTTGGAATGCTATAATATCTTACTAGAGAATATATATATTATGCCTTTGAATTAATTTATTAATTCATTACCAACATTAAATGGACCTATAGGATCGCACACAAAGCATTGGGGTTAAAATATTTAAATAAAGTATTGGGCATTAATTTGGGCTTTTAATTAAAGTCAATTTAATGTATGTAATGGGCATTATAAATGATATTGGACCTTGGCCCATAAGGGAGAGGAATTTAGCCCACATGGTTTAATTTTAGTTAATTAATTATCTTGTATTAATTAAGTTAATTGAGTATTAAATCCTAATGATATTTAAATCAAATTAAAACACTTAATTAAAAGATGACATAGCCAAAATTTCTAGGTTAAATACTAAGGAATTTCGGCACTTGTGTATTTCCAAATTAAGTGATTAATTTGATTATAATGTCTTATGGTTTATCTTGGATTAAATCGAAAGAGTATGAATCAATATATATTACTTATTTTAAGGAAGTGATTAAGGCTAAAATAAATTATCTTGAGGTAGTATATTTTAGATTAATCACTTACATAATGAGATAATATATATTGAAAGGAAAAAATGTGAAACCCTAGTTCTTCTATGGTTTTGGCATGAACTTCTCTCTCTCTCTCACAAAAATTCTTTTGGCCAATTTTCAAAAGGAGAAAGGATTGTTCCTCATTCTCTTGTGTTCTTGGGTATTAATAGCACCTAAAAGAAGTACAAGATCAAGTCTTGTAGCTTCAAACCATAGCCATTACACAATACTTAATTTGAGAGCTAGCAATCTCGGTTTTAAGCTATCTTTGCAAGTGTGTGTGTGTGAGAATAGAGAGGAGTGGCGTAAAGCCTGTTTCTTGGCATTGGTGGTGAAGGTCTAAGGGTAAGATATCCTCATGTGTTGCTGGTCATCATCAAAATCAAGTTTTAAAGGCATCTAAAGTTGTAAGTTTTAAAACCCTAAAATTGCATGTTTCAATTCTTGTCATGTAATTGTATGGCATGTATGATCAAATTTTTATTTTTTTCTGCTGCGTGATCTTTATGTGCATACCATGTCATATTCCATCATACATAACATAGCATACATGATAGAACCAATTACAGATGCATATGACATTCTATTCATACTCTCTCTATCCTCTAGTGTCTGTGGACACATAGACTTAGAAAGGTGTTTCCCATGCACCATGGGTATAAACCCTTTCTTAAAGTGATCTATATTGAACCTCTTAAATACTTAATCTATATATGTACTCTGAGAAAGACCTAGCAACCTATTGGATCTATCTCTATAGATCCTTATTCCCAGAATATAGGATGATTCTCCAAGGTCTTTCATGGAGAATTGCTTGGATAACCATATTTTAACAGATTGGAGAAGAGAAATGTCATTTCCCATGATCAATATGTGATCCACATATAGAACTAGGAAGACAATTGCACTCCCACTGACCCTTTTATACATATAAGGTTCATCTTCATTCTGTGAGTAACCAAACTCTTTGATTGTCTCATTAAATCGTATGTTCCAACTCCTAGAGGCTTGCTTCAATCCATAAATGGATCTTTGAAGCTTTCATACCTTTTCGCCATTTCCTGATGTGAACCCTTCTGGTTGTGTCATATACACATCCTCAGTAAGATTTCCATTAAGGAAAGCTGTCTTCACATTCATTTGCCAAATCTCATAATCATAATGAGCTGCAATGGCTAAAAGTATTCTTATAGACTTAAGCATCGCTACAGGAGAAAAAGTTTCATCATAGTCAATACCTTCTTTTTGACGATAACCCTTTGCTACTAAGCGAGCTTTATATGTAATTATATTACCTTTCATGTCGGTCTTCTTTTTGAAGACCCATTTGCACCCTATGGGTTTTATCCCTTCAGGTGGTTGAGTTAAAGTCCATACTTTATTCTCATACATGGAGTCCATTTTAGACTGCATAGCCTTAAGCTATAAATCACGTTCTAAACTGTTCAAAACTTCTTGATAGCTTGTAGGCTCGTTGCCTTCTACTACAGTTATGCCTCTATCCGAATCAATGTGAAATCCATATCTCACAGGGATAGAACGCATCCTAGGTAATCTTCTAGGATTTTGTGTATAATTAGGTTTAACTGTAATCTCATCATTATGAAATTCAGTCTCGAGTTCAATCGATTGATCTACTTCTATTTGTAGGTCTTGAACTTCACCATGTTCAATTTTACTCCCACTGTCCTCACGTAGGAGAAATTTTCTTTCCAAGAAGATAGCATTCCTTGAAACAAAAACCTTTTGTTCTAAAGGATGGTAGAAATAATATCCGAAAATTTCTTTTGGATATCCCACAAATAAACATTTGTCAGACTTAATATCTAGTTTTTCTGACACTATCCTCTTCACATAAGCAGGACAACCCCATACTTTCATATGGGAAAGTGTGGGTTTTTTGTTATTCCACATCTCATATGGAGTAACATCAATCGATTTACTAGGACTCATTTTAACACATAAACAGTAGTTTTTAGTGCATATCCCCAAAAGGACTTGGGCAATTTTGCTCGACTCATCATGGATCGAATCATATCTAATAGTGTTCAATTTTTCCTCTCAGATACACCATTGTGTAGTGGTGTATATGGTGGAGTTCATTGGGATAAAATCCCATTATCTCTAAGATAATCTTGAAATTCTTTGCTTAAGTATTCTCCACCTCGATCTAATCTAAGTGTTTTAATACTCTTGCCAAGTTGCTTCTCTACTTCATTTCTGAATTCTTTTAACTTTTCAAATGCTTCTAATTTATATTTCATTAGATAGATATATCCAAACCTAGCATAATAATCTATGAAAGTAATGAAGTAGGAGTAACCTCCTTTGGCATGTGTAGTCATTGGACCACATACATCTGAATGTATTAAGTCCAAAACCATTTTAGCTCATTCTACTTTACCAATAAAGGGAGCTTTTGTCATTTTTCCTAATAAACAAGATTCACATGTATCAAATAATTCATAATCAAATTATCCCAAATCACCTGATTAGCTCATTCTCCTTTACCAATTTGGTCATGCGTTTCTCATTTATATGGTCTAAACGACAATGCCATAAATATGAGGTATTTAGATTATCTCGTTTGATTCTCTTGGTATCCACATTATGCACTTCTTTAATTAAATCAAGAACAAATATACCATTCTCAATGATAGCTTTTGCATAAAACATATTGTTCTTAAAAATGTAACAACACTTGCCCTTTAAAGAAATGTCATAATCGTTCAATAAACAACTGAAAGAAATAATACTTTTGGACAATGCCGGAACATAATAACAATTATTTAACTCCAGTATCAATCCACTTGGAAGAGGCAAATGGTAAGTCCCCAAAACTGTTGTAGAGATTTTTTGTCAGTAGATGATAATAGATATATTTCTGCCTTTTTTACTCTTTTTCTGCTTTTAAGCCCCTGTAGATCATTGCACAAATGAGATCTACATCCGATATCTAATACCCAAGATAGTTTTGAAGCAATAGAATAAGTATTTATTTCAATCATATGAATACCTGAAGTAAAAGCATCAGCTTGCTTCTTCTCCTTGAGAGAATCTAGCTAGGCCTTGCAATTACACTTCCAATGACCATCTTTTCCACAATGGAAGCAAGTTCCTTTGGGATTCTCTTTCTTGGCAACCTTCTTCTTGGAGATCCCACCAATCTTTAGTTGTGCCTTTGTTATCTTCTTCTCCTTCTACTTCTTGCCTTTAGCAGAAGTGACAACCATTACACTTTTTGAATCCTTCTTGAAGGACCCATCAACTGTTTTGAGCATGTTGATTAACTCAGGAATGGTTACTTAGATCTTGTTCATGTTAAAGTTAAGTACAAGATTGAATCTATGAATAGATCATTATCCATTAAATAGCCAAGTCTACTCAAATGCTCAATATATCAATACATCTTTAATGCATGAAAAGCAGCCGAAGTGCCTTCCACCATTTTGCAGCTAAATAGAGCTCGAGCAATCTCATATTGCTCAGTTCTAGCCTGAGAAGAATAGAGCTCCTCTAAATGCAAAATGATGGTTCTAGCATCCAT
The DNA here is from genome assembly GCA_037975025.1 of Excoecaria agallocha. Lineage (NCBI taxonomy): Eukaryota > Viridiplantae > Streptophyta > Magnoliopsida > Malpighiales > Euphorbiaceae > Excoecaria > Excoecaria agallocha. The sequence goes on from CM075822.1 coordinate 27,833,449, forward strand.
CATCTCATATTGCTTCTGAAGTTCTGATGACATAGCACCCAACATCAGACATGCTACTGCTTCACTATCCTCCATATATTTTCGATAAGTGCCCTTGATCTCATCAATGGCATCATCTGATGGAAGTGGTGGTGGATCTTTATCCAGGACATAATGGATCTTTTCAGCTCTAAGAATAATTCTCACTTGCCTGATCTAGTCAAAATAGTTGCTGCCAACCAGCTTGTTATCCAAGATTGATCATACATTAATGTTTGATGTGCTCATGATGATGACCTAGATGTGAAAAAGAAAACATATGAGAGTATGTTCATATATATGTATGCATTAATTAGGTCTTTAATTAATCCATTTACTTCCACTATTTTATTACGAATCAATAGCCCCCACTATTTAATCCAAGAAAACCCAATGGTTTTCTTAGTTGGCCAATATCCAATCCATGATATGAAATTTGACCTTGATTGTGGTCAACAAATCAAACTCTATACCCTTGAAAGGTAGGTATCTCTATACCAATTGTGTCTCTACATAACTATTAGATCATTAGGTTATTAACTCCTGATACATGCATATCATATATGCATTCCCTAATCTTGCCTCTAGAACCATTAGCCTTAACTGTGGTCAACAAGCTAATGGGCTAGCTAAGATGACCCATTTAATTAGATTTGAACATATTCGATATAATATGGGCTTGATTGTGGTCAACAACCCACACTATAAAGAACTTTGGTTCTCTTCAAATTAATGGAAGGCTTATATACCTTAGTATTAGTATGAGGGATTTTAGTTAATTAAGTCTCATCATACATGGTTGGCATACATTGGTATGCAACCTATATCTATCACATAAATATAAGCATCCAAATATGGTATAGTTATGGACTTTACTACATTGATTTCCCTGAGCAAAAAGGGAAATCAAAAGGTCACACCTAGGTAATATGCATGATTCGAACAAGAAAAATAATTACATTATCTTCAATCTTGTTGGATCTCCATCCGACCCATCTTGCTCCTTGATAATGGTCTCCATTTCTATCTCTAATTCTAATCTAATTAATCTAATTACATATTACAAATTGATAAAGAAATACAAACCAAAAACAAGTGGCCGGGACATGAAAGTCCTCATTGAGCCGAAACATGCATTATGCTCAATCGCATTGGACCTTTGTCCATAACTATGCACCATGCCAATCATACTCCCTTACATGAATTTATAATACATAAAGTAAAAACATATAATGGAATACTAACTTTGTTTCAACTCTTAAAACTTACTTTTGAGTTATTTTAATAATGTGATCAAATTAGGAAACTTTTTTCATTTTGGAAACTTTCATTTTAGGAAACCTTTTTGCATGCATGTATTCTTGCCTTAATTATCAATTCAATTGATTATTAATTAATTATCAATTGATTATTTACTTAATTAATCATATTAAATGATTAAAAAATATATTTTGGGCTTAAAACAAGGGTAGGCTGAAACTCACACAATAAACCCTAAAGTGTGTTTACACACAAACTAATTTTGTGTCTATTGGACTATTTGGGCCTTTTGAAATAAGCCAAGCCCACTCCAGCCCTTTAAATGCATTAATAAACTTAATTAAAGTCTATAATATTTAATTTAAATCAGCTCATTAGGCCCACCAAGTCATTCACTAATTTAATCCATGTTCGTAAACATAATTAAGCCCATTAAGTGGTTTTAATGAATTAAAATTAATCCAATTAATTCAAGGCCCATTTTAATTCATTCAATTAATTAAAAACACATTAATATATCAGATTTAGAAGATTAAAAATTTTTCTAAACATGAACACACCAAGAACATACCAAGAACACACGAAGAACACCAATTTATCGAACTTTTCGACTAAACTAGTTTTCATGCAAAACTTGTTCGATTTTAATTGTGTTTGATACTATGGCTTAATATCACATATTAAACACATAAATTATCACCAAAATAATTTTAGAGTGGATCAATAAAAATTTAATTTAGAACAGCCCCTAAACTTTATTAATAAATAAAACCCTACACGACATTCACAATGACTCTTTTCTCAAAAGAATCATTTTTATTTTTAATTTTATATATTTGATCACATACATCAAGAAATAAATATTTCTCATTCATGAACAATCAAATCTGATATTTTAAAGTTCATGAAATAAATAACTCAAAAATAAAAACTATACCGCAAAAAAAATATAGAATTGTAGATTCATGGCAAAACCTGGCTCTGATACCATGTTGATAATTATTGGTTACATGCATCTCATACATAAGCAGAGTTTAAAATTTTTAACCAGTAAATCTAATCTTGCCATGAATTTATAATATACATATTAATGGGAATAAGAAAAATCACCTTTGATTTTTGTTGAACAGTTGATTTTCCTTCTCATCGGGTTGTCGCAAACCATAGTATCCAAAGTTGAACACCTCCAATGAGTAATCCACACTAGAGAAGGATTGAATGAATCAACAATGGAGGAATACAAGGCTGGCCGAAATCCTTGATGCTAGCAAGGGGAAAGTAGCGGCTAGGGTTGAGAGAGTGAGAGAAAAACTTTTTCTCTTAATTGTTCACCTTTTTTAAAATTGCTGAAGAAATATTAAATAGGATTCTGGAATTATTAATAATTTATTTGGGCTCAATTAAATCCAATTTAAGGCATTTCACAAAAGACTATGCACAAAACCCACAAACTAGACCCTTTGTGCATATACTTGGATTTAATCACCCAAATGAATTCCAAATCCATCCAAATTAAATATGTAGGCTCCATAACACTTATGAAATATATTTAATTTATTTTGGTCTAAGAATTAGGCCTCTAAGGCCTTCTATCTATAGTTGGCGTGAAACCCTTCCTTTGAAGGGTTTTTACGCCAAAATCATTTCCTTAGACCTCTTTAAATTTTTTTAATGGATCTATTAATTATTATATCAGCCCTATAACACTTATAGTCCAATAATAATTAATTGTGAAATACATTATTTCAATTAGGTCCATTTTACAAAACATTTCTAAAAAGTTCTGCGAATAATTTTACTTGATCATAATTAATTAAACTCTTTAATTAATTATTCTCTTATTAATTTTTCTATTCCCATAATAATATCTAATATTATTATCCTTGTCATTTTACCATTTTATCCTTTTCTCTATATGTGTGTGACCTATTGGGTTCCTATCCATATTGGTAGTATAATATGTAATTGTGAGTTCTATTCAAAACTCACATGATTTAAACTTCTTTAAATCATTTTACTAATCCTTATTGATATTTATGATACACTATTATAAAAATCATGAATGGCCTCTAGCCAGGCATTATGACTACCCAAATGTCAAGAAAGTCAGATGGTTTGACTATACCCTTCCATAGAAATAGTTATCGTGCAATTACTCCTTTCACTATTCTTATCTCAATTAGATTCTGAGTATGGATTTCTGTCAACTCATAAAAATCTAATTATGTATGTTCTATTAAGTTTAACCATTGCTTCCAAATCTCTATCTATCTTGGCATATTACTCTGGCCAGAGATTCTTTGAACAAGGTAATTATAGAATCATGTGAGATAACTTCCCTTAATAAATCTGGGATGGTGAATGGTTTGTCAATCACTCAACTATCTTCAAGTAGGTCATGATATACCCAACCTCCTAACTATGTTCACCCCCTATTAGAAGTAATCAGTTATGGTGTCAAAGAATACCATTTGCTACTTAAGATAACTTTGGTGATCTTAAGTCTAAGGATACTTGCACAATCGCTATAAAGAGATTCCTCACTGACATAGATTTAATATCCATGTGAGGATTTTTTTTGCAGGTCTCCAATGAATTTGTTCTTCTAACAAGCATCCACATGTTAGCTTTGATTATCTTCCATAATTATAGCTATGAGAACCACTGCTTGAACCATTCAAGAAGCATAACATGTGTTAATCTATCTGAATTAACAATGTCCTATCTTGTTAATTCTATGACTAGGGATATTTAGATATTAACACATTTACATGCAATAGACATCTCATATCATGAACACTTCATGATTGCCTTTGCATTGTGTTTATAATATATAGGACTTCATTTATTAATTTAAGATTTACAAACTCGTGTATTTAAACATAGCATTAATAATTGAATGATGCCTTTTATTAATAATATTAATTCATACATATGAAATACATCCCTATTACATGGGCTCTAGGGCATACTCTCTAACAGAATGTTGATGCAACTATGTGACCATATGATCGGCATCCATATGTACTAGAGCCTAAAGTTTAACATTAATCTATGGTTAGAATAATGTGCTTTCTTATATGAACTGTGGTTTTAAGCAAATGTTGTAATGAATAAAGAACAATATTTTGAATCAAATATGTTCTTAAAAATGGTAAAGCTTGTGGGTCTTAGTTCAGTTATGGATTAGATAGGCATGCCTAAAGTGATACAGTTACAGCTGCCATAGTTGATCCCATTACGGTCTATTATTTGTTCCTTTAATTGAACCATAGTTCGGCCCTTTTGGGTCCATTATTTGATATCTTTGGATATCCATAGTTTGATATCTTCGGATATCAATTATTTGATACCTTCGGGTATCCATTGCTCTTGTTATCCACCCTTTTGACTAGTACTTAAGCAGGCTATTAAAGATTAAAGATTGATAAATGGTCTCGAAATAAAAAATACATATATCGATTGCTTTACTTATATAATGTAAGCATGATGAATGACTTATTATATTACTTTATCTTAAATTCCTTTTGGTTGTAAATAATTTCAATGAAATGAAATTTATGAAATGTATGCATGTAATAATTGGATTCTCTCAGGTAATCATGATATGTAATGTCGTACTATGTAATTACATGCAAATCTATTAGTCTTTATACATAAATATTTACATATTTATGTGCATACGGATAACTATGACATAATCCAAGGACAGTGTATGACATAACTTGATATTGTATGATTTTTAGTTTTCCAAGCTAAGATAGCATTAAGGAATACATGATTATGAACAGGATTATGATTTATAAATGTACTCCATACTTGAGTTTTCATGATATATGTGAAGTAATTATGCCTAATAGTATCCCTTATAGATATTACATGACATATGCACCTCCTTATACTTTGTTTGAATATTGAATTCATATCTTATGTAACTAATGTGATTAAATACATTAAATTATATAAATATTGGTACTTTCAATAATCATGATATCTGGATGCATGAATAAAAGGATTATAAGGTGCATGAACTGATAACTCCAATTCAGTGTTTAGTTTTGGTTTAATTTGAGTATAGTTTTCATTGGCTTTCTAGTATCTTTTGCTTTATTTTTGCTTGCATTTAATAAAGTATCCCATTCTCAGTTAATTCTAAATTTTGTTCGAATTTGAGAGCTTTTGATGGAGTTTCATGATTTTTGTACGTACCTTACGGTTACTAGGAAATTGCTAGTAACCGTGACCTAGGTGTTCTATCAAAATGCACCATTTTGAGGCTCCTCACGGTTAGCATGGCAATTATGCATGAAAGGGTGGTAAATGTGGCCTATAAAGTTTTCAGTATAGAAGCTAAAAGAGAAGTACCTCACGGTTACTAAGAATTTGGTAGTAATCGTGAGGTAGGCATGTTTCCAATCCAGAATGAAGAAGAGAGTCATCTCACGGTTACTAGAAATTTCTTAGTAACCATGACCCCCTTCCAGATGTAGTCTGGAGCCATCTCATGGTTACTAGAAATTTCATAGTAACCATGACCCCCTTCCAGATGTAGTCTGGAGCCATCTCATGGTTACTAGGAATTTTTTAGTAACTATGACCTCTATTAACTAAAAGAGGAATTTTTAATGGAGGTCATGGTTACCAAAAATTTCATAGTATTCATGACCCATGTTTACCTATAAAAAGAAATTTTTTTTGTAGAATCGGGGTAGTTGGTTTTTATTGAGATTTAGGGTTTTTTTTCTTTTTTTCATTCTTTTGTTCATTTTACATACATAGATACATAGATTTACTTGAAAATAGTTAGAGTTGCATCAAAATAAATAGATTAAACACATATTTACAATATAGAAATATAGATCAATTTTATGGAGGCAAAGGATACACAATGTAGATAAAGTGACATTATTGAAAGCACAATTAGAAATTGTGAGAAAAGAATTAATTGGCTTAAGAGTGCAAAATGTAGCTACAGTGGCTCAAGGTAGTGGACTATGTGAAAGTGACAAGTTGTAGGAAATGTAAATGCACTAGGAGATTTTAGAAGGAATGATCCTTATCGCAACTCATACAATCCGAGATGGAGAAATCACCCTAATTTTTCTTGTAAGGATGGGATTCAACATGCTTCATCTTCTCAACCACAAGCAAAAGCCCCTTATAAATGCCTACCATACTCAAAATTAGTCTCATCAACCTCTGGCCACCACTCACTACTAGACCTCTTATCCACTAAATCACCATCAAAGACAAAGCTCTAACTAGACCCAACCTCAACCATACCATCCACCAGGATTTCAGCAAAGACCTCCTGTATAAGAGAAAAAGCCAAATCTTGAAGACACCCTCAGTGCTTTCATAAGTAGTCAACAATAATTTATGGTGAGTCAACAACAATTTATGACCAGCCAAGAGGCAAGGTGGAAATCTCAAAAAGCAATAAAATCGAAACCAAGATGCTTCAATGAGAAATTTGGAGACACAATTGGGTCAACTTGTAACTTCAATATCAAATAAACAACCAAGGACCTTTCCTTCGAATATGGACCTCAACCCCAAGGAGGAGGCCAAGGCAATCACATTGAGAAGTGCCAAGGATGTAGCACAAGAAGAAGAAAAAGGCAAATCACAAACTTCATCAACTCATATGGAAGAGCCAACATGGAAGGTATGTAATTCTAACTCTCAAGTAAAGGTAGATGTAGATGCTCCAAAGATTGATAAGGGAAAGAGTATAGTGAACCCAACCATAAAAGATCTTGAAATGTTCAAAAAATTACAAATTAATTTGCCTTTTGCTGAAGCTTTAGCTCACATGCCCAGCTATACTAAGTTAATGGAAGAACTTTGTTCTAACAAAAAGAAATTATAAGGGTATGGAACTATGCAACTTACGGAGAATTGTAGGGCAATTATCATGAATAAGATTTCGAAAAAATTGGAAGATCCAGATAGCGTCACTCTACCCTATAAAATAGGTGAGACTTTTGTTGGGAATGCCTTGTGTGATTTAGGGGCCAGCATTAACTTAATGCCATATTCCTTATGCAGGAAACTCCATTTAGGCAATCTCAAGGAGAAATGAATGAGACTTTAACTTACGAATAGATCAATGAGAAAGCCAAAAGGAGTAATTGAGGATATATTAGTAAAAGTGGGAAAATTCATTTTCCCCGTGGATTTTGTGGTCATGAAAATGGAGGAGGATAGTAAGCTACCACTAATTATGGGAAGACCATTCTTGAATGCTACAAAGGCTTTGATATATGTCTATGGTCAAAAAGTCACCCTTTGATTCAACAACAAGAAATTTATGGTAGACATGAACAAAACTCAGAAGTATCTATCAAGTGACTTGGAGGAGTCGGTCTATTTCATGGACAAGGTTAAGGAATGTGTAAATGCAAGAAAAGTGTTGCTAAATGATCTAGTGAATTCAAGCTTGATGCATTCTTTAGAGAATTAAGTGTTAGATGGAGTAGAATGAGAATTGATAGCAGCTGTGGAGAAGGATTATGAAGAGGAGAAATTGAAGCAAGAGAGAACTACTTTACAATAGGGGGATTCAAAATTTGAACTTAAACCCCTTCCTCCTCATTTAAAGTGTGCATTTTTGGAGCAAGAAGCAAAGCCAATAATTATCTCTTCTTTGTTATCAGGTGTTGAAGAGGAAACGCTACTCAAAGTATTGAAGAAGCACAAAGAAGCGATAGGATGGGAGACATCAGACTTAAAAGGTATAAATCTAAGTTATTTCACTCACTGAATTCCTATAGAGGATGATTGCGAATCGGTAGCTCAACCCTAAAGAAGGCTCAATCCAACTATACAAGAAGTTGTCAGGAAAGAGGTACTCAAATTGCTCGATTCAAGTATAATCTATCCAATCTCTGATAGTAAGTGGGTTAGCCCAATGAATGTGTCCCTAAGATAGGGGAATGACAGCGATTGGGAATGAACTAGATGAACTCATTCCAACTTGAATAATTATGGGTTGGAGAGTGTGCATAGATTATAGGAGATTGAACCATGCCACTAGAAAAGATCATTTTCTATTGCCATTTATTGACCAGATGTTAGAGTGGTTAGCGAGGAATAGGTTCTGTTATTTCTTAGATGGGTATTCAGGATATTTGTAAATTCCCGTAGCCCTTGAGAACCAAGAGAAAATAACCTTTACCTACCCTTATAGCACATTCACCTATAGGAGGATGCCCTTTGCATTGTGTACTACTTCGGCTACGTTTCAGCGATACATGATGGCAATTTTCCATGACTTTATAGAAAAATTTATGGAGGTGTTCATGGATGACTTCACCATTTATGGGCTAGATTTTAAGAGCTATTTAGACTATCTTCATTTGGTGCTAGGTAGATGTAAAAAGACCAACTTAGTACTATATTAGGAAAAATGCCACTTTATGGTGAGGGATGGCATAATTTTAGGGCATAAAATTTTTGAAAAGGGGATTGAGGTAGACAAGGCCAGGATAGAAGTTATAGAGAAGCTTCCACCACAAACCAATGTCAAGGGATTTAGGAGTTTTCTAAGGCATGCAGGTTTCTACCATAGGTTCATAAAAGATTTTTCAAAAATTGAAAAGGCTTTATCTAATTTGCTAATGAAAGATGCTCCTTTTGAATTCAATGATGAATGTTTGTTGACTTTTGAATTGTTGAAGCAAAGGCTTATTTTAACCCCGGTGATCATATCTCTGGATTGAAATTTTCCCTTTGAGCTAATATGTGATGTAAGTGATTTTATAGTGGGAGCAGTGCTCGAACAAAAGTGAGAGAAAGTGTTTTTTGTAATTTATTATGCAAGCCACACTTTGACAGGAGCTCAAGTTAATTATACCACAACTGAAAAGGAACTTCTTGCCATTGTATTTGCCTTTGAGAAGTTTCGATCATATTTGCTTGGAGCAAAAATTTTGGTGCGGTCTGACCATGCGACATTAAGACATCTCTTTGCTAAGAAGGAATCCAAGCCGAGATTGATAAGATGGGTGCTCTTGTTGCAAGAATTCAACTTGGAGACTAAGGATAAGAAGGGAGACAAAAATTTTTGTGGTGGATCACTTATCAAGATGGGAGTATGATCATATTGAAGAAGGGGAGATTTTAGATTTACTCCCTGATGAGCATATTTATGCCTTGTTTTTTTGTGAAGTTTTTGTACCTTGGTTCTCTAATGTTGCAAATTTTCTAATAGGCATTTATATGCTAAAAGACATCACATGGCAATAAAAGAAGAAGCTGAAAGCTGATGCAAAGCATTACATCTGGGATGATCCTTATCTTTTTCACCTTTATGCTGATCAAGTGCTCAGAAGGTGTATCCCGAATGAAGAGCAAACGGAGATTATTAAAGCATGTCATAGTGAGAAGTCGATGGACATCATGGACCTAACAAAATGGTATCAAAAATTCTCTCTTTTGGATTTTATTGGCCCACTTTATTTAATGATGTTAAATTATTTATTCAATCTTGTGATTGATGTTAAAGGGTGGAAAATATAACTAGGAGAGATGAGATGCCATTTACCAATATGTTTGAGATAGATTTGTTTGATTTGTGGGGAATAGATTTTATAAGGCCTTTTTCGGTCTCCTATGGGTTTGAATATATCCTTGTGGCAGTAGATTATGTGAGTAAGTGGGTAGAAGTTGTAGCCACTAGGATGTGTGATGCAAAGGTTATCCTAGAATTTTTAAGGAAGAACATATTCACCAGTTATGGAGCCTCGATAACTATCATCAGTGACGATGGGAAACACTTTGTTAACCAGCAATTCAAAGCCTTATTGAAAAAATTTGGAGTGAGGCATAAAATCAATACCCTCTATCATGCCCAAGCTAATGGCCAAGTTGAGGTGTCCAATCGGGAACTAAAAGCCATTTTGGAGAAAACGGTCAATGTATCTAGAAAGGATTGGTACATTAAGCTAGATAAAGCTTTGTGGGCATATAGGATAACCTTTAAGACACCAATAGGAATGTCACCTTTTAAGTTAGTTTTTGGCAAGTCCTGTCACCTACAGATGGAATTAGAGCATAAGGCTTGTTGTACTATAAAGTTCTTGAATTTTAACCTTGAGAGCACAAAAAAGTACATGTCCTTGCAGTTAAATGAGTTGGAAGAGCTCAGATTTTGGGCCTATGAACATGCTAAGAAGTACAAGGGAAACACAAAGAAGTGGCATGATCGAACAATAACCAAGAAGGAATTTACACCCGGAATGAAAAAAATTTTTATGATAGTAGATTGAGATTATTTCCAGGAAAATTAAAATCGAGGTGGAAAGGGCCCTATATGCTTGTGAGAGCAAATAAATTTGGGCCGGTGACTGCTAAACACCCAAGAAATGAGAAAGAATTCATGGTGAATGGACATCATGTGAAGCCCTATTACAAGTCAACATTTGAGGATGCTTCTATGATTGCCACTCTCTAAGACTCTTGACGATATTTAAAAGTCCAGTTATGGACTTGATAAATGCATAACTATATCTAACCCCTACTTTTAAGAATGCTTTGTGTTTTTTCCTTTTTAGTAGTCTTGTTAAGGGTATTGGTTCAAGGAGTTTTTATTTTCAACCATAATGTTTTTTGTTTTTTATGAATTAAGTGGAGAAGAGGGCATTGTCTAATAATTAGGAGGCGATGAGAGAAATAAAAATTTTTTGTGAATTTTAGTGGCTCACGATTACAAGGTTTCTTCTAGTAACCGTGACATAGGTCAGTTTTGATTTTGCATATCAAACTATGTTAGGTCATGGTTACTGACATTTGTTGGTAACCGTGAGGTCAATTCACTTTAGTCCAGAAGCAAACCTTTACCTCACGGTTACTATGATTTTTTTAATGACCGTGAGCTACACCCTATTTAGTACAGAGTCGAAATTCACTTTACCTCACGGTTACTATGATTTTTATAGTGATTGTAACCTAGACCTCATTTTAGTCTAGTAGTGAAAAGCATTTTATCTCACGGTTACTATGAAATTTATAGTAACCATGACCTTTGTTCGTTTTTAGTCCTAAATCTTATGTTGGGGTATCTCACTGTTACCATTAAATCTATAGTAACCGTGACCAATAAAAAAAATTTAAATTTAAAAACCCTAATTTTCTAACGCGCTTTTTAGTTTCTTTTTATTTTAGGGTTTCATTTCAATTTTCACTTATGTTTTTTTCTCTCTTTCCCTCTCTCATTTTTTTCTCTCCACTATTCGCGGCCGCTCTCCACCATCTTCACCTGTAAGTGTTCCTTGTTTTCTTCTTTGTTTTCTTTTTGTTTTGTTTTCTTTCTTATTGTTTAGATCTAGTTTGTTAAATCATTTTGTTTTTGTTTTTGTTTGCTTTTTCTTTTTTCTTCATCTTGTTCTTCTTTCCTAACATTTCAATTTTTTATGGGGTGTTTGTTCTTAGTTCATTTCTTCCTCTCCATCTTTATTGACCAAGTAAGTTCTCTATCTCTAATTACTTTTTGTTTTTCCAATTTTGGGTAATTTCTCGTTTAAGGTTTTACACCTTTGCTTGCATTTGTCTCTCTTTTGATTTTTGCTTTTGTTGTTGTGTTTTGTCTTACTTTTTGTTTTTTTGTTCATTTAAATTTTTTTCTTTTCCTTTGTTGTTTCCCTAAATCTCTCTCTTAGTCACTAAAATTTTATCTTTTGATTTTTCCTTCTTTGATTTTTGTTTGTATGTTTTGTTTTGTTTTAGTAAAACTTTTCATTTCCTTGTCTATGTGTGTTACTATTTCTTCATTTTTCTTTACTATAGCTTTCGTGAATTTTTCCCTTTTCTTTAGCTATTTTTTCATTGATTTTCATTTATGAGTTTTGAGTTTTGCCTTTGGTCTATTGTGAACCAATTATGTACGGATGGTGTAAAGCCCACATGTATGATCTCTTAAGCTCCTTTATTTTCTTCATTTTTTGTTATTTCTTTTATTTTCTGTGTTTGGTTGTTAAATTAGAGGAAATGATGGATTTTGCTTGGTCATGTTTGTTTTGTTTTGTTTTCTTGTGTTTGGTTTGATCAATTATGCCTTCTATTTTTCTTCTTGTCATAATTTTCACCATTGAGTACCTTCCTTACCTTTAGTTGGTTCAACAATGTGATAGGAAAATCTTCAATTTACAAATGCTTAGAAATTCTATTTGGATTATGCACTTGTTTATAGTCTTGATTGAGCATGATGAGAACAAATTTTGAATTATTTATTAAATTGGTACATTGATGCATTTTCACCTAGGGAAATTGTCATGCCTTTAGATTTATAGATATTTGTTAAATGCATTATGCTATACCATAAATTGTTTGGGCACTCCACTTGCTATTTTTTGTTGTCTCAGTAAAAACAATTATATCCCATTTCCTATTTGTGATTTGGAACTATTGTAAGTAGGAACCCTTAGTTTGTCATTTTATTTTTTGTCAAGCCCATTTCGTGATAAAATAAGCATGCCAAATCAACTTTCTATTGTCTGAGTTAGCAATTGCATTCACATGCATATGTATTCCCATTTCTGTCCTTGAGGTATATAGGCTGAAATGATTCGACCTATGGGCTACTAGTTTCCAAATGATTACTCGGTCATCGTGGTTGAGTGCCACGTACCTCAAGAAACTTGTGTGTGCCATGAATTTCAATTGTTCATTCTCATCTACTCATATTATTTCTATGCTTTTTTCTGCCTTGATAAGCATTGTTACTTTTCTCATTCTTTGTTTTTGGGCAATGGCACCTAAAAGAGCACAGATTTCCAGCTCTTTTTCTCAAGCCCAAGCAGTCCTCCCTCTTGCTAGCCAACCCATACCATCTGAAGAGTAAGCAAAGGCTAGTCATCCACCACTCTAGCCCTTGTGCAATAAAGACAACGAAAAACAAAAGGGCCAAAGGTACCCAACTGGGTTCCTAAGAAAATGAAGACAAATTATGAGATCTTTTCCACCTGCGAGTACCTTCCTTCAGTCTATCTTAATATGAGCTTATTAGAAAAATTGGGAATCAAAACAGAGGTTTATAGCCATATAGTAATAATTGGATGGGAAAGATTCTTCGAATGTAGGGAACTGGTTTATCCTAATTTGACCAGAGATTTCATCTCAACTGTGCAGTTACATTTTAGGCATGGTGAGGATCCGATTATGGAGACTTTCTTCCTAAAAGGCAAATTCTATGAAGAATCTTTGGTAGCTATCACTAAAGCATTTGGATTCCCACTAGATGGGTTGTTCGCCTATGAAGAATATTCAAAAGATGTGGCTCAGGAGGATATCTGAGATCCACTTATTGGAGGCCCTTATATGTCTGGGACCACAAAATCTCATTTTATGTGGGACCATGTTTTCAGAATCTTACACCATTTCTTTTCTATGTCATTTATATCTCATATGCAGAGTGTGTGGCAGATCAATCTTCCAAAGGCTCTCATACCTTCTTGTATAGTGAGACACTGCCACATCAATGGTGCCTACCACTGGTGGAACAAACTCGAAAAAATCCATCAAAAGCCCACCAGAGTTAAGAAAATCTCCTTTGGTGGCTGGATGACCATGATCGCCAGGCATTTTGGGCACCCATTGAATGTAGACAAAAGCCTCCCCATCGCTGCCTATATTGATGACAAAATGCTGAAGAATATGAAGATCATAGTAAAAGATGATACTATGGAGCATGGTTTCAGGCTAACAAATAAAGAGGAGTATTTGAGCATAATGGAGCATGGTTTCAGGCTAACAGATAAAAGATGATACTACGGAGCACGGTTTTAGGCTAACAGATAAAAGATGATACCCGCATTAGGTATGCTTTCTTTTTGATCCAACTGCCCCATATCAAGATGTTGTCACCTTGTCCTCTACACAATACACTGCCCTGATGGAACAAATGGACAGTATAGCTAAAAACCAAGAAGAATTCAAGCGACAGCAGCAGTAAATCATTGACGCCTTGGTCGCCTTGAATGCTAGGCTTGATTCACTAGCCACTAGGGAAAAGATAAACAATTTAAACATGAAGTAATGACTCCAACAATAGTAAAATGAGTCTAGATAGAATTACAAACTCGAGAAAAGAAGAATGATTAAGAGAAGAGGCAAGGAAAAAGTTGGACATGGCTACAGTAGCATATTTTTTTGCAGTGATCAGCAATAAAAAAACTCATCAAGAAGAATTTAAATAATTTTCTTGTAAATATTCAATAAATATTATTAATCAAACTGTAATTTCATAAATAAGATCAAGTAAAGCATTCACATCTATAATAAACATAAAACTTGCAATACGAGTAAAAACTTTAATATCATAGTCCAAACTAAATTTATGCAATTAATAATTCATAACTTTCAACTATAAGATACACTTATACACTTGTTAACAAATTGTTTTTTTCTTTTTTATGCAAGATAACAAACAAATACAAGCATATGAGTTAAATACTAAAGCATGCAAGTCTCCTTGTTATGCCTTTCAGTTTGCTATGGGAATTAGTGAATCACAAACTAAACATGCACCAAAAATTCAATGACATAAATATATAAATAAATAAATAAATAAGATACTACAATTGAATCAAAATTCAACTTTACCTTGGAGGTGGAGAAGCTTTTTTAGATTGTGCTAGTGGAGAACTGAAAAATTAGGGATGACAATATGCAAAAAAAAAATGCTTAGAATTTCATTTAAAATATTGCCAAGGGTTGGATGTTTTTTCGTAGTTATCCCTACATTTTCTTAATAAGAACAATCAACACCTTTCTAGCAACACGCTATTTGAATTTCTTAAAAGCCAATGAAGCAAACTAGACTATGCTTTTAGCTATAGAAACTATAATTGAAGGGTGGAAAAATACTTACCCCTAGTTTTTTTTATTGCATTTTAAATAAATGAATGTGTTTGCATTTTCCTTTTCTTAAGCGAGCTCGACAACTCTACAAAATACATGCCCATTAGAATGTTTCTTTGGAGGTTATTGATGAAACACCCAAAACAGCATATAATTTATGGCAATCTGCTTGATAACATGCATGAGAGTAAAAGAAAAGAACTAATTAGAGCATTCTCTCATGATACTAAATGTTTCACATTTATTTTTAAGTGTAGTAGAACTAATGTCTATATATCCATAAAAAAATTTGCAGCACTCATACATAACTTCCATTTTTCTTATCAAAAAAATTTCATAGGAAAAGATTTGCAGTTATTTTCAAACAAATGTACTTCAATATAAATAAACACATCTTGGTTTCACACAAATACTTGAATTTAAGTGCTTTAAAACTAGTAAATCATTAGGAAAATAGCATATGTTTTTCATTTATATCAAGGAAAGCAAGGCATCAGTTCAATGTTGACCACATCAAGATAAAACATTCACAAGATTAGATTTCAACTCTTGTATAATTTTATAGACAATAATATGACTTCCATAGGACATTGGAGCTTCATACATTAAGGAAGTGAAAGCCAAAATGTCAGGACCAGAAAAACTTCAGGCAAATGTCAGGACTAGAAGATTGTCATTGATATTTTCCTTTATTTTAGCTATATTTTCAGTTAGTAGCTTTATATTTAAATCTACAAATACATTATTTACTTGAAATTAATGGGAAACACGTACTAAGAGGAAAAGCAGAACGATATTCACACTCAATTAAAGTACATGCCAAGTATCGAAAAAAAATTATTAGTTCACTAAATATATTAAATAAGAATAAAAATCACCATGAGAAACGACTATTGAATTAGAAACGGAATGAAACAACTTTAATGTTAGCACTGCAGTATATATATATGTGTGTGTGTGTGTGTGTGCACTTACTATTGAATTAGAAAGGGAATGAACTACTTGAAACACCTGATAATAAAATCCTATTCCTTTCTTTTCAACCGCTTTTAAATTTTCCCTTTCTTCAATGTGTTGCAGTAGCAATAATTGCTAAGCTTTTCCACCTATTTTTGCTCAAACTCAGATATAAAATCTTGGCTGCAACTAATTTAATGGCAAGCATTGAGAAGAGTGATTAGCATTTGTGAAATATGAACCTAGACTTAATGGATAAATTTGTAAAATAAGTGAAAGAATCTACCTCTATAATGGTATATATGTCACAACATAAATACACCAATAAAAATGTGGAAAATCAAGTTCCAAAGTTATGCAGCCAAGGAAACTCTCATCTACCTAGCTGCACACAATAAAAAGGGCATAAACTTATAAAAATCTAAGTTCTTTTTTTCTTTTTCATTCTCATCTTTGTTTATTGAAATGAATGTTAAAGTAAAGAATTATATTGGAGCTTTAAACACTAACAACAAAGAAAGGGCTCATCCAAGTCATTTATATCAAAATAGAAAAAAAGGTTAAACAGTTGATGTTTATGTTCTTACCATTTCTTACACTAAAAACTCTAGGTTTCTTACCATGTCCCATGTTCTTGTCTATTTAAGCTTCAAACGAGTATCAAATAAAAGAAATAGTTATTTCTCAGAAGCAATCAAAGATTTAAATAATGCATTAGATAATGTTTTTGCAAACAAAGGTTGACATACCTTTGATTTAATATAATGCTTTACCAAAGATTGACATACCTCTTTTGCAGCATCAATGGTTTTGCAAATAAAGGTTAAACCCAAAACATATTCATAGCACTTTGTAGTAGAAATCAAATTTAAGAAAAAAAAATATCAAGGGATAGTGGCAAATAATCGAATTCTAATGCAAAAAATAAATGTAGAGAAATGTACAGGCAATTATTCATACAATAGAAATTTGTCTACCTTATTGTAACATACTAAAGAAGAGGACACACACACACACACATATACAAACAGACATGCATGTATACAATGAATGTAGATAAATTAAACATTATTACTCCCTTTTAAAAAGAAACATATATCTCAAGTTCTCATAACACTCAACAATTTGGTAATAAGGATCCAAATTTTTTATGCATGCATCGCTGACCTCTAAAGGTTGCTACTATCACTAGCCCAAAAAGAAACCAAAATTCCTAACAGCATAACACCTCATAAGGAAACCAAAATACAATAGTTTAGGATTTAATATTTAAAATAACTAAAGTGTAATTTAGTTTAAAACACTTAATAAAGAAAAAAAGTTGTAGATTACCAAGATAGCCACCTTTTATCAGTAGAATAATTTGTAAGCACATATAGCAAATAAGCATTCTAGAATCAATCATAAATTTCAATACTATACAATAAATATAGATAATTTTTTTTTACCTTTCACTTTGATAATAAATATCCATCAAATCTTAT
Source organism: Excoecaria agallocha (assembly GCA_037975025.1). Taxonomy (NCBI): domain Eukaryota; kingdom Viridiplantae; phylum Streptophyta; class Magnoliopsida; order Malpighiales; family Euphorbiaceae; genus Excoecaria; species Excoecaria agallocha. The sequence goes on from CM075822.1 coordinate 27,851,028, forward strand.
CTTGGCTTCTCATTTAAAATAAAAAGTAAGTACTTAAATGATTGTATTGACCATCATCTTTCTTTTTCTTGCAGTCATTGAAAAAAAAATATCGCCTACACTAAACAAAGAATTGAATAAATTAATCTTTAGACACCCACTTGGCAGCTCTTTATAGGCAACTTAGTCCTGCAACAACAAAAGTTCCATTCTTTATTACTTTCTCTTATTTAACTTAAACAGTTCATTATCTGAGACTGATGGAAAATAATACAGTACCTAATCACACTGCAGGACAATGAAACATGGCCCAAAAGTTGGATGTTGTTTAACTGGTTAGCCAATCAAGTGCCTTTTGTTAGTTCTAACTATGTATGATGATCGGAGTTACGATGATTTGAGTTTAATTAGCTAACCAAATTACAAAAATTTACTCCTTATAAGAAGAGAGTATAGATGAGATAAGAGAAAGAAACAAAAATGTATGTTAACACCAGTAAAAGATAAAGAGAAGAAAACACTAATCATTTTTGGTTAGTGGGCAACGAAATGTCTCCATCACCCTTCAAAGAAAGTTTTTTTGGTAAAGTGATTCCCACCTGCAAATGGGGACTAAGTTCAATAAAAGTAAATCAAAATAATTTTGCATGAAGACTTTCAAATAGAAAAAGGATGTGACGTTTAGGACTATTATGTATAAACTATTTCAATAAAATGCCAAATGTTTTGTTTGTCTGTTTAAATAGTTTTCATGAAGATTCAAATGCTAAATTACCAAAAGCAAAAATATTTAGTCTCTTATGAGATATTCCATTAGTTTCTCCTTAATTTTCAAATCAGGATTCTCTTAAAGGACCATCCATCAATGATAAAAAGGATGTAAAGTGGAATATATTTTAAATATGGAAAGGTAAATGATGTTTTACCTTATTGATTGAAGAGAAATATGCAGAACCCAATGGAATTCTACCCATTTTAATCATTCAATAAGGAAAAGTTCAATAAGTGACCGCCATATATATGTTTCAATATTTCTACTATAAGTTGATTGTGGTAAAAAGATTAGACAAAACATCTCTAAGACTAACTATTCAGTTCATGCAAGAATTTTGAGTTTGATCATTTATGCGCAAATGCATCAAAAAGAAAGCATACCTAATGCGAGTCATAGATCCTCATCCATTAAAAAAAGTTGAGTTATGTATAGCTATGTGAGTATGGTAGGAACTCCTCTACCTCTATCCTGAAACTAGAGTAAATTATACTTTTCTTTAATCTGCCATGGGTAGACTCAACCTCTGCCTAAAATATGCCATAAACTGGCCTATGGTCTGAGAACCTAGATTCCCTGTGTACATATGATAATTGTTGAAGGCATTCTCAATGCCATAAAATTCTATCACACCTTTACAATAAAATAAAATCAATCAGCGTAAATCATTACTAGAATTAGTAATATTCTCAAGTAATGCCATACCAAATTTTGGTTGAAGAGTTGCCTTACCAAGATGGAGTTCGATGCTTCTCCTTTGGATGCATATCATCTTCAGTATATCTGTCTGAGTTAGTTGAATATTTATACTTAGTTAGGAAATAGATTTTTCCTTCATTCCATCCCATAAAAACATGGCCTCTTCTCTGCTCATTGCATAGCTACAAGATAACCATATGAAAATAAGATAAAAGCTTATTTAGCATTCTTAAAATAGAGTATAATACTGAAAATAAAGCTGAGGCGGAGGATATACAAACATGCCTGGTCATTCTCCAGTAATGCCTTAGCAGATCGATAAGAGAGGCCAGTTGATAATTTAAATCTCCAAGCCAAATAACCCGACTGCATCAATACAGACCAAATCACAATATAAAAATGAAGTTTAAAATCACCATGAAAGAAAGAAAGAAATAAAGAAGAATAAATCAATACAAAAGAATAAAAATAGATAAGCTAATCCAAAAGAGGATTCAATAAGCATAAAAAAATAAGCCATTTAGAAAACATACTTAGAGAAGGACTTGAAGAGCTTAACAAAGGAACCAAAGAGAGCTTTTCCTTCTTAAAATGACCACTATGTCTTCTTTTTCTAACTTTCCCAATCTCTTCCATCAAATCTTTCTCTTCTCCAATCTCCATCCTTGATCATCCTCTTAAACTTCTTATATACCTAGGGAAAGCATAGCCCAGAGCTCCTAATTGGGATCCCCTACTCTTGCATCTCCAATGAGACCTAGCTAGCTCCATGGCTGCCTTTTCTACCATCTCAAGTTGGTTAGTAAGGTGACTTCTTGATTTTCTTGAAGTAGATCGAAAGAAAAGAAGGAGGTCATATAAAGAAAGACAATTGGTGGAGGATTTGATAGAGAGAGCTAGGGGCATTGATGAGGTTTTCTTCGTCAGAAAAGGCATTAGATCCAAAGTTAGCTACGACGATTCTTCATTTTTAATGGAATACGTGATTTGTGCTAAATGAGAAGCTGGTTTTGTTTAAGAGCTGGGATTAGATCTATGAAAAGGAGGTGTGGAATCCATATTTATGTGTAAAAAATGAGCTTTGATGGTAGACTTCTTGGGATTTAAGTTGAGATTTCAGGGAAATAAAATGATTAAATTCAGGTTGAAGATGGGATTTTGCTAGGGTTTTAAATGGCTGGAGAAATTGACACACTTAGAAGTAAGGAAAACAGCAAAGGCAAGGGAGGGAAATAAAATGTTGTATTTATACCTAGGGCAAACAAAAAAAATACCAATGGAATATTAATCCGGTTGCTATTTTAGCAACGAAAAACTATTTTCATTGGTATTTTGGTCAAAAATACCAACGGATTATATATTCTGTTACTAAAATTGCAATCGAATTTAAATTTCGTTGCTATTTTAACAACGGCAAAATAAATCTGTTGGAATTTTTTGTTCCAAAATTTTTCCATCCATTTGGATCCAAAAATACCAACAAAACTATTTTGCAGTTACTAAAATAGCAACCGAATTCAAATTTCATTGCTATTTTAGCCGTAGAAAATTAATTTCAATGGTATTTTTTGTCCCAAAGTTATTACACATGCACTGAAAAATACCAATGAAATATAATTTTCGTTGCTAAAATTTACAATCGAAATTAAATTCCATTACTATTTTAGCAATGGCAAATAATTTCATTGGTATTTTTGGACCCAAAGTTATTCCACCTCCTAGGCACCAAAAATACCAACCGAATTAAATTTTCGTTGCTAAAATAGTAATGGAATTTAAATTCATAGCAATGGAAAAATAATTCCATTACTAATTTTTCCGTTGGCGCCTTTTTTAGCAACGATTTAAAGATTTTGTTGCTAATTTTCGTTGCTAAATTTTGGCGCTAATAATTCCCTCCACTTTTAGCAACGAAAAATAACTAAATATATTTCGTTGCTAAATCTACAAAGTTTAACCAAATTTAGCATTGGAATATATTTTTTGTTGCTAATTATTTTTCCGTTGCTATTTCCAAATTTTCTTGTAGTAAATTTAATTGACCATAAAATAAATGATTAAAGAAAAAGTGAGAATAAATAAATATTTGCATATATATATATATATATATATATATATATATATATATATAGTGTGTATATATATATACACACACACACACACAAACACAAACACACACATGTGCACATATATATATGAATGATATATTTATTTATTGTAAAATGAAGTACTGAAAATTACTGAAATGAAAATAAATAAATGTAGTTGTGTACTTACACACACGCACACGCACACACAAGCGCTTATATATATAACTATGCATTTATTTATGAAAAAAAGAAAAGAAAGTGCAGACGTGTGCATGTGTGCACACACACACAACAATATTTATTATTATCATCATCATCATCATCATTATTATTAAATATTAAATATATAGGTATTTTGAAATAAATATGTATATAGTAATAAATAAAAGAGTAATGGTACTACTAATAACAATAATAAGAATAAAAGTAGCAATAATGTTATTGATGATGATGATGATGATAATAAAATGAAAATACTAATAATAAATAATTGTAATAATAGTAATGGTAATAATAAGATTAGTAGTAGTAGTAGTAGTAGTAGTAATAACAACAACAACAACAATTATAAAAACAACAATAATAATCATAATAATAATAACAAAGGGAGTAAGCACATAAAAGGCAAAGAAAGCATGCATGAAATGTATGGAAAAAAAAGAAATAAATGTGTAATGGGTGACTAGGAAGTGAGGGAGAATGGCCGTGAGTGGAAAAGGAAAAGGAAATAAGGGATAGGGCGGCAGTGGGTAGCACTTATCACACAAAAGTTGCACAAAAAGCAAAAAATAGGGCAACTCATGAGGCAGGCAACAAGGTCCCCAGCCGTGACTTAGCTAAGTGCTAGCTGGTACTCGACCAAGTTATAACAATAACCCATTGCTGGCAAGCACGATCGAAGTACTTCAATGGTAGCAATCTAGTTTTGCAGCAAAAATATTTAATTCTCAGCCTATTCACCAAAATAACTTTTAAATTTGTTTTAATATAGGTTTTGTTGATTTAAAAATGTGAGCACCATGAAATTAGTTGAAAACCACACTTAATGCTTAAGAATCCTATCTGCAGAGACAAACATAAAGTAGAGAAAAAAGGCTCAAAACTTGAATTTAACTTTACAAGCTCACTCAATTTTCTATTATATTTACTTGTATCATCACAACTATGCATAAAATGAAAAAATATTGAAGTTTATAAGCCAAAACCATAAAATGAAAAAAAAAATTGAATTCCACAGTTATTTGAGAAAAAAGATTAATAATGACTTGCCATTTGTTTTACTTTTCATCTTAATTCAATTAAAACTCTAACAAACTTGACCAAACAACCATATGATGAATATTTACATACATAACATGTAGCACCCTTATCCTATATTATATACATATCACTTTATCCATCTCTTTACACATGTTTAACTATGCAACATAAACATATACCAACTATATAGAGAATTTATATTCATACTTAATCCACAAGAGTGTTATACTATTAAGACTTACACTATACATTAAAGTCTCTTTACAAAATACAACTAGTTAACATCTTTACATATAATATCTCTAATACCACAAAATCTTTACTATGTACAAAGAGCCCAAAATAAAAGTCTATAATAGTCTCTCTCGATGACTTGAGTTGGCCATCCTACAGCAGATATCACATCAAAAACCTACACGGATGAAATACCCATGCTAAGCTATAAAGCTTAGTGGGGAACTAAAATCACGATAAACAACCACTCACAGTGATCGTCAACAAGCACACAACATGCCTCAAATATAACTATGATTTATTTTAAGAAATGAAAGAAATTAAACATTTACATTCACTTATAGAAATCATAAAGTTCTACGGTAAGAATTTGCATTAACGTTTCATTCACCATATATAATCATACAAGTTCCAACATCCTTTGGACTTATATTCAACTATTTATAATATGATTATTTTATTAATAAATGCTTAATCATAAAAGTATAGTTATCTATTATTAATTACATAAACAATCTTCACATATATTGAAATTATCTTACATCTATTCTTGTATGTCTTGGATATACACATATAAGAATCATATAACAAATTAATACTTCCAATTACCATGAGATTATTATATTACTACAGGCTTACTTTATATTCCATAAGTTATTCATGTTATAACATATTAGATGTATCATTAAAATAAGCCTATCAACCAAACATAACACTTATATATCATCACCATAAATAACAAATACACGTTAAAGAATGTGTACATGCAACAATGTGAACACATATATAATCATAAGAAAAATATTTCAAAAACAATGTGTATTATAGTATAACTCTTATAACCCTTGGTATGGAATATGCTATGCTATTATGAAAATTATTGTGTTCATTCAATAAGATAATACCCTATACCCTAATATAAGTTTCTTCACAAATCATACGTTGTCATACATATAGAAATAAAGGACATATATATATCATCAATTAAATAATTAGCATGTATTTTTTATACCAGTAGTATAGATACATATACTATTGGGCATTCTTTTAGATGCAGGTTTTGTATGCAACAAAGGGAATTTCATATGTAGAATAGTATGAAGTCATTTAGGAATTTTCATGCCTTATTAAACTTTTCTTAGCCTTTGATAATAAAGTCTGCACTATTCTAAAGAGGTGGATATCGGGTTATACGGTAGTACCCAAAGGTACAAAACTGTTGATTATAACGGTGGCACCCAAAGGTATAAATAAGATACTCGGAGGTATTAAACGATGATCCCTTATAGGGATAAAACTGTATGATAAATCGGTGGACCCAAACGGGGTCAAACAAATAACATGAACCAGTCAAGCAAACCCAAATGGGGTCGGTTACAACCCAAACGGGGTTGTTCAAATCAACTCTAACTTTTAAACCCAAACACGGTCACGATAACTTTTAATTTCAAATGGACCTAAACAGGTCAAAACTATTCAGAAGCAGCTACAATGTACCCTTATAGGCATGTCTATCTGTCCACATCCTAAACTCAATACAGGCAACATAATCTCTTTACTTTATCTTTACTCTATCAATCATATATATGTATACACATGTATACTCTTATATAACTATGTACAAGGTAATCATATACATGCTCATGCGTAACTTTCTGTAAACATGTGATCATATGCACTATTAGGTATTGCTATTCTGCACTTTACTCTTCTCTCATCATATACATATATTCATGTATATATATATGAGCATGGTGTCATAGATATGTACACGTATAAATTTTCTATAAACATGTTATCTTGGGCACAATTAAGTATTATTATTATTTTGTACTTGTAATCCCTATAAATCATGTAACCATTTCACATATGTATTATGATAATCATATGCATGCATACATGCTTTACTATCCCTTTTTTTCTGATATTTTCACCACTTTAATTATATAGAAACAACATGTATATACATTATTATTATTTCATAAAAAATATATATGTACCATCCATTATATAACAATATTATACATCATATATTTACAACACATCATCATTTATCAAGCTTAAATTGGTGTGTTGAACATATATGATCAACTTATTATATTCAATAATAATAATTCAATTATACACATACCTTTTTCCCCAAGGTTATCACTTAATCCTTATGTGTTCATATTTTATTTATATCTATGCACACATATATATACATGTATATATACATACATATATAGCCATATAGATATACAATCTTAAATACACACGTGAATATGCAGATACATGTAAGAACATAGAACTATAACTTTATGTTATCTCATAATAACATAAGATTATAAGATACAATCATAATTATACTATTTCCAAAAAGTAATATTCATTATAATTGTACATGTACTAAATATATATATATCTACAATTTCCTTTAAATTCATAATTATTTTACATTAAAGTATTTATATTTCTTTATATACTAGTAACATATTGTAAACCAATTCTTCAATGTTAAATTAGTCTACATATCTTTAGTTTCTCTTTTAAAGCCCATTAGAAGCATAAATATATCTAATGATATGCCTTTTTAGACAACATGGTAATTGAGTTCTTAAATAATTTATCAAAGTTATTTAGGTACTCTTCCAATTAATTATATGAGATGGCATTTCAAAATTCCATGGACAGATTCTAGTTACTAGTTTGCACACTAAATTAGATGTAGTAAACGACAATTTTAGAAGAAATGATCTTCTATAAACTTATTCCTCTATATTTTTAGTTTTTAAAACATTAAAAATCATCTCATTATCATATCTATAACTCAAGATATTTTGAAATTCCAGAAGGCTGTTCCAGTAATAGCGCAGTGAAAAACTTAAACACGATTCCTAACATTCTTTTAAACTAAATACCATGAAAAATAGAATCGAATATGGAAATTAATCAAGCTAACCTCCAGTCATTGTTGAGCTTGTTGACACTAGAATTCTTCTTCAACCTCTTAGAACTCAAAGCAATAAAATACTAACCATTTCACTCACAATTTTGATGGTGTATTTTTCTACTCGTGAATGTTTGGTTTAGACCCCTTTTATATCCATTGTGAGCCTCATGTAATAGCCTTCCATCAAGGCTGTTTCTACAATGGTGGAATGTTGCCATAAGTGGTGAAAGTGGAGATCATGGATGGTGGAGGAAAAACTGCAAAAACATGGGCAAATTGAAAGAGGAAAACTGCAAAAATTAAATTAAAAAACTCCCTACAATAATGGGATCAACAACAGCTAACATTCTCCCACGTGATCCCAACAAGTATTATACAACCAAATCCATGAAAACTTTATGCTTACAGTAAAGAAACAAAATGCATGAATCATGGCGATATGTCCTCTATGAACGAGTAATATTTTCCATGTATTACAATGCAGTCTATCCCCTTAATGTCAGCCTATATGTGGCAACATAATTTAATGAATAAATCTTATGTTTATTCTAGGTCCAAAAATAAATATTATTCTCATAAATTAATAAATGTGTACACCAAATTTGAGAATAATATTACAAATGAATAAGAGTTTCATAAAACAAAATCATTCATATAACGAAAAGTCACATGATGGGACCAAGTCCCATCCTCACTACATGATCCTTATAACTCATCAGTGGCATGCCTTTAGTTAAAGGATCAGCAATCATCAATTTAGTGCTAATGTGTTTTATGACCACTTTGTTCTCCTTAACACGTTCTCTTATGGCTAAATACTTAATGTCGATATGTTTACTTCGACTACCACTTTTATTGTCTTTAGCCATAAAAACTGCACTTGAATTGTCATAAAACATCCTCAATGATCTAGAAATTGAATCCACAACTCTAAGCCCAGATATGAAACTCTTCAACAATACACCATGCGATGTAGCCTCAAAATAAGAAACGAACTCAGCCTCCATAGTGGAAGTAGCAGTCAAAGTCTGCTTTGCACTCCTCTAAGACATGGCTCCGCTAGCGAACATGAAAACATTTTAGAATCAACATAGCCAGAAAAGTCCGAATCCAAATAACCAACTACCTCCAAATTATCAGTCTATCTATACATAAGCATGTAACCTTTTATACCTTAAAGGTACCTCATCACCTTCTTTGCAGCTCTCCGGTGGTCCATTCCTGGATTACTCTAATATCTTCCCAACGTTCCCACAGCAAAGGCAATGTCAGGTCTAGCGCAAACCTGAGCGTACATCAAGCTTCCGACAGCATAAGCATATGGAATGTTTTTCATTTGTTACCTTTCTAGATTGTTCTTCGAGCACTGGTTCAAATTGAACCTGTCATTCTTTATAATAGGTGCTACACTTGGTGAACAATCTTTCATCTTAAATCTTTCTAAGACTTTATTAATATAGGTTTCTTGAGATAGTCCTAAAATGCCTCGAGGTCTATCTCTATGGATCTTAATGCCAATGACATAAGATGCCTCACCTATATCTTTCATGTCAAAACACTTAGAGAGGAATTGTTTCACCTCATGTAGCAACCCCTTATCATTTGTTGCAAGTAAAATGTCATCCACATATAGGACAAGAAAACAAATTTTTCTCCCACTAACCTTATGGTATATACATTGATCCATGACGTTCTCTTCAAAGCCAAATGAAGATATGACATCATGGAATTTTAAATACCATTAGCGAGATGCTTGTTTCAATCCATATATAGATTTCTTAAGCTTCCACACCAAATGCTCACCATCACTAGAGGAGAATCCTTCTGGTTGTTTTATATAAACCTCCTCCTCTAGATCCCCATTGAGGAATGTTGTTTTCGCATCCATTCGATGCAATTCCATGTCAAAATGGGCAACCAATGCCAAAATAATACGAAGAGAGTCTTTCTTAGATACAGGAGAAAAGGTCTTCGTGTAATCAATTCCTTACTTTTGAGTGAATCCTTTAGCAACGAGTCTAGCTTTATATCTCTCAATGTTGCCCAATGAGTCCTTCTTTGTTTTAAAGACCCATTTACAACCAATGGCCTTTGCAACATTGGGCAACTCAACCAAATCTCAGACTTTGTTAGATGCCATAAAATTCATCTCGTCCTTTATAGCATTGTACCACAATTTAGATTCATTGCAACTCATGGCTTGTGAAAATTTTTTAGGATCATTCTCAGCTCCAACATTATAGTCAGCTTCTTGCATATACACAATGTAATCACTAGGAATTACTTATCTCTTCATTCTGGTAGATCTCCTTAATGTTGTGTCAACATTCTCCTGAGAAGCATGTTGTTCAACTGGTTGTTCAACAGTTTCTGGTAATTGTTGAATATTTGGATCTACTAAATCAATATTAGCAGGTTGTGGAGCTTTAATGATTGGTTGTTCAATAACCGGTTGAACTAAAGGGGCATTGTGAATAACAACCAATCTAACACTTGAGGTGGAAGGTTGAGTATCTGAATGATCTTTCTCAGAAACAAAGTTTTGAGATTTATCACTCCCACTGATCAAGTCAACTCAAGAAACTTAGCGTTTCTTGATTCCACAATCCTAGTCATATGAGATGGACAATAAAACCTGTACCCTTTAGATCTTTCAGCATATCCAACGGATACCCACTAATAGTCCTTGGGTCCAACTTCTTTTCCTATGGATTATACACTCTTACTTCAGACGAGCATCCCCAAATGCGCATATGTCGCAAACTCGATTTCCAACCATTGAACAACTCAAAAGGCGTCTTTGGGATTGCCTTGGTTGGAACTCGATTTAATATATACGCTACCATCTTGAGAGCTTCATTCCACAAGAACTCAAGAAGTTTGGTTTTACTACACATGCTCCTGACCATATCCATCAAAGTTTGGTTTCTTCTTTCTGTTACACCATTCTAGTCTGGAGAACCAGGCATGGTGTATTGGGCCACTATCCCATACTCTTGAAGAAACCTCGCAAATGGACCAGGTGCTTGTCCATCTTCAGTGTATCTACCATAGAATTCTCAACCTCTATCTGATCTCACAATCTTAATTTGTTTACCACATTGTTTCTCTGCTTTAGTTTTAAACACTTTAAACGCATCTAATGCTTCATGTTTATTCTGAAGTAAGGAGAGATACATGAAACGTGAGTAATCATCTATGAAAGAGATGATGTATTTCTAACCATATGTGTCCATATCCAGACTACAAATATCTGTATGTATGATTCCCAATAATTTTGAACTCCTCGTGGCACCTTTCTTTGTCTTATTTGTCTGCTTTCCCTTTATGCAGTCCAAACATATGTCATAATCAGTAAAATCCAAAGCACTAAGTACTCCATCATTTACTAATCGCTTAATTCTCTGTATGGAGATATGTCCCAATCTCTGATGCCATAACATAGAGGAATCCTCATTCATAACACACTGTTTCCTACCAGCATTATCTTGAACATACATTGCATTATGAAAGGAATTGTCTTGTAAATTAATTCGAAAAAGACCATCAGACAAAATGCCATTCCCAACAAGATCAGATTTATAAAATAAACTAAAGTTTAAATCTGAAAAATTATAGGAATAACCCAACGGCAATATTCTTGAAATTAAAATCAAATTCCTAGAGAAACTAGGAACATAAAAGGTCTTCTCCAAATTTAAAACAAAGCCACCATTAAGAACTAATCTGCATGTCCTAATAGCTTCCACATGCGAACGCATCTTGTTTCCCGAATAGATGCACTGCTCACTTCGTACTGGCTTCTTGTGGTTTTGAAAACCTTGTAAGGAATTTGAAATATGGATTATAGATCCAAAATCAATCCACCAAGTGTTATAACTCACATCTACCATATTAGATTCATAACAAACATAAGAGATTGAAATACCTTTCTTCTCGAGCCAGACCTTAAATTTTTGGCAATCCTTCTTTACATGCCCCTTTTTTTATAGAATAAGCACTTGGATTCCTTCTTTATATCAGCTTGGGGGTATCTTACCCTTACCCTTCTGATTTCCTTGCCCTTGGCCTTTATTCTTCCCTCGTGTTGCCAGATGAACGCTCTCTCCTGTTTCTATAAGCAGCCTTTCCTCCTTTTGAGCACACATGGTCATCAGTTCATTAATTGACCACTTATGGTTATATGTGTTATAGGAGATTTTGAAAAGAGTGTACTGTTGTGGGAGAGTGTTCAGAATGTAGTACATAAGGAAAGACTCAGATATGTCAACCTCAAGGTTCTTAAGCTGAGCCGCTATATCCCTCATCCTCATGATGTGCTCACGTACACCTCGGATACTGGTGAGCTTTAGAGATGAGAACTTCATAATCAAGGTCATGGCATGCGCCTTTTCAGAAGTCTCAAAATGCGCATCAATGGCATTCAACAATGCCCTAACATTGCTATGCTGACTGACTAAATTACGGATACTAGCAGGAATTTTACTCCTTATGAACATCACACTAAGGTGATTGGACCGCTCCCATTGTTCATAAAGAGCAATCTCAACTGCAGTGCTAGTATCCGTAGGAGCCGATGGTTTGTCTCTCCTTATAGCATAGTCAAAGTCCATGCACCCTAACTGAAGAAGGATTGATTCCTTCCAGACTTTATAGTTCTCACCATTTAGCTTGGGAACATCAATTTTATAATCAGAGAAATTCATAGGTTGAGAAACTGCATAATGACAAATACATGCTTATGTCACAAATTTAAGGAAAATTAATTATATATCATGCTTTACCAATTTAAATCATGCCATAAAAATATGAATCAAATAACATGTAAAAACTGCCTGTGGTTGAAGTTTCTAATTTAAATAAATTCATAATCACTTTATGATGAAACTATCATATTGTATTCCTTTTTCTTAATCCCTATGGGTAAATTTAAAAAAAAACAAGTTGTTATTTCATCCTAATTAATTATATTAATATAATAAAAATTCCTGTGGGATAAATTTTATTATGTTAATGTTATTAATTACAATGTTGGTAAATTAAATATCACTCTTAAGGATAGTTCCCAGGAAAGGCTGGAGGGGTCACAAATCGGTCCCACTTAAAATCCAGTCTCCTTGGACAGAACTTTTCCGATAGCAATAGTTAAGTATCCAACACTTGTGAATCACAATCTGTTTCACATTTAAAGTCCTTTCCTTTATGTGATCCTAAAACTCTTAATATATATTTTAATCAATTATCAATGTTGTGGCTAATCTCTAATCAATTAAAATATATATGGATCACTAGACTTTTAGTTTTTTTCATACATAATATCTACTAAAAATTGCATGCATCAAATATAATATACACACAATTTTATTAATAATGCACAAACATTGACTTAAATGACAACATTCTTCAAACAGTGACTAAACAGTAAAGAAATAATTACTACTATAGTCCTTGTAAATTTTATACGCATAGAATAAAATTTATAGACTTCTAACTATTATAGACTTCCATTTATACACACTTGTAGCAATGTACCGAGCAACTATATATGGAACTTTCATTATTAAAATCTCATCAAAATGGAAAGGGATGCATAACACCATTAGGAAACTACTAACAAATTCCAAGGCAATTGATCAATACATAAAGCCTAAATTTTATTTATTTTTTTATTTTTATTTATTATTTTTTTCTTCTTTCTTTGCGCAAACTTACAAAATACATGCACACAAAGAAGTGAAACCCAATTCTCCATTTCAAAAGCAATATTGAGTACTTCTGAAAGCATTATACTTTTGAAGTTATAGCAAACATAATTAATGGGATGAACATCTGAAAGAGTTATGCTTCCTGCTATTTTTCTTTCTTTCGGACAAAGTAATATAAATGAAAAGGTACAAGAAACGATTTTTCCAGAAAAAACAATAGAAACATGAAAACCAACCAAAACCCTATCAAGAAAAGAAGAAAGAAATCAATTCCCAAAATCAAAAAGGCAGAGGCATGTCAAAGCTCTGATACCAAATGAAAAAACTTAAACACGATTCCTAACATACTTTTGAACTAAATAGCATGAAAAATAGAATCGAATGCAGAAATTAATCAAGCTAACCTGCAGCCATTATTGAGCTCGTTGAAACTAGAATTCTTCTTCAACCTCTTAGAACTCAAAGCAACAAAATACTAACCAATTCACTTAAAATTTTAATGGTGTATTTTTCTACCTGTGAATGCTTGGTTTAGACCCCTTTTGACTCTTCTACCATGACTTATGCCTGAATTACTATAATCTATTCTTGAACCGAAATCAATAGCTCTCTTAAATTTTCATGTAAATATTTAGATGAGTTATATGCATATTTAGCTTCAGGTTCCCCCTACAAAATTGTTTATCATTCTATCAAGTTTACATAGAATTAAACCTCACTCAATTATGACTTAAATCCAAGGAGTTATGGTTAAAACATTGGTAACTATTCAAAACTACCTATACACTCAAATAGTTCGCTTTTATGAATTTTATGAGTTTCTTAACAATAGAATCAAGCCACGACTCCTTCTAATGAATTGTAGATAATTGGATCTAGTTTACCTATAATTTTGAATCACCTCAATCCGAGGTCTACAACTCCAGATATGGACAAAACAAGCATCCTGGTTCACAAGAACCACACCCATTTTTTTCTCAACATTCAAAAACACGATTTTTCCAATATAAATCTCTCATTAACCCTAAACAAACTAATAAATTACCATTAAAAACTAAGTAATCCAAGCATAAACCTTGATATGTGCACACATGCATGAAAAATAAGTTTCCAAACCTGGACATGCAACTCAAATCTTCTTGAAAATTCTCTTTTTTTCTCTCACTATCTTCTTCTTTCATGATCCTAACTTTCTCCTTCTTTTCCTTTCACAACAATTCCATCCATTAACACAAACTTCCAAAATTTAAATCAATCTACTATTAACTAAAACAAGAAGATGAACAAGAAGAAGAATTATCAAATTAAGTTAATTACCTTGTAGATATACACTAACTTGTTCTTCAAAAATCCACATGCAAGAATTTCTTCAAGGATTTCTTAGAGAGATTCATCAAAGAATAAAAGATTGAGAAGAAAGAAAATTCTATAACTCCCTCAAGAAATGTCGTCCCCTTCTCCTCTCTCTTCTCTCTCTAACTTACGTAATTCACTATTTATAATAGCAAGGTAAAATTCCCTTTTTAATCCTTCCACTTTTTGCATGTCTCACTAAATTCCCTCATTTATTTGCATGTTACACAATGTTCCACTTAATTTTTTCTTTTCTTAAATCAACCTCTCATTTCTTCCCCTTTTTTATAATTTACCCTTAAATTTCCATATTAAAAAATTGACCCCTAAATTTTCATCCTCTTTTAATTTAGCCTTCAAACTATATTATTATTACTTGACTATTATATCCTGTATCACAAGTAGTTTTCTGAGTTCAACTCGTAAGTAATTTTTGACCTTCCAAAAAGCATTTTTAGCAAAAGTAGTCTTCTACAAACTTATTACACTATGTTTCTAGATTTTAAAACATCAAGAATCATCTCAATAGTCATTTTAAATTTTAACAAATTTAGAAAACACTGAGGTATGCTCTTAGTGACTAGGCAGCAGACTGCTCCAAATTTTATGTTTAAATATAGCCTAGTTAAATACAGATTTGAAACTTGGTTTCTTTATATGAAATCTAGATATAGATTTCTATTTTTAAACCCAATTGGAATCATCTAATTTGGTGCTTTATAACTCGAGATATAAGCAAAAGAGTACCAAAAGATTAAGCAAAATGTGATAATCCATCAAATAATGTTTAATTGGACTTTGCTAATGTGAAATTGCACTTGAATTCTTCTAGGACCTATTTTGGGTCCTTAAAAATCTCTCCCCCTTAAGGAATTTCATCCTCAAAATTCATTCTTGTATTATTTACTCAAATATATCACTATCATTCTTATACTTCTTTGTCTAACATTATAAACTTTTATTTCACACTATCTCTACCAACTTCCCTTAATGCTTACTTAAATTTAATTTGATTCTCTTATAATTCTATCTCCATATAAGAGCAACCTTATCAAATAGTTAAACCCTTACCATGTTCAATGTATATCCTGTCAGTTTTCTTTTTAGTTAGGGCCTATACATGTAATATGATGCTTGATACTATGCTATGTGTGAATGATGCTTTTATGTATGCAATAAGATGTAAATGCATAATCTCATGTGTTGTATATGTTTTTGCCCCATCCTATGTGTAATGTTTCATCAATTGCCCTTACTCAATAAGGAAACACTGACAAATATACATAGAGCATTTTAATGAACCCTTAAATTATCATCTCAAAAGCCTCAACTATAAATCTTCTCATCAAGTAACATAGCTCTATCTCATGTTTCAAAATAATCGCTACATTTTCTTCTAGAACACCTATACCATTATCCCATATACTTTTATACTTTTTATACACATATATTATGTACTATTTGATCTGAAATTAAGTTCCAAAGAAAATACTATCATACATATTGTCTATTTTCTAAACTTCAATCCCATGATCATTTGATGATAATCTAGATCTATAGGATGGTGTGTTAGATGTTATTTTCTGCCTTTGATGCATGAATAAATTGTTTAATTTATTTTTTATACATACATGATTTAATTGCTTTAGCATGACTTAGATTTCATTTCATGATTATTCATGTAGATCCAGCATGTTTTAGTATTTCAACATTGCATGTTCAGGGCTTAGAATTCATTTCTTTTGTTTTGAGTCGAGTCTCTACCTTCTATATTTGTTTTTCAGGTGACAGACGGGAAGAAGATATCACAGACAATCATCTATTAGCATGATAGACAAGACTTTTTGATTCTTTCTCATCCTGTCTCTTCCTTTGGCTTGAGCATCTGTACTTTTGTTTGGGGAGTCTATGGCATTATTTTCCTTTTTTTAGCATATTTTAATGTCATTTATGTTAATCTAGGTCATTTTGAGTGTTTAGATGCATTTTAGCTTCATTTTTATTTCTGTGATATGATTTGTATTTTGTATTCTTTTATTTATTTATTCCAGTATGCCTTTTGTAGTTATTCTTTTTAACTAATTAGTTTATTTGAAATTTGATTTCTTTCAATGTACTAATCAATTTACTTTGCTTATGAATTTTGTGAGTTATTATTTTTACACATTCTTGGAGTTCTTTAGGAGAGTAATCCTACCTTGGAGGTCATCCTTGAATTGGTTCTTTTTCTATCCCTTTCACCTCTTATTGCATTTGAATTATATTTCATTTTATCTTATTATATTATGATTTATTTATTATTTTATCTTATTTATTCAATTTTTCTACTTTTCTCTTTGGATGTTTTTTACTTTTTTGTGATGTAATAGTTTAGTAAAAATGAAATTTATCCACGACAATTGATAAAAACCATCAAATGTTTATACTTAATGAATTTGTATTTTCATTAATAAAATAGACCAATGTCTAATTTTCATCTCAAAATCACACAATTAAAGGAGAGTCTTATTTTTTTATCAAAATTGGGATCACTCATCCCACGTTTTCTTAAAATTAATACAAACTCTTTATCTCTTTTTTTGTAAATTTATATGAGAAAACCAATGTTCCTAAAGTTAATGAATATCCCATTTTATGTGTGATATTTTATCTTTTCCTTTCTTTGGACGATTTGCTTTTGTAATAATTAAGTAGTGAATCTATTTTATTGCTTTATTTATTGATTTACTTGTTTGATTGGCATGTTTATTTACTTTCTTTGCAATACATCGTGTAAGAAGGAAGGTATTTGATTAATAAATAAAAACTTAATTATAAACAAACACCTAATTAAGATGCCATGTAAAAGTGATATCCCGAACACCAATCTTTATTTGGACATCAAAAGGTTGAGAATCATTTTTCAACGTTATATTGGGTGATGACTCAATGACACCTACCTCTTTGAACCCACGTTGGATGCCTTTATAGATTGATCATTAATAATGATTTGAGCCTAACCCCTTTTCATTGTGAAATAGCTAGTTTATGAGTTATAGTGAGTCTCATCCGATCTTGGACCTTAAAAATAGGACTCCAAGAACTAAAATTGGAATCAAACGGGCTCCGACGTATGTCACAGTATGTATGTATATTTATGTACATTTATGTATGTGTGTGTGTGTGCGCGTGTGTGTGTGTGTGTGCAGATGTATGTATATGTATGTGTATATATATGTGATAAAGTTTAGACACACCCATGACACTATATTGGATGAGTTCCATTTAAATAAAGATATTAGTATCTTTATCTGATTATAGTTGTATGAACCTATTTAAAAAAAGAGTTTGAGTTATACTAGGAGAGGACTTTAGGATGCTTTTATAAATAGGGGATCATAATTTAGTTTTGGGGTACTGAACTTATTGATAATTTTGCCAATATATCATATTTTCTCCTTAAAAGAATTAAGTATTCTTTTCTTTTTCTCAAAATCTTGCAATTTTCAAGGGGTATTTAGACCTTGGAATTATTACTCTTATCCTGCATTTTTTGCTTATAAATAAAATCCTAGCTAGTGATGTTAAACAAAATTCTTCACTTCCACTACTTCCCCTTTCAAAGGTTTTTGCACTACAAGAGGTAAATATTTTTCCCTCTTAATTACATGATACGGTTAGTTATTTTTCTTTATTATACATATAATTCTTTTATTGTTATCAGAGCCATAGTTTTTACATCTTGGAACGTAACTTTAAATTATATCTAAATTTTATATGTAAAATATAGATCTATATGGGATTCATGTAACACTAAATATTTTTTTGGTGTTCATATATATATATATATATATATATATATATGTTGCTTTATATTTACTGAGTATATACTTAAATGGATAGCAATGATAATTTTAAATGAATTTTTTATACTAAAGTCCTGAATCATTAATCTAATAACCTAATGTTAAATTATAGCTAGTAATATAATCAATTGAAATTATTAAAACTACAAGACATGAATTGATCAAGTAAAGATTTAATAAACACATATGCATGCAATGATTGGAGAATACGACCTATTATCCCTAAATGCAATTTTCATTGTCAAATGTGGACATTCCCATTTAGAGTCCACAAACTATCTCATGTCATTGTAGAGATAAATGAAAATCATAAAGCTCTATGTCTATTCTTTAGCCCCTCAAAGTGAAATCCTTGTCTCCTTAGAGATTTCTAGACTTTAACCCCTAAATTTTCATTTGGTGCAATGTCACCATTTAAGTATCAATATAGGTGCAATGTGAGCCCTATACTAATGAAACCATTTGTTTGACCTATTTCTATGAGTTGACTAATGATGGGGCAGAATAATTTACACATGGCATTCTAGGTGATAAAATGTGGACACTGACGTGGTGATTAAGGCACACTTCAGCTGACATGTTGTGACACCCTAGTTCTCTTAACCTAATGATATCAATAATTCAACTCCTTAATCATGCATTACTATTCTATCAAATAGAAAACCTTACTATAAGGATTGTCTTATACAAAAGCTTAACTCAACACACACATACACACATGTGTGTGTGTGTTAAAGTATAATATTACATTATATAAAAGTATTATAACAACATTATAATTCTTCATATACAAAAAAACTGTACTTTTATAAGATTTCCAACATAACATAAAATCTCTAAATACAAAAAGGAACTAAAAAGAAGACTAAATACTTTATAATCTTCAATGACTTGTGTTGGCCAAATCACAATAGATATCAACCCTAAGAAAAACTTCTATCTCCACAACCTGCACGGATGAAACACCCGTGCTAAGCTATAAAGCTTAGTGGGAAACTTAAAGTACGATAAACGACCACTCATAGCGATCGTCAACAACCACTCAACATCTATCAAACAATAATACAATGGTTTAATATTAATAGATTACCAATAAGAAGATAATCAGAATTTAACATTTATATCTTATAAAGATCATTTGTAATTTGCATATTACTTAAGAATTTCAATTCTTACAACTATACTGATACCTTAGCCATAAATTTGAGGATTCTAACTTTGTCCTTATCTAATCATTTTATCTTACTAAACATACCATTTCATAATACATTTCTAATTTGTCATAATACTCTTAAGTTCAAACACATAATAGATTTACATACGGTGACTTTTAAATACAACACGTATATAAGTAATGATTCACACATTTATTCACATGTCGTCATACTTTGTTATAAAAGATATCTATAATTATAAGAATGAACTTGGATCCAAATAGCTATTGGAAACCATCAACTAAAATTTAACTTGTTTATGATAAACATATACGAATTACACATATCAAATCTTCATATAAAGCCCAAAGACAAATAATTATAAGGAAAATAATTATAAAGACAAATAATTATAAGGAAAATATTCACTTACACCATCTGTGAAACACATTCTATTCATAAGTAACAACACATATATCTTGAATTCTTATGCATAAGATATAGTATGAACTTCTATCAAGATTTCATACATTCCTTCATAAAGAATCATGCAAGTTCTTTCACAATATCAAGATAGAATTATAAGTCTATAAAGAATACACGTTCATCATTACTTTTCATAGTTAATATATCATTAATATACAAAGTCATATGTATATCATATTATCTAGTTTACACATGTGATGCTAGCTAAAATGAATCTCTATATGCATTTAATCATGTGGTCTCCTCTTTATATCATATTTACTATATGCATATAAGAATTTCATATAATAATATAAAAATGATTTACGAACTGTGGTGATTGTTAAATATTCTAACTTAACATGGTGTTTTTCTTTTGCAATTGAATCAGGCATGCACTATTCTGAAGAAGTGTATATGGGCTCAAAACATACCCGAAGGTATGAGATCAAAATATATCCGATAATATGAAGTCAAAGGACCCAAATGGAGTCAAAC
The DNA here is from genome assembly GCA_037975025.1 of Excoecaria agallocha. NCBI lineage: Eukaryota > Viridiplantae > Streptophyta > Magnoliopsida > Malpighiales > Euphorbiaceae > Excoecaria > Excoecaria agallocha. The sequence goes on from CM075822.1 coordinate 27,872,014, forward strand.
AGAATATTGGACCCAAACGGGGTCAAGTAGATAACTTGGACCCAAACGGGATTAAACAGATAACTCGAACCGATCAAGCAGACCCAAATGGCGTCGGCTACATCCCAAATGGGGTTGTTCAAAACAACTTTAAACTTTTAAACCTAAACAGGGCTACGTTAAACTTTTAATTTCAAGTGGACCTAAACAGGTCAAAACTGTTCAGAATCAGCTGCAAGTTACACTTATAGGTATGCCTATTTATCCACATCCTAGACACAACGTAGGCAATATAAGGCTCTTTATGATAACTCACTTTACTTTTTCTTTAACTCTGTTAAAAAATAGACATATATACACCATTATACTCATATGCAACTATAAATAGGTAATCATGCACAAGTTCATGTTTAACTTTTCCATTACATATATTTATGTACATCTATGAGCATAACATACTTTACTTGTTCATGTATGCTTTGCTATAGGCATGTCATCAGGCATAATTATTATTATTATTATTATTATTATTATTATTATTATTATTATTATTATTATTATTATTATTATTATTATTTACTAGTAATCAATTCAAGATATATAGCTTTTGACATATAATGTTGGTACTTCTCACCAAGCTAAGTTAAACGCCTTTAATCATGTGATATGCATAATCATGTATTCACATACATGCTTTCATTATCACTCTCATATGCTATCTTTATTGCAATAATAATTCCTTAAAAATAATACTTAAGTTCATTCTCATTTTGCATTAGCATATCTATACACACATAAGTATATTTACATAATCATGTGGTAGAATACACAAACTCTTAGGTTTGATTGTCACATTACATCTTATTAAATAACTAATCATGTAAGTTTTCATAATTATTCATAGTAATGTAGCTTACTAGTAAAGTATAATTTCAATAATGCATAGGTTCTATAAGAATGACAATAACCTTAGGAAATCAATAATAATCATGGGTAACAATTAAATATTAAACTATCATATATATATATATATATATATATCCTTAAGCATTCATGGTATATTCATGTCTTCTAATGATAGTGTTCATTTACTAACTTTATTCTCATACATCATTTCATTTAATCACATGTTTATTGTTACAATTTATCTTTATTTTATGTTTAAAATGCTTTAAAGCTAATTTAAAATGTTTAAAGTAGTTTTGGTGACACTATAGGGCTTAAAATTCATGTTTGGGTGGAGTAGGGAAGGTGTCCTAGTTGTGATGGGTGTCATTACTCGTGATAGGGATCAAATAGCATGACTCATGCACTTGAGCATGAGTAACACAGAAGAGGAAGTGTCACGAGTCGTGATAGGTCACAGGCAGTTTTCAGAGTTTGACTTGTAAGCGATTGTTGACCTTCTAAATTGTGTTTTTAATAAAAGTGGTCTTCTACAAACTTGTTCCACTATGTTTCTAGCTTCTAAAACATCAAGAATCACCAAAATATCATTTCTATATTTTCAGATATTTACAAAAAAACACTGAGGTATGCTCCTAGTAACTGGATAATAAATTGTTCCGAATTTCAAGCTTAAATATGGCCCAATTACAAATAGATTTAGAACTTGGTTTCTCATATGAAATATAGGTATTGATGTCTATTTTCAAAACCAACTAGAACCATCTAATTTTGTGCTTTATAACTCGAGATATGATAAAAAAAATGTGCTATTAGGTCAAATAAATCTAAGCCCATAATTTTTGAAATAAGCTTGCATTTGAATTTAAACTTAGTAATTGTTGTTCTTATAACACTTATCCTCACATACACATTCATATATCTTTCTATCTATCTAATTAACTTAACATCACTTCAAACATGCCTCAAAGAAAGTTGTACATCTATTTTAATTCAAATGAACCTAAGAGAAACCCACATGCAAAGCCAAAGTTCAATTGTCTTAACTATGAACTGTATTACCATACTCAAAGACATTCGATACAATAAATCTGCAAAAATAGCTTCAAGCAAGATGGATGAAGTTCCCAATCCTTAACATGTAACTTCAATCTTCCTTTAAATTCTCCTTTTTCCCCTTCTTTCATTCTTCTTATTTGCTTAAACCCCTAAAAGCATCCTTAAATCCATCCTTCCTCTAATGCATGAAGCAAAATTTTGAATTTTTTCTTTGATTGAAAGAATCGAATTTGCTAGGGAAATAAGAGAGATGAGAGAGAAATTTGAATTTTTTCATTGATTGAAAGAATCGAATTTGCTAGGGAAATAAGAGAGATGGGAGAGAAGAAAAGTTACAGATTTTAGTTTTAGAGAGAGAGGAGTAAAAAGTGAAAATGGGTTTTCCTTCTTCTCTTCCTAAATGTTTCGTCCCTCTCTCTATCCACTCTCAATTCTATAGTAGAATGAAAATTCCCTACTTGGTCCTTTAACATTTGGCATGTCTCACACTTTTCTGTACAATTTTTGCATGTTACAAATTGACCACTCTCCTTTTTTATTCTCTCGAGTCAACCCCTTATTTTTTCTTTTTATTTATAATTAACCCTTCAAATTCCATATTAACAAATTGATCCCTAAATTTACATCCTCTTTTAATTTAGCCTTCATACTATTTTTCCCTTTTAATTATACCCTTACATTTCTTTATTTACAAAAGCACCGCACCTGATTTTTCTTATGTTATAATTGTACCCCAAATAACTTTTCTTATATTATAATTGACCCTTGAAATAAAATTTTATTTCAATTACACACATAAATAAATAACTAATTTATCCTTCAATACAATTACTTATAATTTCATCTAGTTATGCTTGATTAAACATTAATGATCATGATTATGCCCTTGAATTCTACTAGGACCTATTTTGGGTCATTACATATGTCCCTCATATACTCTTGATGTGACATTCTTTCCTTCTCTACTATTCTTCCTCCTCCTTCTTCTTCTTCACTTTATTTCTTCAGATCTAAAAACTCGAAATTCTTTCCTGATATAAGAATTTATAGGTTTTCCATAGGAGGAAGTGATTATGAACTTTAGGGATTATTGGTATGATTATCCTTTAGAGTTTTCATTTTATATTCAACCATAAACAACAATCATTTTTTGGATTCTAGTATATCAACTCTAATTATAACTTTTACCTATTTACCTAAGGTTGCCCATGTTAGTGTAAGCCCTAGCCCCAATACATTGTAATAAAATACTTAGTTAATAAAATGAGGCATTTGTTTTATCTTTTGTATTCCCATGCATGTCAATTGATAAAACTATCCAAAAATGTCGTTTCGGTTTAAGTTATCATGTGTGAAGCACATGGATTGTAAGACCTTAAAACAAATGGGACTTTATTTTTAAATATCCCTAGTCAGTCATTGTTATGGGAATAACAAATGAATTAAGACTAGTACGCTCTCTTTGATATTATGAGTTCTGTCTTACGGATCATTAGGACAAGAGTGTCAATCAGAGATCATAGATACATGTTAAAGAACATGGTATCTGGATTCGATCCGCTCATGAGAACACTACATGGTATAAGTCATAAGTGTTTCTCATATGCAAGTTTTGTATCGGAGTTCTTAGACCTTAAATCTCTATGAAACTCTTTATGAATTACTGTGTACTTTGACATACACCTAACGTGCTCGTAATAGAGTGACAAGTACAGGTATGATTGGGTATGCATTGATTCATGTTAGAGAGCATGAGAGAAGTGAAGGGATTACCCCTCTCGATAAGAGAGAAAATATCACCGGCCACTTGATCAGTGAACTGAGAAGTGTATGGCCATACCGAGATGGAATAATGAGTAATCATTATTTATCTGAGAGTTCAGTGTCACTGGAATATCAAGAAAGGAATTAATATATATAAGGATGACTAGTTCCATGCCTTATATTAATTCTGATATTTATGGGTAAGGGACTATGCAAAATTGCATTAGGTCACTAAATGCCATATGCATTTTCATTTAATTTGGAATGCTATAATATCTTGCTAGAGATTATATATAGCCTTTGAATTAATTTATTAATTCATTGCCAACATTAAATGGACCTATAGGATCGCACACAAAGCATTAGGCTTAAAATACTTAAATTAAGTATTGGGCATTAATTTGGGCTTTTAATTAAAGTTAAATTAATGTATGTAATGGGTTATAAAATTGCTATTGGGCTTTGGTCCATGAGAGAGAGAAATTCAGCCCACAAGGTTTAATTTCAATTAATTAAATGTCATGTATTAATTTAATTAATTGAGTATTAAAGCCTAAAGACATATTTATCTAATTAAATCATCTAAATATAATTTGATGTGGCCGAAATTCCTAAGAGAAATCACAAGGAATTTCGGCACATGTATAGTTTTTATTTAAGTGATTTATTAGATTTAAATGTCTTATCTTTTATCCTAAATTAAGTGATATAATTTGATTAAATGACTTTTGATTTTATCTTGGATAAATTGAAAGAGTTTTTATCAATGAATATTACTTATTTTAATTAAGTGATAAATGCAAATATTAATTATCTTTAGCTAATATTAATTATCTTAAGATAGTATATTTGAGATCCATCACTTAAAGGAAAGAGAAGATATATAATTATAGTGGGAAAAACGTGAAACCCTAGGGGCTTTCATTCTAGGTTTTGCGTGAACTCTTCCTCTCTCTCTCAAGTTTTCTTTTAGCCAATTTTTCACAAGGAGAAAGGATTGTTCCTCATTCTCTTGTGTTATTGGATAGAAATAGCAATCTAAAGAAGTACAAAATCAAATTTTGTAGCTTCAAACTATAGCCATTACATAATACTTAAAAGACAGCTAGCAATCTCGGTTTTAAGCCGATGGTGCAATTGTGTGTGTGAGAATAGAGGGAGTGGCGTAAAAGGCTATTCCTTGGCATTGGTGATCGAGATCTAAGGCGGACAAAGTCATCTTAGTTGCTGGCCATCACCGAAATCAATATCTAAAAGGCATCTTAACTTGTAAGTTCTACAACCTAAAATTGCATGTTTTCGTTCCTAGTTTTGGATATGTATGGTATGTATGATAAAAATTTTTGTTTTTCCGCTGTGCTATCATGATTATCATACCATGTCATATTCCATCAGTGGTATCAGAGCCTAAACATGCTTATTTTAGTGCTTTAGATGCATGAAAAATTAATTAAAAATCGTCATTATAAAAACATGCAAATCTGAAATTTTCTGTTTTGAGTTTTTTGCATTGTTTTGGTGTAATAACGATTTTAATTGATTAGATAGGTATTATAATTAATATGACATGTTAATATACTGTCCTAAGATGTTATTAGGGCTGGTAATGGTCGGATTTAATTATTTATACCTGATGGTACATGTTAATTATGAAACTAGGTGCTAGTTGGCATATAAATTTCTAGTTTAACAACTAGTTTTCAAAATTAAATGTAAAACGTTTTTGGGATGTTTGTAAGTGATTTTTGAAGATTAAATATCAGGTCTGGACATGTTTTAAATTTGGTTTTAATTCTGGTCCATGATAATTTAATTGATTAATTTTAAAATCACTTAAAACTATGTCTAGTTTGTGTTTGTTACATGTTTAATCAACATTGTTTGTTTTATTTTGATTAAAATGGTAAAAACACATTTAGATTAAAATGGTACAGAATATTAAATCAATGTTTATGGACTTATTTAGATTATTAAATGACTCATAAAATTGATTTAAATGTTTGTGCATTTTATGGCATTACATAAGCATTAAACAACTAGTTTTTGTTGTTTGTTTGTTTTTGCATGAATGCCGTGTACTATATATGTGTTCTTCATGATTTTATTTTTAATTCATGTTAGCACATATTATATGCATTTTTAATGTTTATGGGCTGTATGACATAAAATTAAAAATGGCAAAATTGGAAATTATACTAGAGTTGATTTATAGCACAAATCTAACTAGTTAGTGTTTTGGGCTTTTAAGAGAACTTATTCAATAAGAGGATTTAGTCCATTGGGCTTCGGCCCAGGCCCATCACGGGGTCATCTCTTAAAGGTTCAAGTACACAATTTCCATTAATGGGCTTAGTTAAATTAAATAAATTGGACTTTGTTTTATCCATGAATGCTATGTATATTTATTTGCTAATTTGGTGTGATGAATGGATATGCATGGTGCATTCATGGGCCCTGGGTTTTTGTAATTAAATATGGCCTGCGAGCCATTATGTTTTATTGTAAAAGTTTCATTTATTTCTTAGAATAGAATATACTTGAAGACTTTGTAAATCAAGACGAAGCCCACCGGAGTGGAGAAGCCCAACTCGAAGATTCTTATGTAATAGTATAGAATCTTAGTTGTAGGTTTTTCGGCACATGTTTGTCACGCTTTACTTTATGCAATTATATATATATATATGCATGCTATGTATGGATAACAAAGCGTATGCCATGTAAGCCGTAATAAAATGAATCCCTAAAAATAGTAAGTCACAAAGTTGCCTTCCTAATTCGAAACATGTCAAGGCATCGATCATCAGTCACGTAGACTAGGAGTCCTAGATGCGCCCGATTATCTTTGTGAGGCATGGGTTGTGAATGTAGGTTGGACTTAACATGGAAAGGGATGCCCAGACCTAGGCAACTAATAAATGGGTTGTGCTATAACATCTTAAGATGTTAGCCCATTTGATCCAAGAGTCATGTACGAGACATGATTGGAGTTTTCCTACCTAAGTAACTTAACTTGTTAGGTGTACAAGCTCAGCTTGACTAATAAGTTGTTGTGAAAAGTGGATCTTGGCCCACATTAAATCACTAACGCGAATTATTTAAAGGGATATTAATTCAGTTTGTGGGATCATAAATAAGACCTCATTTAATCTTGCTAAATTTTATTGTAGATTGAAAATGGCATCTTCAAACAACAATTTTTCATTGCGATCAGTCCTTGAAAAGGACAAATTGAATGGCATCAATTTCATAGACTGGTCTCGAAACTTAAGAATAGTTCTTAAGCAAGAGAAGAAGTCATATGTTTTGGATGCACCCTTGCCTGATGAACCAGGAAGGAACGCCTCTGCAGTTCAAAAGGAAACTTTTGAGACCAAAAAGAGCGACTCCAATGATGTGACCTGTCTGATGCTGGCCACTATGGTGCCTGAATTGCAAAAGTAATTTATGGACCAAGAGGCCTATGCGATCATGGTGCACCTCAAGGAGATGTTCCAAGAGCAAGCTCGTCACGAGAGGTTCGTGACAACAAAGGCTTTAATTTCTTGCAAGATGGCTGAGGGTACTCCTGTTAGTACCCATGTACTCAAGATGAAAGGGTATCTTGATACTCTTGAGAAGCTTGAGGTACTAGTGCCAAATGAATTGGCCACTGACTTGATCTTAGGATCATTGCCTGCTGCTTATGATCCATTTGTGATGAATTATAACATGCATGCAATGAACAAGTCAGTCACTGAGCTTCATGGGATGCTTAAGAATGCTGAAGAAAACATTCGAAAGACCAATCCCGTACTAATGGTTCAAAAGGGAATTAAGAAGGGACCCGCTAAGGGAAAGGGAAAGGGAAAGGGAAAACCCAAGTCAGTTGGGAGTACACCTCAGGCCCAATCTAAGCCCAAGGCGCCAAAACTCAAAGAGAGTGAGAGCACTTGCTTCCATTGCAACAAGATAGGGCATTGGAGGAAGAATTGTGCTCTCTTCGAGGAAGAACAAAAGAATAATGGAGCCAAGGCATCCAGTTCTGGTATTTTTGTTGTTGAAATTAACCTTTCTATTTCTACCTCTTGGGTATTGGATACCGGTTGTGGTTCTCACATTTGTTCAAATGTGTAGGGGTTAAGAAATAGGCGGTTACTTGGGAAGAATGAAGTGGACCTCCGTGTGGGAAATGGAGCACGAGTTGCTGCCATAGAGATAGGCGACTATCACCTCATTTTACCTTCCGGACTTTGTATTGTTTTGAATAATTGTTATTATGTGCCTGCTATGAGCAGAAACATTATTTCAGTTTCATGTTTGGATAATGATGAATTTGATTTTGTTATTAAAAATGGCAATGCTCATATTCATCGCCAAGGCATTTCTTATGGCAATGCCATGTTGCAAAATGGCCTTTATATCCTTGATTTACAAAACAAAGAGTCCATATACAACATTAATACAAAGAGGGTTAAATCAAACGAATTGAACCTACTTACTTCTGGCATTGTCGCTTAGGACATGCAAACGAAAAATGCATTTCAAGACTCCACAAAACTGGAGTGCTTGGGTCATTCGACTTAGAGTCTTATGATACATGCGAGCTATGTTTGCATGGAAAAATGACAAATAGTCCTTTTAATAAAAAAGGCGAGAGGACTAATGGCTTATTGGAACTAATACATACCTATGTATGTGGACCTTTAAGTACACATGCTAGAGGTGATTTTAGCTACTTCGTGACATTCACAGATGACTTCAGTAGATATGGCTATGTCTATCTAATGAAGTACAAGTCTGAAACTTTTGAGAAATTCAAAGAGTTTAAGAATGAAGTAGAAAACCAACTTGGCAAAAGTATAAAAGCCATTCGATCAGATCGAGGTGGCGAATACTTAAGCCAAGAGTTTGACAGTCATCTAAAGGAGTGTGGTATTATTTCACAGCTCACTCCTCCTGGAACACCTCAATGGAATGGTGTGTCTGAAAGGAGAAATCGAACTCTGTTGGACATGGTTCGATCTATGATGAGTCAAGCTAATCTTCCTATCTCTTTTTGGGGTTATGCATTAGAAACTGCTGCATTTCTATTGAACCGTACTCAAACTAAAGCAGTTGAGAAGACACCATACGAGGTATGGACTGGGAAAGAACCCAATATGTCTTTTCTCAGGATTTGGGGCTGTGAAGCACATGTTAAGAAATTAACATCTGACAAACTAGAGCCCAAATCGACTGTCTGCTTGTTTGTGGGTTATCCTAAAGAAACAAAGGGATACTACTTTTACTCACAAGCCGAGAACAAAGTATTTGTCGCTCGCAAGGCTGTTTTCTTGGAAAAGGAGTTCCTTCTCAAGAAAGACAGTGGGAGTAAAGTAGAACTTAGAGAAATTCAAGCACCACAAATTCCTATAGAGGATGGTTTGGAAATGGGATCAAGTTCACAACCAGTTGTGGAACAAGAACCATTACACAAGAACCTAGAAGGTCCGGTAGGGTATGTCAGGAGATTGAGAGATATGGATTTCTAATCACTGACAGTGACACTATTGAGTTAGTAGATCATGAGGATCCTACTACCTACCGAAAAGCTATTGAAAGCCCAGACTCGGATAATTGGCTAGAAGCCATGAAATCCGAGATGCAATCAATGTACGATAACCAGGTTTGGACCTTGGTTGATCCACCAGAAGGTGCTAAGGTAATTGAATGCAAGTGGTTATTCAAACTAAAAGCTGATTAGACCTACAAAGGTAGACTAGTAGCAAAAGGTTTTTGACAAACTCATGGTATAGACTATGACGAGACATTTTTGCCTGTAGTCATGCTCAAGTCCATTAGGATCTTGCTTGCCATAGCTGCATATCATGATTATGAGATATGGCAAATGGATGTCAAAACTGCTTTCCTTAACGGAAATTTACTTGAGGATGTGTATATGACACAGCCTGAAGGTTTTGTCAATCCCAAGCATCCTAAGAAGGTATGCAAGCTTCAAAAATCCATTTATGGATTAAAGCATGCTAGATATTTTTTTTCAGGACAATTCTTATTTTTTTAATATTATATCATAATTATACCAAAAAAAAATTATACAAAAAAGTATACAAATTATACTATTAATATAATATAATACAATTATACTATTAATATAATTATACTATTATTATATAATATATATTATATAATATAAATAATATTACTATATTAACTAATAAGATTAACTATATTATTTATTTCTAAATTGAATATTTTAATATTAATATTATTTATTATAATTATTTTTTTTAATAGAAAAATAATTTTCTATTACTATTAAAAATAAAAAAAATATCTATTTTCTATTATTTTATTATTATATTAATTATTATTATTAGATTATATATTCTTTATAACTATAACATTTTCTATTTCTATCTAATATTCTATTTCTATCTAATAGATTCTAATTAATAGATTCATTTCGAATTCTAAGAATTTTTATTTTTTATATCCCATTAGACTTCATTTTACAGTTAATTCGATTTACAAATTAAAAAAAAGTTTGACCCCTCCCTCTAATTTTTTGTTTTCTTTATTTTTATTTTGGGAACTTATACTTATATTAAATTTTAATGTGTTCCGCAAACCGAAAGAGTTCGGGGGAGGGGTCATTTAAATTTCATTTTTGTATCGAGAACAAATAGGTTCAAGAGATAAGAGAATTAAGGATACCTACCAGAAAGACTAATCCAATCCACAATGATGTACCGAAAAATACAACATTTTTGAGGCAGTCAAAGAATTTGACTTCATCAAGAACGAAGATGAGCCTTGTGTGTACAAGAAGGTTAGTGGGAGCATAGTAGTATTTCTGGTCCTATATATGGACGACATCCTTCTCGTTGGAAATGACATTCCAACATTGCAAAAGGTTAAGCAATGGTTGGGAAAATGTTTCTCAATGAAAGACTTAGGTGAAGCTGAGACAATACTTGGTATTCGAATCTATAGAGATAGATCGAATCGGCTTTTGGGACTAAGTCAAGAAAAGTACATAGACAAAGTACTAAAGCGTTTTAGTATGGGAGACTCAAAGAAAGGGTACATACCTTTGGCTTTGGGAGTTCCTTTGACTAAAGAACAGTGCCCTATAACCAAAGAGGAAAGGGACGACATGAGTAGAATCCCATATGCATTTGCTATTGGATCTATCTTGTACGCTATGTTATGTACTAGATTGGATGTTGCTCATGCACTGAGTATAACCAGTAGGTTTCAGCAAGACCCTGGTGAGAAGCACTGGTCTGCTGTAAAAGGGATTTTGAAGTACCTGCGAAGGACTAAGGATCACTTCTTGGTGTATGGTGGTCAAGAAGAGCTCGTCATACAAGGTTATGCCGATGCTGCTTTTCAGACCAGCACTCAGGATTCTAGATCGCAATCTGGGTTTGTTTTTGTTTTGAACGGTGGTACTGTCAGCTGGAGAAGCTCGAAGCAAGAAACCGTTGCCGACTCAACTACAGAATCTGAGTATATTGCAGCAAGTGAGGCTGCAAAAGAGGCTGTTTGGATTAAAAATTTCATTAATGGATTAGGAGTGGTCCCAAGCATCCTAGATCCATTAGAAATTTTCTGTGACAATAACGGGGCCATCGCACAGGCCAAGGAGCCTCGGTCACACCAGAAATCCAAACACATACTCAGGAGGTACCACCTGATCAGGGAAATCATTGATCATGGGGACGTCAAGGTTAGCAAGATAGCAAGTGAAGACAATGTAGCAGATCCTTTGACGAAACAGTTACGTCCAAATCTGCACGAAGCTCATTTGAGAGCGTTCGGTCTTAGGGCTATGCCCAATTGGGACTAGTGCTAGTGGGAGATTGTTAGTGTAAGCCCTAGCCCCAATACATTGTAATAAAACACTTAGTTAATAAAATGAGGCATTTGTTTTATCTTTTGTATTCCCGTGCATGTCAATTGATAAAACTATCCAAAAATGTCGTTTCGATTTAAGTTATCATGTGTGAGGCACATGGATTGTAAGACCTTGAAACAAATGGGACTTAATTCTAAATATCCCTAGTCAGTCATTATTATGGGAATAACAAATGAATTAAGACTAGTATGCTCTCTCTGATATTATGAGTTCTGTCTTACGGATTATTAGGACAAGAGTGTCAATCAGAGATCATAGATACATGTTAAAGAACATGGTATCTGGATTCGATCCGCTCATGAGAACACTACATGGTACAAGTCATAAGTGTTTCTCATATGCAAGTTTTGTATCAGAGTTCTTAGACCTGAAATCTTTATGAAACTCTTTATGAATTACTGTGTACTTTGACATACACCTAACGTGCTCGTAACAGAGTGACAAGTACAGGTATGATTGGGTATGCATTGATTCATGTTAGAGAGCATGAGAGAAGTGAAGGGATTACCCCTCTCGATAAGAGAGAAAATATCACCGGCCACTTGATCAGTGAACTGAGAAGTGTATGGCCATACCGAGATGGAATAATGAGTAATCATTATTTATCTAAGAGTTCAGTGTCACTGGAATATCAAGAAAGGAATTAATATATATAAGGATGACTAGTTTTATGCCTTATATTAATTCTGATATTTATGGGTAAGAGACTATGCAAAATTGCATTAGGTCACTAAATGCCATATGCATTTTCATTTAATTTGGAATGCTATAATATCTTGCTAGAGATTATATATAGCCTTTGAATTAATTTATTAATTCATTGCCAACATTAAATGGACCTATAGGATCGCACACAAAGCATTGGGCTTAAAATACTTAAATTAAGTATTGGGCATTAATTTGGGCTTTTAATTAAAGTTAAATTAATGTATGTAATGGGTTATAAAATTGCTATTGGGCTTTGGTCCATGAGAGAGAGAAATTCAGCCCACAAGGTTTAATTTCAATTAATTAAATGTCATGTATTAATTTAATTAATTGAGTATTAAAGCCTAAAGACATATTTATCTAATTAAATCATCTAAATATAATTTGATGTGGCCGAAATTCCTAAGAGAAATCACAAGGAATTTCGGCACATGTATAGTTTTTATTTAAGTGATTTATTAGATTTAAATGTCTTATCTTTTATCCTAAATTAAGTGATATAATTTGATTAAATGACTTTTGATTTTATCTTGGATAAATTGAAAGAGTTTTTATCAATGAATATTACTTATTTTAATTAAGTGATAAATGCAAATATTAATTATCTTTAGCTAATATTAATTATCTTAAGATAGTATATTTGAGATCCATCACTTAAAGGAAAGAGAAGATATATAATTATAGTGGGAAAAACGTGAAACCCTAGGGGCTTTCATTCTAGGTTTTGCGTGAACTCTTCCTCTCTCTCTCAAGTTTTCTTTTAGCCAATTTTTCACAAGGAGAAAGGATTGTTCCTCATTCTCTTGTGTTATTGGATAGAAATAGCAATCTAAAGAAGTACAAAATCAAATTTTGTAGCTTCAAACTATAGCCATTACACAATACTTAAAAGACAGCTAGCAATCTCGGTTTTAAGCCGACGGTGCAATTGTGTGTGTGAGAATAGAGGGAGTGGCGTAAAAGGCTATTCCTTGGCATTGGTGATCGAGATCTAAGGCGGACAAAGTCATCTTAGTTGCTGGCCATCACCGAAATCAATATCTAAAAGGCATCTTAACTTGTAAGTTCTACAACCTAAAATTGCATGTTTTCGTTCCTAGTTTTGGATATGTATGGTATGTATGATAAAAAAATTTTTTTTCCGCTGTGCTATCATGATTATCATACCATGTCATATTCCATCAGCATATCATAGCATATCATTCCAAAAGTATTGGAGTTGTCAAAATGTATATGCCTAAAGGGCCATGGTATTATCTAGAGTGCACGATTAACAAGTTGGGACCTATCATTGTTGCAAGAACCTTACTTAAGGGAGCAAAACTATTTGGCATTAATGTAAGGACCCAATCATGACCCTAATCAAATTATTATTAATTAATGAGGATTACCGTCAATTAAGATAAAAATTGGATTATTTTGCAATTATCAAGGTTAAGTCAAGAGGGGTATTTTGGTAATTTTAGCATGTAAGTATATGAGTTAAGTTAAATTAAAATTGAAGAAAAAGATACAATTGAAGTAAATTAGAAGGTTTTGGGGTTAATTTGGAAGAAATTGGAATGATGGGGGGTTTAATTGTATGTAAGGGTATAGGGGTAATTTCCCTAGGGAGATATTTACCCCACAAACTCTTGTATTTAGCTTCTTGAAGAAGGAATCCTTGGGATTTGGAGTGTGGGCCGGCATTTAAGAGAGATAGCTCTCTCTCTTTTTGGTTACGATTTGGAGAAGATGAAGATTAGGGGTTTGCTGTTTAAGCATCATGAAGGTAATGTCCCCTTCCATAGATCTCTTCTTCCATGCTTGATTTATGATCTTAGGGTTGTAGGAAGAGATGGTAAGTTATATTTGTTATCTCTATGTATAAGGAATTAAAGGAGAGAGTGAGCTAGATCAATGGATGTTGAAAGAGTTCAAGCATTAAAAGCCAGGTATGGGAATTAAGTTTTGGTATTATTCATGTGAATGATTTAGGGTTTTTAACTCTTTTTCTAGTATGTGTATTTTGATATGAGTTTAAAGGATAAATATAGTAAGCTTTGATGAGTATAGTATGCTTGAAAACTTAAATGATCATATAAGCAAGAGGGGAAGTGAGATTTGGGCTTTAAATTCATGTTATGCACGATCGAGATTCTGGTTTTTCTTCTTTCCTTTCCATATACGAACGCGCACCCTTTTCTCCTTGAGAATGCATGGCCACTCACTCACTTTCTTGTGTAAACACACGGCCATGTGTGATTTTGCTCTTCCTAACCCTTGGCCACGTGTGGTTATTCTTCATAGCACACGACCATGTGTGATTTTGCTCTTCCTAACCCGTGGCCACGTGTGTTTGCTCTTCATAACACACGGCCACGTGATGCTTTTCTTTTTTCCACCCGTGGCCATGCATGTTTGTTTCCTTTCTTGCACATGGCCATGCATGTTTGCTTTCTTTCTTGCACATGGCCATGTGATGTTTCTCTCTTCCTTATACATGGCCACGTATGGTTTCTTCTTGCAAACACACGGCCAGCCAAGCATGTTTTCTTCCCTCCACAGTATATTCTCACCTAAGATTTAAGCCATGTAACTAGATATGGAACACCATATTATGTGATACATAAAACCATTAAGAGAGCAAGAATTGAGGTGAAATGGCTAGTAATAAGTAAGACGGAAGATTAATGGCTATTAAGTAAAGTTGGATATATTACTTATTAGAGTAATAGATTATGAAAGTCTCTCTTTAATGCTAAAGTCTACAAAGATATGTTTTAGAAAAGCCTGAATATAACATGAATTATTATGAAAATTTAAAAGACATAAATGCTATAATAAGAGGAAGAAGAGCGAATTAAGTTGTAAGTGATCCAAGGTATATATATATCTATATATACCCTATGATGTAAACTGAAAGTTACAAGTCTTCAAGTATTGTTCTAACATTTAAGATGAGATAATCTTATACAACTCACCTAAGAAACTAATTTTATAAAATAGAAAGAACAATAAGATGATCATGATATATGTAATAATGTTAAGGTCGATAATCTATTGCCTATGATATAGTAAACTGTAATTATAAGCTAAAGGGGCTAAATATGAATAAGTATTGACTTTAAGCTATATGAGAACATAGTTATTCTATCATATGGATCGTGACTGTTTGAGTGCTGCAATATATGATTATGTCATTATGTGATTAATTATGAGAATAGGGAAACTACTCATGGCAAGCAGTAACAAGGTATGTCATCGAGAAATATTCATGAGTTATGTAAGTGTATGTGGTAAAATTGATTCGAGCATGCTATGATGAGTAGCTTGATTTAATATGTGAATAAGTAGGAGTGATGAACTTATGTATTGCCATGTTTAAACTGCACATATATGTACGAGTGCATGTGGGTACGCACAATGCTAATCATGAAAGATGATGTGTTGTTATTATTGCATAAACATGTAACCATTATGATATGAATGAAAGAAAATTGATGCAAGCATACGATTATATGATGACATCTATATGTAATAGAGCCTAAAGCTTAACATTGATGTATGATAAGAATGATATGCCTTCTTTTATGAAAGTGGCTTTAAGCCAAATGATATGCTAAGTAAAGAAAGACATGTTAAATTAAAGATGTCTTAAAAGTTAAGCCTGTATGTCTTAGTTCAGTTGTGGATTAGATAGGCATGCCTGGAGGGATATAGTCGCAGCAGCTATATGTTGACACCATTTGGGTCTTGTTCCTTAATGGAACCATCATTTGACCCCGTTTGGGTCCATAGTTTATTCCTTACTAGAACCATTACTTGACCCCGTTTGGGTCCATTGTTTGATATCTTTGAATATCCATAGTTTGATACCTTTGGGTATCCATTGCTCTCGTTATCCACCTTTCGAACTAGTACTTAGGCAGGCTATTAAAGATGTAAATGGTACAAGAAATAAAGTAATGTATGTATCAATTGCCTCACTTATATGTATTGGAATCATGATAATGATCTATTCTATTGCTTTATTCTAAATTTCAATTAGCTATAAACAATTTCTATGAAATGAAATGCCATGTTATGTAGTACTTGATGGCGATGTCTTACATCAACATGAGAAAGGTCACCATGTGAGTTGGTTCCACGGTGAATAGTTAGGCCACATGGGCCACAAGCTTACAATATTGAATTAAACGTTATATGAACTATGACATGCATAATAATATTTATGTATGGGAAAAATTAGAAAATATTTGCATGTGGTATGGAGACCTTGTTAGTTAATCATGAGGTGTATTACCTATTCCTTGGAATGGCATGCAAATTCGTGAGTATGTATATGAACTTTTATATATGTATGTGTATATGTATAATTCTAACATAAATCAAAGTGCCAAGCATGATATGAGATGAATCTGTATGATGTTTAAAGTGCAATTATAATATAGCATTAAGAAAAAACATGTGCACAAACTCAAACAAAATGATAAGTTTGTAATGTATGTAATGAAATCATACCTAGCAATATCTATTGCAATGTTATGTAACATGAGCACTTTCTTTTGGCTATGAATATATGATAAATACAAGTGTTAGGTAACAAATTGGTTAATGGCATAAGTTGAAGGTTGTACGAATATAATGATGACATCGATATTCTTGAATAGAAAGATTACAAGATGTATGGATTTTTCCTAGGAAAATAATAGAGGGTTAAAGATGATCATTAATTAACAAGTTTCATGGATAAAGATAGTTTATGCAATGCTCTCGATTTTAGTAAGATGGCATCTATGGTTAAGGTTAAAAACTCCCTAAAATGTCCATTGTGGCGTGATAAATAATGTAAACTCATATGTTTTTTATACTATTGTGATAGTTGTACTTGTTTTGATGAAAAAAATTATACGAAATTGTCCATAGAATTGTGGTTCCCCACTAAGCCTTATAGCTTAGCACGGGTTATTTATCCATGCAGGTTTCAGGATAAGCTCCAAAGGATCAGGCAAGATGCAGTTGCCTTGAGGATTTCAGGATTCTTGAAGGCCATTTATGTTATCATTATTTAATTATAAGCTTGATCCTTTTATTGTGGCATGTAATTATGGCCCATTCTATAATTATTATTATTTCTGCCTGACTTTACTAGGTTTATGATGATGATGATAATGAATAATGGTTATCCATGGTTAGTGGATTAGGGTGTTATAGTTAACTTATAAGAGCAAGTCTTCTTGGGTACTTATGATCACTTATTGGTGTATGTTTTATCCCTCTCTTTTATTTTATTCATTAATTGTTTTCATTTCTTAAGTTAATTGAATGTTTATCTTTTTACGTCATTTCTTTATGTATGATTGGTATTCTCTATGCAGTTTTTATGGTTGCATGTTAATTTCCTATTTTTTTGAATTTTTTTCTCAAGATCAAATCTTCTATAACCAGATAATCATATATGAGATATTACAATCGAAAGGATATCCCAAAGGTCCTGCAAATTCTTCCCTCCATGCAACATAGATCCTCATACTTAGAGATATCTAAGGAAATAGCAAATCACTGGAAAATCTCACAAGGTGCCATCTCTTTTTTTGAGCCAATAGAAAGAGGTTTATACATATCATTTATAAAGGAGGATGAAAAATATTTTATTATAGCATTGCCAAACAAATGAAAGAAATAAAGAAAGCTTTACAGAATCAAGCTTCAAATAAAAGAAGCGAATTTAAATTTTAAAAATAAGAAAATCATCTCTAAAGAAAAATCAAAAAGGAATTTGACAGTTAAATCAGACAAAAAACCCATAAAGTCAAAAAAAAAATCAATGAATAAAAATTGATTTTTTTCATGTTATGAATATTTTGCTACTTATGGCTCTTGAATACCAATGGGCTTTTGTGGTTGTTGAGTTTGATACTCTAATAGATGTAGAGTTTAAAGACATTAATGATAATCATATAGGTTTGGATTGAAGTAGTATTGTTTCTTCTCAAATTAGTGATTTGGCTACTATTAATATTGATCTTAAAAGCGATGATCTTATTAATGCTTGGAATGAGTATAATGGGACCAATAGAGGTTTCAATATCACTATTCTTCCTAGCTACCTCTAACCATCACAAAAAAAAAAGCTACTACAATTTTGCATTGTCTTCTTCAAGTTCGTCTTTGTTATTTATGCCTTCACTTAGGACTCCTAAAAAGTCCGGTGGTGGTAGAGAGGTGAGGGTTATAGGACTGGCATTTTTTATGGTCATTGTGGGAGGGATGAAGGTTAATTTTTTTTAATATCACTTGAAAAGCACTTGAGGGACACATGTCAGCTAATGTGTCCCTCAATCGCCATGTTATTGTCCACATTTCGCTACCTAGAATTGCACGTGTCAAGTAGTATCCATCATCATCGATCTACTTATAGAGATGGCTTAAACAATTAGTTTCATTAGCATAGGGGTGACATTGCACCTATTTCAATACTTTGGGGGCTGACATTTCACCAAATGAAACTTTAAGGGTTATGTTGCCCTTTTTAAAAAACTTTAGGGATCAAATTCCACCTCAGCCTAAAATAAACAAAATACATGTATAAAACACATAAAGTGATGTATAATTGGATAAAATAGCTATGCTAAATTGTATGACATCAAGTATCAAAAGATACAAGGCTCAACAAGTCACTAAGGGATTCACACAACATGAAGGAATTGACTATATGGAGGCTTTCTCACCTGTTATTAGATTTATGTCCATAAGGTTGATTTTTACCATAATGGCAAGTTCGAACTTATAGCTACATCAAATGAATGTGAAGACTGCTTTTCTTAATGGATGATTAGATGAAGAAATCTATATAGAAAAACCTATAGGTTTCATTGAAAAAGGCAGCAAACATAAATTTTGCAAGAGATATATATCAAAAAAAGTCCTTGAATGATGTAATATGAAAAACTACAAACCCATAGCTAACCCCATTGCCAAGAATAAGTTACTCAACAAAAGTATGTGTCCTAAAATGCTAGAAGAAATGGAATGTATGAGGAATGTTCCATAAGCAAATGCCGTGGGTAGTCTTATATATGCAATGTTGTTTATAAGACCTGATATATGCCATGCAGTGGACATGGTGAGTAGATATCAGTCCAACCCAGATGAAGCACAATGGAAAGCAATTAAATTGATACTTAGATACCTCAAAAGTATTACAGGTTATTCTCTCTATTATCAAGATAAAGATATGTAATTGTGAGGATATACGAATGCTGATTGGGAAAGTGATGTAAATGAGAGAAAATCCACGTACTACAAGAAATTACACCTTTTAAGACAAAATAAATTGTCATGAAAAGTTCCATTTTCATCATTGAAAATATATGGTGACAAATTTTTACCGTCACAAAAAACATCACGCTATTCACATAACATAAAAGTTTATGTAACAGTTTGGTTATTTATCAATGTAAGTATTATTTTTTGTGACAAAAATGATTATCATCACCTTTGTTTCTTACTTTTCATGATAAAAATTATGTCATAAATAACACTATATTGCATCACATGATATTTTTTATTGTTACAAAAGATTGACATTTTTTATGACAAATTTAAAATTCATCACTGAATTAAGTATTTTTAATGACAAAAATCTACTTATAATCAAAATCATTAAATATTGGATATGTAATTGTCATCACAAATAAATATAATTTTTATCATAAAATAATTTATATCGTTATTAAATCTAATACTTTAAATGACGATAAATGATTTTGTCATTAAATTAATATATATTAATGATAAATATAAATCGATATAATATTGATAAATTAGTGACACAAATATGGACAGAAATAATTGTCACAAAAAGATAGTTTTAGTGACAATTTTTTTCTTTTCATTCAAATAGCACTTTTTTATGACAGTATTAATATCGTACTTGTGTGCATTATATCATCATTTATGAACTAACAAATTTCTAAATTGTGACAAATATACTTTTCATATATGCATTGCACTAAAAATTAATGACACATTTTAAATTAAAGGGTTGATTACAAAAAAGGATCTCAAATATAAGATACCTCACAATGTTGGATCCCATCTTCAAAATCGTAGAATATCAACTCCTAGAATTCTATTTAATGATATAAAGTTCTCATATGCAAACGGTATTGGGCAGCTTTGCTCTCCTGTGTTTCTTCTTTTTAATGAATTTCATTTTGTCTTGTTTATATTTATAATCAAACTACATAAACAACCATGATAAAGATAATTGGATCTTTAATGTAATTACAAATCCTCTTTCTTAATATTAGCATGCTTTCTTAAAATTCAACAAAAACAAAAACTTTTCTCTTATTTTGTTCTTCGTTTTCTCTTACTTGCAGAATCCAATGCAAGCTGCCAAAAAGGCAAGTAATTACATACTTTAGCTAATATACCTTTCACAAGACACCAAATTCACTCACATCCAAAATCACAAAACCTCAAAATTAACTCCAAAGAAAAAACATACTAGAAATAAAAAAAAAAAGAATTGCATAAAAAAAGAAAGAAAGAAAATCTCGCAATGAAGGTGAAAAAACATAAACTAAAAGAACAAAAAGAGGAAAAAAATTAAGAAACTCAAGAGAACTAAAAAAACGATTAGCATGAATTTCTCCCTAAACTTGACATTATAAGTATTGCATGAAAAACCAACGCTTCCTGAAATTCAATCATGGCCATCTTTCCATACATATGATTATAGAAAAGATTGGATGATCATTGGAGAATTTCATTTGATAAGACTTTAGTGCATACCAAATTAAAATAAGGAAAAGAAGGAGAACAACAACAATGTAACAATACCTATGAAAAGAGCAGAAGGTTTTTCGAGACTAGATTAAAATTCAGGATGGAACAGAAAACCAACAAAGTAAGGATGGCCATGCAGTTTAATAATCTATAGTTATAGTACAATAAAATTATCACAAAAACTAGCGATAAATGCCATATAAACCTACATGTTCTTGCAATTGTTCAACCTACTAACATGGAGTTAATTAGCTCTATAAGCTGACCAGTTTCATCTATGCCAACAAATAGATCAAACAAATCCACTTTGTGAACAATATGTTATTCCGAGCAAAGTCAATTAATATACAGTAATTGAAGATAAAAAAAAATTATGAAAACTTACCCTCTTTACAAGATGTCAAAATGTAAAATGATTATGAAGAAAAATAAGTATCAGATGCCGTCTGTCATAGAAAGAAAGAGTTGTATAAAAATCATTTTATTTGGAATAAAAACATGACAATTCCTAAAAACAGAAAATTGATATTCTTATTTTTGTTATCAAACTGAATGAATTCATACCAAGTTATGAGATTCTTTAAACAACAATCCAAGCATTGAACCAACCAGAAATAAATTACTATCTTTCAACCAAAAATAATAAAATCAAAGCCTTAAAGCAACAACGGTCAATTGATCACTTAAAGGCACAAATTCCCGTATTTGCTTTCCCTAGTTAATCAAAAATAGAGAATTTATGATCCTTTGTGATTAAAATCTAGTCTTTAAAATATATCAAAATGGCACTTATGACTGCTTGATTAAGTGATTAAAAATGAAAACTTTAGTGCCACACAAGAACAGCCAATTCTGTGAGAAAAATCCCAACAAATCTCAGCGGAAGGGCATTAGGTTTGTAAGAAAACTTAACCATTCCCTTTAAACAGGGGCCGAAGCACTTGAAGCTTCCATTACAGCAGTCAGTAAATCACTGTGAGATTTAATAGATGTAAATAACAAAAAAGAGAAGAAGAAAACTTACTCTTTAAGACAGAAAAGCAAATTTGGAACTTGAAATTGCTTAATCAAAAACCTAAATTTCTTTAATTTCTTTATGCTTATAGAATTACAATGAGGAAAAAAAAAAGAAGAAGAAGAAGAAGAAGGGGTAGATGATTTTATATATTTTTTAGTCAAAAATTCGATTTTATCTGTTTTCCGGTTCAATCCGGTTTTAAATAGCTAAATCAACCGATTGACCTATCGATTTTCGCCTTTATTAAAATCGGACCAACCGATTGAACGGATTTAATCATGAATCGGCAGGTCAATCGGTTGATTTAGCTATTTAAAATCGGATTGAACCGGAAAACAGATAAAATCGAATTTTTGACTAAAAAATATATAAAATCATAATTTTTTTTTGTATATTTTCACACACACACACACACACACACACACACACACACACACATATATATATATATATATATATATATATATATATATATATATATATATATATATATATATATATATATATATGATTTCAATGAACCAAATAGATGATAAGTATATTAAATTATTAAATGATATCTTTAAAATTTAAAATACTAATTAAAATTTTCATTATTTATTTATTTAAAAAAATTAATATTTTAAATTTTAAAAATATAATTTAATAATTTAATATACTTATTATCTATTTGAATTTATTGTAATTAAATATAATTATACTCATATATGCAAGGTTAATGTTTTTCGTGCTTGCTTCGTTAGTACTCCATCTAAACAATAATTTTTTTTTCATGATATGATTGTATTTTTATGTTCTAACATATGATATTCAAAAATTCATAATTAATTACTTGTAATAATAAAATTGAAATTATGTTTTGTAACTTATTATTAAAATATTTGTTACATATATTTAATGTTTGATGAATATTTTTTAAATTTTTATACAATATTATTTATAAAATTATAGTAATTAATAATATTTTAAAAATATAAAAAAATTCAATTGAACTGATCGAACCAAAAACCTCAATCTTACCAATTCTTTATCCAGTCCGATTTTAATAACATTACAAAAAATAACCCATCCCCACCAACTGTTTTCATGGTTTTTCGACTTTTCCTCTTAAAAAATCATTGGTTTCCTTTTCATCAGTTGGTTTCCTTTCTCAAGCTGATGAAAAACGAAACAAACCAATAACACAATGTCGTTTCTATCCTCAGTTATCTGCCCAAGTTAACAATGTCGTTTTCCTAACAAGTAAAACACAATTTTTATAACTTTTTAAATTTAGATTAAAATATTTTATTTGAATTAATAATTTAATTTATTTTAATTATTTTAAAATTATTAATTAAATAACTTTCATATATAATTTAGTTTTTTTAGAAAGTAGATAACACGGGATTTTTTATCATTAAAAATTTATTGGGAATGAAATTATAGTGTCATATAAAATAATTTATTCATAACATAATTCATTTGTCACATATTTTTATTACAATTTATGGTGACAAAATATTGTTATCGTCACAAACTAATTATATTGGTAACAAACTTATACATTGTCACAATATATTCCTTTTTTCATTACATATTCTTTTGTCATAAATTAAATTATTTTTTATGATATAATTTATCAATTGTAAATTAATATTACAACCACTTGTAATGAAATATTATTATTGTTACAAATTGATTGTATTGGTGATGAAATTATATTTTGCCACAATATATTTGTGAGTCCCTAACTTATCCTATTAGAGATATGCATGATTATATTGGTATTATAGTTAATTTTTATTTAATTAATAAATGAAATGCAAGTTAGGGTTAAATCGATAATTTTCTAATATATTATACATGTGAACAATTAACGCATAATTATGAATTAAGGGTATAATTGAATAAAGAAGTAAGAGTTGGAGATAACTTTTAGTAGAAGAGAAACTAGTGGGGCCAAATTTAGAGAATGAAAGAATTAAAGGGAGCTAAGTGAGATTTTTCATCTTCACTTAGTCTAACTAGAACTTTCACCTGAGAGAGGAAAACAGGAGTACGGGTATATAAATGGTGCGTGAAGGTTGGTCACCAAAAGAAAAAAGTAAAAGGTAGATATTTATCTCTTACACTAAAACCAAAATTTTGCCTTTCTCTAGTTCTCTTTAAAATTCAGATGGGGAAGAGTTGAAGAAGTCTCACCACAAGAAAATAGACTTTTAACCACCAAATTTTAGCGAAGGGATAAAAATTCGGTCGTTAAAATATACTAAAAATAAAGGGAAATTATTCCGGTTGTTAGTTCTTATTATTTAACCACTGACTTAAATCCTGTGGTTGAAATAGTGGAGATCCCGTGGTTACTGCCCTAAAAATAAAGCGGGACTTCAGAGTTGTTTACCTCTAAAATAAAAATTACAAACCTAAAAGATTAAAAAAGAGCAGAAAACGCAAAACCTTTTTCTTTCTATCCACTACAAAAAAAACTGCTAATTAGACAGAATCCGTCGCTAATATATTTTAGCGACACCCAACGAACAGTCGCTAATAGCCCAGTAACGAATATATTAGCGACAGTCTGTGCTAATAAGCACATCCGTTGCTAATTTATTTTCAAAATTAGTCGCGACAATTATAATAATAATTTTTAGTGACTACTATTTCGTCGCTAATGTGGAGGTGTCAAATTCTAATTAATTACATATATTAGCGACAGTAGTTGTCGCGAATCCGTCGCTAAATGTAATTTAATTTTTTTAAATTCATTAATTCACGTCCTTTATGATTAACAAATTAATAAAATCAATAAATTAATTTATGATATATAAAATCAACACTTAAATTAATTTATTGCTTTTTATATAAACAAATCATAATTTAATTTTATATAAATAAAAATTATCCAATACTATTAATTAAAAAAATAAATCATAAAAATACATTAAATATCAAGTACTTTAAAAGTACTACAAACATCATGTAATTTTCTAAGGGATTGGCCTTCTGTAACCATATACACAATACACGCACTAACTCCAACTATGAGTTGTTGAGGAACAACTATATAAAGCCCTAATGTTGGCCAAGTTCATGATATCTATTAAATCTTTTGCCTCATACCATGTCATGCATCTCCACCATTTGTCAGTGTGTATAGCGTAATGATCCATGAAAGAACAAACACAACCACACCAGGTCCCCTAAGATTGCGAACAAGTAAATTAATTTCAAGAAATCCTATGTCGTACTATATTCCTGAGTGAGTCTATATACCAAAGCAGTAAATCAAAATGGCAACAAACAAATAAAATTCCTAACCATTTGGGTTCTTATATATTACACAAGCAAAGGAGTGTTAGAGCCTATATTCCTGAGAGAAGTCAAGCTAAAAAGAAATAAAAATTGAAGTAATAAATATATAGGCCACACTTCATCAAAAAATCTCAATTCTCTATAAAATGTTATTTTGTATATTTATCGGGTGCCATAACCTTGGTATACCTATATTTCAATGTATATATTAGTATAATATTTAATTCATAATCTAATAGGACATAATAATTTATTTAACTCATAATTTAGTAAAATGTAATATTTTGAAACATAAATCAATAGAGGAAATATGAAAATGACTTTATGAAATCTCAAGCTCTCACAGATTAAGATGCTAATTGAATAAATGAAGTAGCTGTTACATATGCAGTTTGTAACTAAAACCATGTAGTTAATAGTTCGTTTACCTCTAATAGCACCCATTTAAAAAAAGTCTTTCAGCTGCCACACATAATTCTACCACAGCAGCAGTGTTGTCATAACCAATGGTTTAGGGTACTACTGCAATAGCAATTGACAAGTGGCCTTCCAGGTAAAGGATTAAGAAAGCTAATTTGATCCAAGATGTTCTAGACATCACGTACATAGGGGGCAACAAATTATATGACAGTCCATTGACAATTACAAGGCTGGAGAGTAACAGGATGGCAAAGGGCCAATCGATGAACGATTTATCTTGCTGATCAATCCTGCCATGTCTTGCAAGACAAAATTAAGGCAATCAGTTAGTGAAATACAGTTGCAAAAATCAAGTTTAGGTATGGATAAATATTATTGATATAAAACTATTATGGAAGTTCAGTGTTAAATACTTCATTATGATGTTTCACCACAGAAGTGAACCCTGACAATTGGGCATGTACTCTGAAGGCAAAATAGTTTGAAAGCCAAAGTATTTTTCAATTTCAAAGTGATATCTTTTAAAGTTTTAGCAAGTCCAAAATACACTTTAATAATCACATTTTCATGCTTTTCATATCTTATTATTTCCCGTTAAATAAGAACATAAAAAAGGTTAATAGTACCCTGCAACTAGCTTCTTTAGACAACAATCAACAATAATTGCAACCACACTATGCCAATATTCAAAACAATTCGACCACCATTATATGTACCCAAATATGCTGTATAACTTAAATCACACAAAAGCAAGTCATTTGATTCAAAACAAATTAGAACTTCTAACAAAAAATCAGATTTCATTGAAATAAATTAAATGGGAAGCAAATTTGGTAGTCACATACCTATTTCTTGCGATTTTCTGTATTTTCGTCAACCATTACACTCACCGAAAGCTAGTCAGAGCTTCACCGGAATTCACCAAGGCTGTTCAGCAAGAATGCATGCCTAATGCATGTATAATCATTGGCTCAAATGAAATTAAATTGATATTTTACTTTATTAGTGAAACAAAAGGAAACTAAATATTATAATTATTATATAAAAAAAGAAAATTATTATTAGTAAACATATTATACCATTTGCACTATACACAATTTAAAATAATGGAAGCAGATCAAGTTTCAGCCTAAATCTGGTCTTTTAACAGCCCAAGCATTAGTAAACAACTAAATCTTATAATTAGTAAATAAATTTCTCCATCAAACACTTCCCTTAACGTAACATTGCAAATCTACTTAATCACTTCATTCTTAAATAAGACCCAACAAAGCCATCAGAGCTGCATTCCATTTCGGATTATTATTCCACAAGTTATTTGGGTTTTAGACATAAATGAGATAGTGTATGATTTTCCAGATCAGCCTATAGTACAAAGGACATGCACAAGTGAACAAGTTTTTAGGTTGAAACAAAGATTGACAAAGATAACAAAAATAGGTAAATTGCAGAGCTCAATCAACAGATTGAGTTCAGTTCACCCATTTTAATTTTCTCTAGGCAGCTCATTAATTCAGTTCAACAGAAACAAGATAAACTGCCATAGCTTCAGCTCTTTAATTGTATGATAGTGAAAAATTGATGTCATTCAAGATTCAAGCCCATCAATTACTATATATTTGTATTAGGAAGGAAAATAAATTAATAAATTTGTAGAAATAATTATCAAATTGCATATGAAATTAATGTCAGGTGATTAAAAAAAATTGAACTCAAACTCTGAATTGACAGATTAAAAGGAAATATACATGCTAATTATGGAATAAAGAATTCCTACCAAGACTTTTGCTTGCCTCTTCTCCCTACGAGAATTTGTTTGCCAGGATAACTAGGTTTCAAGAAAATCTCATAAAGAAATGACAGAGCAAATCAGCAGAAGAAAAGGGTGAGAAAATAAACGACATATTTGACTTTCTTACCATTTTGAAAACATCTACTGATCCAGATCCCATTTCCGCAAGCATGAGTGCAACCTGAATCACCATCCAAAACAGCGGGAGTTATGAGCCATGAAAATGGCAACGTGAAAATCTCATAAAGAATTAACCGGAAGCAATGCTGGTGTTTCTCCCATCGCCGCTTGTATTAGTCGATCTCACGACCTCTGCTGCCGCTTGAGCCACCGGTGTAAAAAGATGAAGCTTCGCTTTTTGAGAGGAGGAAAATGGAGAATATAGGAGGCTGAGATCAGATGTCGGCTCCAACTTAGAAAAGAAAAGATGAGGAGGCAAAGAGGGGTAACTAGGGTTTTTAAAAAGACAAAAGTGTCCCCACTTTTTTTAGAGTAATATCAATTAAATGAGGGATAATTTCGTAAATATATTTATCCAAAGTTTTTTTATTTGTACCCATATATGTACATATGTATTGAATATATTAATACAACACAGAGTATATTATCATTATTTGTATCCAAAAATTTCAAAAATATATTCTACATATTAATTTATACATTTTATCTTATTTAATTATTTTCCCTCTAAAATTAGCGACTAAAACTACGTCGTTATTCCGTCGCGGTATTTTTCCTCTAAAATTAGCGACTAAAACTTCGTCGCTAAATTTTTCAGTACTAATTTTATGAATAAAAAAATTAGCGACGGTAATTTTGCAGCTAATTCCATCGCAAAACACAGCGCGTATATTTTTTGCCAATAATTAGCGACTGTTTTCCAATTCCGTCGCTACTTCATCACAAAAAAATGAAAAATAACGTTCTCACGACAAATTGTAAAACAGTCGTGAAACCGTCGCCAATTTGCGACGAAAATTTTGTTAGTCACTAATTTACAATTTTTTTGTAGTGATCACTAAAAAACACAAAATAACGAGGAAAAAAGTCATCACTAAATGATACTTTTTTGTAGCTAAATCTGTTTAGTGAGGATTTAGAGAGGAAAAAAATTTTGTGACGAAAGTCGTCCTAGCAGAATTTGGCGAGGACAAATGTCGTGATATTTTAGCAACAATCGCTAATGATTAATTTCTCGCTAAAATTTAGCAAGCACTTTTGCAACCAATATTTTTATTGCAAAATTTAGCGTGAAAATTGTCCTCGCTAAATGCTAGCATGAATTTTGCAACGACATTTTTGTTGCTAAATATTTTGCAAGGAGATTTTTTTTGTCACTATTTTACTCATTTTCCTCTATCTAATAATCAATTGGCGATAAAATATCTATTGCTAAATGCTCGCTATTAAATTCTCGCAAAATTAGCTTCAATTTTGTTACAGCTAAATTGTAGCAAAATTAGCTTGAATTTTTTACAGTTACTTTGTAGCTAATTAACACTTGTCTGAACATAATAATTTCTTAATAAATTAAAATTATTTTTGCTTAATTTAATATAAAAATTTTACTATTTTAATAATAAACCACAAAAATCGATATCATTGTTGATTACATATTTACAAATGCATATCATTGTTAATTGCATATCAAAAATAACACATACATAGATAACAATGATCAATGATATCCAAGATGCCCTAACATACACTAACAACTATAATGTAAGTAGTATCTATAACCCTGTGGATGGATCATATTGTGAAGCACTTGAGACATTAACCTGATCAGTACAAGATGCGAATAGACGCACTAACCCCACGAACCAATGCTGCCCTCACGAACTTATTTTTTGACATATCTATAATAAATGCAATTGATGAAGGTGTTTGCACTTATCGTGTCTCTCTCCACCTCTTATAGCTTTTAACCTTTTCTTGGCCTTTCTCCTTTTTCTTTTCTTCTTCTTGCACCAATTAATTGACCAATTAAAATCTCAACATATGCAAATATATATCATAAGTGTACACCTACTTATTACAAGAAATATTTATTGTACAATTAACTTGAAAAGAAATAGAATTGGATGATGACCAACTACATCCAAAAAATACGTACCTTTGCATGTTATATAGTTTGAATTGGATGATGACTTATTAATCAATAATGAAATATGAATAAGTATTAATTTAAATTTTTATGTAGTTAACAATCGTGCAATCACTATTTTTCTTCTTTCTTTCATAATCTAAATAATTCGGTACATTTAATATATTAAATATAAATCATTAAATAAAAAATATAATTTTTTAATTCAACTGTCCATATCCATAAAATTACTTACAATTGATAGTCGAACGTTATAATACTTAAAAATATCTTAGACCCCTAATACTCAAATATATATATATATATATATATATATATATATATATATATATATATATATATATATATATATATATATATATATATATATATATATATATATTGAAATTTCTCTCCCACGGTAAAGGCTTATTAGAATTCCAATAGTGATGGCCAGCCATTAACAGTGAGTAGTAACAATCAGCAATTATAATGAATTGTAAAGCGTTCTATAACTTGGCAAAAAAAAGTTGATTCTATTGCAGTGGTTTTTCTAATGTTGAACAAAGAGGATAGATTATTATGAACTAGAGAAAAGAGCACTAAACTGCAGTTTTAGTGCCAATTGGGTTGCTGATCATATTTGACTATCATCGCTAGCTTTATGGGTAAATTTGTACAAATAGTCCCTCAACTACAGTGAATATACCCGTCACATCCCTCAACTTCAATATATATATATATATATATATATATATATATATATTCGTAAAGTCCTTGTAACCAGTTACTCTAGATTTTTTGGTAAACTGTTGGATAATTTTCACAAATCATCCCTCAACTTCATATCATATTCCCCCGAAATTCCTTTCAATTCGTATCTACCTTTAATTTACAACAGCAAGCATGTAAAAGAAAATGGCTCTCAACTGTTCATAAGCATCTTCCTAGAATTGTAGCTACTTTATGATACATGAGGGAGATATTATGTAAAAGCATACATCATAAAATATGAAAAGTATTGTCGAATTCTTTTTAAAAAAAAAACAAGAGAAGCGCAGAGCCCTAAAATGTCTAGATATATTTTTATACTTAATTCCACAAGAAATAAGATTCTAGGTAAAGAACATAAATAATTACCTTCTCTGCATTGAACATGAGTTGGAGTAGACGCAGTGTTGGTATTAGAAACTCCTCTATCCACTAGAAGCTACAAAAACTCATGTCAGTAAGATCACAACTTTTTATTAAGATGAAGCTACAAAAATACAGGCAACTTTATATTAGAAACTCATGTCAGTAAGCTATTTTCTATTCCAATTCTTCCACATTTAGACAAAGAAAACAACACAATATTTTGTAGGTCAATCAACCTCAAACATATTCCTAATAATAACAGAAAATAACTTGAATGGACCAAGCAATAGATGTTAAAAAGGGAATTTCAGGCTATAATTGAAATGTTATATATAGAAAAAATAAAAGCATATGAGTATAGGAACAGAAAAAATGTTATTGGGGTACCTTCAGTACCTAATATATATGTATATGACCCTTCAAGCTTTCTTCATTTACAAAACTTCAATTCTCGTATATAAAAATTCCAGCTTTGGATTGCATAGTCCAACCCCAATTACTCACTGCCAATAACCAAATACAAGACTAACATTCCCCAAAAGACAGTATATATTTGTAGCCGCAACCAAAACCTAACAAAATAGCAAAACCAGAAAAGAGATGCACATAGTTCCCACGAAGTAGGGGAATTTAGTCAGAGTCTAAGAAATCAAAGGACAACTAACTCAACCAAAGAAGAAAGTCTGATTCCACCAAATTGGATCCTAATAAAATGGCAGAATCACACAAAATTAAATGGATTTAGAATAGGAAGTGAAAATTGATAGAGAGAAAGGGAGAGGAAGAAGATGAACAAGATGGTCTCATTATCCAACAAAAGCCAAGCCACAACATCATCATTATCTAGATTATTGCAACCATTATCAATAAATTTAGCCATTATTATAAAAAAACAAAAGCCCAAAATATCACAAGAGCAGAGAGAACAACAAGAGCATATATAACTGGTAACAGATTTATAGATCAAACAAATCTAGAAACAAATCCAGCTCCTTATTGGCACTCAAAAGCTCTCTCTCACTTCTCAATACCATAGCCAATGTCCTCATGTTGCCATTATTACCATTCCCTTTAATCTCAATCAAAGCCTTCACCATCTTCTTATGGTAAATTAGTTAGCTCTAATTATTGAATAATCCCAGGAGACGCTCTTTACAATTTAATAATTTCATTAAAATATAGAAGGATCTTATTTTAATCAACAAAACAAGACGCTCGTTTTCATTTAAGTTTGATTATATTATTCCTTATAAAGCGAATCATCAAATCTTGATTGTTCTCATAAACTGCATTTACTTACCCCAGACACGATATTCCAAAATTGGGATCTGTGATAGTGAGAAGATAGTTTTGATTATGGTATATGAGAATTGCAAATCAACATTAGAAAGCTTATATCAGATCAGAGCATAATTTAGTAGACAATAACTACCTTTTATGATAGAAATGAAACATAAACGACATTATTACAGAAAGCCTCCTCCTAATCGAGTTCAATTTCCACATCAGAATTATCCGGTTCATCCTCATCGACCCCAATTTGGTCAACGATATAATCAAAGTCATTCGCCTCTTCTTTGTTGCAGCCGATCCCATCTCCGCTGAATATTTTCAAAAATAAGTAAGCATTAAAAGCAAACCAAAACCAAAACAAAACAATGGCTATATTTTAGCGGGGTTGCTAAGTAGAATACCTGATCTTTTCGTCTTCATTATCATCGTCGCTTTCTATTTCAACAACAGTTTCTTCTCCTCATCAGTAGAAGAAATATAAATGCTAGAGCTTTCTAGGTTCCTTTCAGCCATATGGAAATTTGGTCACCGTATTTGCAATTTTTATAGTTCTACATGAAAAGTTTGTTTGCTTACAAAGAAATGCCATGAAGTGAAACCAGAGGAATTGAAAAAAATGAAAGAAAGAAAATAAGGGAAATGGTTAGAAGAATTAAATAGCCACAGCGTTAGTACATCAATTTTGCCTAGAATCGAACTGATTATCTCTATCATCATTATCATCTGATACCTCGAATCTATGTGCCAATTCCTAGATTTTCCTCGAAAATTCTCAATCTGAGAAAGGATTTAAGCTAGCACTAGAAGCTCCTTTTATAGTTTGAATTCTCGACCTCGAAAGTTCAAAAGATCGAGACCTATTGAGCTTCGTTGATGAAGTTCCAAACAAAGCGAACATGTCTAGTCTGTGAATGTATCGGCAAACAAGCATTCCAGCTTCGGTTGCATCAGAACGGTGCCATCTTTTTAAGTAAGGAGAAGAAATTGTAGAGGCTATGGTTTAAGAAGAAGATGGAGAATTAGGTATTTTAAAAGCGTTCTTAGCTTTAAAACAAAAAGTTCAAAATTTTAGGGGGTTTGAGAAGAAGATGGAGAATTAGGTATCCCACTAACTCTTTTTTGTACCGCTCAAAATTTTGGGAGCTTAGGGGTGTGTTTACGGAAAACATAATACTGTTTTCTATTTTCTATTTTCTAAGAAAATTGGAGTAACCGTTTTTTATGAAAATTTTGAAAAATGCGTTCACCTATTAATAACTGAAAAATTATTTTCTTGAAAATAAAAAATAAAAAAATAGAAAAATATGTTCATTTATTAAAAATGGAAAATTTTCATTTATTCAAAATAAAAAACTACTCATCATGGACGCACAAATTTTCAAGATGACTAGCAATTCAATACTTGTAGATGTTACCATACAGAACTACTCCAAAGATTCAATGAAAGGAAAACAGAAAATTACTAACTAAACCACCGGTAAGACCACACCAAAATCTCTTCCTCATTCAATTACTAGTCTTTTCACAACAGATTCTGATACATCAAAAGTGATGGATCACTTCCTTAAAGGGCATATTTTAAATTTAAGAACATTTATTTGAATGAGAAGTTGTATGTTCTGTAGAGTGTTTCTAAACATAATCAAACAAAAAACAGAACAATAAAAAAATTGACTCCACATTAGATGAATTGACTTCTTGATACGAGAGAATATTTAGAAAAAGCATTTTGTTTCCACCGTGAAACTTACTACTTGAAATTCAAAAGATCCCTTGTTTCCGTCAGTTTCTTCTACCACACGCACAAAGAATACATCACAAGAATCACTGTTGTGTTATTTAATAATTAACATCATCATTTTGTCAACTTTAATGATAGAATGAAATATATTTTATTCATCTATATTACAGCTATTGCATTTTTCCGTTTTATAGCTGTATAATGGTGTTAAAAGAAGAAAAAGCAAAAGGAATGATTACAGACAAAAAAGCAGTCAAAGGGAATAATTATAGAAGAAACTGTAACAGCTGTACGCTCAACAATTTTTGTTGTTCAAGCAGACATTTCTTATTTAAAATAAAGAAGCTATTCAAAAACAATGTTCTTCAAAGAATGGATAAGATGTACAGAAAAGATGAAATACAAAGCTTAATTATCCCATTCATATCTAACCTTGTTAGTTTCAGACATTTCTTATTAAAAATAAAGAAGCTATTCAAAAACAATGTTCTTCAGATGCCATCATTCAATACACCAGCCGTCACTGTAGAAGCCAGGAAAAGCACAGCAGTGCCTCCTAATACCCCCAGCTGAAATGTAATTGTACCCCAAACAAGAACCTGGATATATGAAGCCTCTCCACCGGTAAATGTTTTGGCCTCAGATGTCATCCCTTGAAAATCCTTACTCACGATCATCCCAATGGTTATAAATATAAAAGCAAAAAATGAAACCATTACCTGCTGCTCCAACACAACGTGGAACGATCTTCTTCCTAATAACTTTAGCTCTGAAAGGGCAAAGATGAGCCCATGAAGAGCATATGCCAATATATCCCATACAAATCCCATAATATATTGACGATCACTGATATTGTCATATCTATCAGATTCAGAATCTAATGCTATTATGGTCATAACAGCAGTGATAATCACAATAGCATTTATTATTGCAGCATTCAGTTTGTTGTTGACAATGAAATATCCACACAGACAAGAGAACACAGTCACAAAAAAACCAGGAAAAAACAGCAACTACAATCAATATACTAATCTGCAAACTAAATTTTCGGCAACTACTTTAGATTCTCCCGAAAATTCAAATTCAACAACTCATTTATGATGTACTTAATTATCACAACAAGAAATAAAAAGCTTCATCAATTTACGTTCTAGTTTAATTAAATATAAAGCCCATGTAAAGAAGAATTAAGCCTAATGAGTAGAATAAATTGTTTACCTCAAACAAATTTGATTAGTTGAAGTGAAGATCCTTCAATTACTTCAAAACCAAACCTGCATAAAAACCAAAAAGCTAATCAAGACGTGCAGCAGGATAAACCTGCTGATATTCAAACTATTAACCCACCAAAACAAACCAAAAATCAAGTTTCAAGAATCAGAGACAAAAAAGCTACGAACAAGGAAAAACAGATGGGCATAAATAACCAGTTTTCCAGACCAAGCTAGAAGGCCGATCAAAGCACAAGAATGTGAAAAATCCACCAGATATCTCCCGGAGCAAGGGAAGCAACAGAACCACCAGCCAACCAACTTAATATAAATCAATTCTTGACGGTTTTTTAAATTTCAAATTTGGATTTGATTTGAGAAGGAAAATCTGAACGAAACATGAAAATATCAGCTGATTTGAGGGAGATTAAATAGGAGAATTAGTTGGAAATTAATAGAAAAGTTGGATGGAGATTAAATAGGAGATATGATAGCGATTTTCCTCTACAATTGGATCTGTCAGCTTCTAAATCTTTCAAATTTAAAACAGTAGCTAACCCTTACCTAATCATATCCTTTTTTTAGGGAACACAGATCCAAAGTTCGATTTGAACTCCCATGGTGGAAATCGTATTGAAGATGAACTTAGAGAGAATAACAGAGAGACCATGGAAAAGAACTTACTGCTACTCACGTGGTTGACGCCGTTCATAAAATTAGCGTGTTTTCTATGGAAAACATAATAAATATGTTTTCTAACTCCTTTATAAAATTAGAAAATGGAAAACACCATTTTCTGTTTCCCATTTTGGAAAACAGATTAATATAAACACAAAACTCTATTTTGCATTTTCTGTGGAAAAGTTTTCCGGAAAATTGAAATAATTCTCCACAAGTGAACACGCCCTAGGTTTTGCAAAATTGGTGAGAAACTTGAATCCAAGCTAATTTTGTAATTAGCTGGGCCTGGCTCTCGCAATATTGGCGAGATTTTTTTTTTCAAGCTAATTTTGTAATTAATTAGGGTTTGACTCTCGTAAAATTAATTTAAATTTTTTTCAAGTTGATTTTATAAGAATTATATTTTTGTAATTTAATTTTTTTATTATATAATTAGTAAGAACCATATTTTTGTAATTTAATTTCTTTATTATATAATTAATAAAAAATAATATTAATTATTAAATATAAATATAATAATTTAATTTAGTTTAGTTAATTTAAATAATAATAATTTAGTTCATCTAAATTTTGCAAGAAAAAATTATTAGAAAATTTTATTAAATTAAATAATTTAACTAAATATAAATAAAATCTAAATATTTAGAATTAAAATCATATAAAAATAAGTAGGATATAGTTTTAGCTAATTATCCAATTTTTTTCTTCAAAAACTATTTAAGAAAAATTAGTTGGGCTGAATGTCAGTCATATTAAATGTAAATAAAATTTAAATATTAAGAATGAATTAGGTACATTAAAAAAAAAGAATGAATTAGGTATTAGTAAGGACATGGATAAGTTTTTGGTAATTAGTTCACATGTAACATGCCAACCGAATTAATTATCATTGATGAAAATTTCTCTTGCTAATTAGCAAGAAAATTAATTGTAGCTAAATTGGCGAGAAATTGGATCCTCAAAAAAATCTTCACATGCCACATGAATTGGGTATTAGTGAGGAAATATTTCCTAGCTAAATTAGCGAGGACAAAAGCTCTCGCTAATTAGTTCACATGTAACATGCCAATAGAACCAATCATTAGAAAGGATAATTTCTCTCGCTAATTAGCGAGAACATTAATCATAGCTAAATTGGCCTCGCGAAAACCTTCACATTCCACATGAATTATGTATTAGCAAGGACACGAGTCCTCGCTAAAGTATCTATTCACATGTAACATGCCAACCTAACCAAGCATTAGCGATGATATTTTTCTCGCTAATTAGCTAGAACTTTAGTCGTAGCTAAATTGGCGAGAACTTGTATTGTCGCTAATTACTTCACATGCCATGCAATTCAGGAATTAGCGAGGATCAATATCCTCACTAAAGTAGCGAGGAAAAAAGTTCTCGCTAATCTATTCACATGTAACATGCAGCGAGGATATTTTCTCGCTAATTAGCAAGAACTTTACTCGTAGCTAAATTGGCGAGAACTTGTATCGTCGCTAATTACTTCACATGCTATATCCAGGAATTAGCGAGGATCAATGTCCTCGCTAAAGTAGGAAGAAAAAAAGTTCTTGCTAATCTATTCACATGTACCATGCCAACCTAACAAAGCATTATCGAAGATATTTTTCTCGCTAATTAGCGAGAACTTTAGTCGTAGCTAAATTGGCGAGAACTTGTATTGTTGCTAATTACTTCACATGCCATACGATTCAGGAATTAGCAAGGATCAATGTCCTCGCTAAAGTAGCGAGAAAAAAGTTCTCGCTAATCTATTCACATATACCATGCCAACCTAACCAAGCATTAGCGAGGAATTATTTCCTCGCTAATTACCTTACATGCCACATGAATTAAGCATTAGCAAGGACAATTGTTCTCTCTAAATTAATGAGGATAAATTTCTTGCTAATTAGCATGGACTTGTTGTTCCATGCTAAACTAATCAGCTTGCTTGACTGTTATGCTCGCTAAATTTAGGCGTCAAAATTAGCAACAAATTGTCGATATTCTCGTTAAATTGTTGCAAAATATATATTCATTTGCATCCCCACCAATATTTGTGATAAAATTCATTTTCCATCGCAATTATGTCGCTATATCAATGATTTAGCAACAATTTTTCTTGTACTCGCTAAATTTTATTGCTATTCCGAAATTTTCTTGTAGTGTATCTTCTAAATCTAATAGAAATGGCAGAAATAGAAGCTTCAATTGCTCTCGACCTCACTTGGTTTATGTCGTAGCTGCTTCAATTTTATTAGTTTCGCAGGATCCAAATTTAATTTTTGTTGTATTGGGCGCTTTGCAATTTGCGATTATAGGTGACAAATTGAAAATTTTCTCCCACAAATGTCATTCTAATCTAAAGGTAATCTCTCTCTTCGTTGCTCTTTCTCTGGCTTTCAATCGTCGCCAGCCATCGAACTTGGTTTAGGAGGGAAACAGGTTCAGGTTCAAGGTATTTCACACATGGTTCTAATTTTCATTCTAAATAGGTTTAATCTTTTATATTCTTATTGGGACTTGGTTTTTCTTGTCGATATTTTCTTCAATTTGACTTGAATCTGAATATTTAATATGATAGTTGCTGATGTGCTGTTATAAAAGAGATGGTCTGGGAGTTTAACGGTGCTAGTAATTGCAACTACTTTATGGGTTCTTTTCGAAAGTGCTGGTTATAATCCTTTTTGTTGCCATTCTTTTTCTCTAGGCCAAATCTGCTTCTCTTCTCAACAGGTCCGTCTTTCATATCCTCTTTCCCAGTTGAAATTCTCATTACTAATTCTGTAGCCATCAGTTATGGATAAGATTTTGGTTTGCTATTTTCTGTTTATACGATTAGTTCATGGAAATATCTAAGGAGACTACAGAATTTTATTAGCTCCAATTTTGCAGAAATTAGCTCCAATTTTGCAAGATCCAGATTAATTATAAGCTTTCATTGACTTTTTCCTAGCTATTGTACAAGAGCAAAGAAGAGGATTGAGAAAAATCATTTTTTTCCTTCTCCTATTTCTCTCTATCTCTATTTATATGTGTTCATAAAACACTAAAAATTGCCTGCCCTCCCACTTTTCTACCCATTTAAGACAACACGTAAACACAGAAAAGTCCAACCCAAGCTAGTTTATTCTCTATTCGAGAATTCTTTTTTTTTCTCTGTCTCGAAAGAAGAAGAAAGTCAAGAAAATTTTTGTGGGGTTTTCTTCTTTTGTCTCTGCTATGAAAACAATAGAGGGTCAATCTAATTCCTACGAGCAAGTTAAGGTCAAAACTGCAGAGAAGGAAGTCAAAATTGAGCAAGAGGTTGTCATCGTCGCCAACGATGGTGATTTGACAATGGGATCTTGCAAGGAAGGAGGCTATCATCTTGCCAACGGCATCTCTGGGTATGGATTTTATTGGTTTAAATCGATTAAATTTTTAAGCTTTTTTGTCTTTTTTTAGGTTTGCTTAAAATAGAAAATGAAGGGATCTATTGAATTATTGCAAAACATAAACTAAAAAGAGAGAAATGATGTGGGTATGATGATTATTTATAGATTATAATATCCATTTATGCAATGCTATGAATAGTATTCTATCCCCTTCTTTTATTTGATGTTGTGAACATGAGTACTCTTTAATTATGTATCAATTTTTGATCTCTACTCGAAAATAATTTAGGAAGAACATGAATAGTTATAATCTTGAGTCACATGATTAACAAGTCAAACCAACTGTTAGATTCAATACTTTTACAATTGCAGTATCAACAATAAAATCTCATATTGTAGAAATAAATCTATATATTAGAAACATAACATTAAGTAAGCTAAATACTTGTTGAGCAAGCACTACGACAACTTTCTAATCCCTCTATAAATTCTCATTAGTTTAGGTCATCAACAAGATACCATTGTGTCCATTACAAATAACCTTCCTGGAATGAATGCACATAAGGCATGGAGTTCATAGATGCAGTCTTTTTGTTGTATCTTCTATATTTTTTTTGTGAGAGGTGATATATTCTTTTTGCAAATAACCTTCTATATTCTCATCATCCGAAGTTCATAATGCTTTCATAGGATCATACTGCTAGTTGATAATTTGCCAATTCCATGCTATGTAAAATAAACATGACTCAGATTAAGAGTTAAAAGAGTTTCATAAAGTGGAAGTTTTTTACAATTTGTATTCATATGGCTACCTCTCCCTCTTAATGATAGTTATTAAGTTTGCTCATATGAAAAGAACAATTGCCCACATCTAAAGCATACAAGATTATACAAGATAGTGAAAAATGCTGAACTAAAATATATAACTTCAAGGTCTTAAATTAGTAAGCCATGTGACTGACTTCTGATTAGTGAAATGCATTATCAAAACCCAGTCATGTATGATCTTTCCTCTGATTAATTAAAGATATTGGCTTATAAAAAAACATTATTAAGTAATGTACTCAACCAATCTATGAAATGAAATTCTTAATACTTTTTATTATTATTATTTTTTGTTCTATCATCTAACTTTGCAATACTAGTTGCATGAATTTTATTTCCAGAGGCATCGTACACATACTTTTGCTGGATAACAAGGTTAGGACTTAGCAGTATGATAATCTTCTAATTAACGATTATATTTTTAAGTATACAATCATTTGATTATCTTGAAATTGATTATAACTTTTTTGTTAATTAATCTATCTTTTGTTTATCTTGAAATTGATTATAAATTTTTTGTTTTAATTTTACAAACTAAAGAAACCCAAAGTTAAGATGATACCAAGTGTCACATATGCCCACCCGAATAGCTCTTTTGGGTTTAAAGATGCTGTTGACGTTGCACTTCATTCCCTTTCTAATCATATCATAGCTCTTTCTTAATCTTCATTTATAGATTAGTTTAATTAATACTCCATAGTTATTCAAGTGCTTGTGGTCTGCAAATTTATTTTATAATCAATGTTTATTATGTACCACAATAGTATTGGATAGCTTAAAGCAAAAATGTAGGATTTGTATGCTTAGAATTTATTTATTTATTTTATTTTATTTTATTTTTTTGGGAAGAAACAGCATTAGTGTTCACTATTATTGCAATGAAAGTTAACAACTAGAAAGTGCAAGAAAAAGATAAAATAAATATTTTTATGAACCGAAATTTATATAATTCTCAAGCATATTATCTTATTTTTATGTTTGTATGTAGATTGAAAAGCTTATTTGGTTTTCTTTCGCTATTTTTATCACAAAAATCATGGCAATTGCGGGTACCAAAAGGATGGGACAAGCTATATGTATCTGTAATATGTGTATAGATCGGGAATATAGTTACCAAAATAGGGAAAACATCAGTGCAGAATGGAAGTTGCCAGTGGACTGAGACTTTGTCAGATTTTGTTTGGATTTCCCAATAAGATGCTTCTAATGAGCTTCAAGAATGCCTTTTTAAGCTTGTTGTTTCTATGGTGTTATGTGATTATATGTGTATCATTTATAACTAAAGCTTTACTTGCAGTTATTTCAATTTGTTCACTCTTTCATTTGATTGAACTGATATTATTCTTGTAGGGATCAGTTAGAACTGGCATCCTTAGTGAAGCCATGGTCAATTTGGCTAGCTATAGAAGTTCAAAAGCTGCCATTCCTATTTCATTGCCATTAAAAAAGTGCAATCACGAGACCTTTTTAGTAGTGAGTCTTCAATCTAGTTTTTGCAACAAGGTCAAATAAATTTGTGATGCAACTTTTTTGGAGAGTATTTTTTATTTTAAATTTGATTTTTTGTCGGCATTCCTTAATCTGTTTGCTTTAAGAATTTTTGGTTCTTTTTCTTATGGTACTGCACTCAAGATTGAATTTTTTTTTGCAATGATAGTCTCAATGAAATAATATCATATCATAGATTTTCACTTGACAAACAACAGAAAAATAATTATAGTTTTTCTTTTGTACTTCTTGAAGAATAAGCTATCAGAAAGCATTCATTTAAGACATCATAATGTGTACCTTAATGCTTCTGTGATTATGCATATTTCTGTTTGGAAACATAATGTTTTATACTAAGTGTTGGGTATAAATTTTGGCTTCTACTTTTGATTTGCAGGTTAAAATTCAGTGTTTAACACCAAGAGAAAAACTTTGGTTTGTACTCCATCTAAAGCTCTTTGCTAATATACCATAGGATTTTATTGAGCTCTAAAAGTATTAAACAATTGTTTTAAGGAAGAAGCTAAATGAAGGCTCATTGGAGAGTGTGAATATTGACTATGATGATGTGGATAGAAAATCAGATGTTTCTGATAATTCTTTGACCAAGAGTATTAGCTTCTCATCTAGTAACCATTTGGATGGTCTTTCACCATCAGCAGAACTACATAGGATATATCATCACTTTACTCATAGTTTAAACAAAAGTTTTATATCATTATCATAAACTGGTACATATTGGTGTTTGTAACATATGGTATTAGCATCATCATTATGAATCGGTTTTAGAGCTTTATCTAAATTTCAAATGCTCAAAATGCTGGTGTCTGTAGCCAAACAACATGTACTTGTTTTTTTTTTACAACATGTTGATGGATTGTCTCTGTGTGTGCATGTGCATGTATTTTTTTTATTTTGATTTGTTTATATGTTAGCTTATTTTGTAGCTTGAGTTATGATGTATTATGACATTTTTTTTGTAGGACATTGAAGATGGCACTGCCTAGAAAAATAGGGCCCTCTGTGAGGTTTTCTTAGTTTTGTTACTTATAAGTTTGATTTTGTATTTGCTATAGAATTTGGAAACATAAGAATATTTTGTAACTTTCCTTTTTTTTATTTATGAAATAATATTTATTTTATTTTTGGATACATATATATGTGAATGATATGTGTTGGTAATATATTCAAATAAAATTACTCCTATTGATCGATGGAATAGACTTCTAACAATATTTTATTTAATTTTAAAATTTAATATTACTAACTGAAAATTTGATATTTAAAACTCAATATTTAACACTGAATACATTCCAATATTTAATGACTTTAACAGCCGGATATGTTAACGATTGGAATGTTACCAGTCATGGATTCTTTTAATGACTGGCATATATTTCAACGACCGAAATAAAAATGGCTGTTAATTATTTCAGCGACCGAAATTTTCCTTCGTTGAAAGTTAACACCATCAACGAGGGAAAAATCTGATCGCTAAAAATCACATTTCAATGATCAGATATAGTCTGGTCGTTATATACATTAATGACTGAATACAAAATCCGATCGTGTATACCTTTAACATTGGGGCTTTCAGTGACCGAAATTTATGGTCGTTATCTATCTTAACGATCGAATTTTCCTTCGTTAAAGGGCATTTTTCTTGTAGTGGCTTTTCTTTGGGTTTTTCAAAAGGTAGCGGGTCCAGCATTCTATCTCTTCCTTCATCTTCTTATTTGTTGATTTAATGGATTTCATCGAAGAGAACATTTGAGTATTAATACCTGAAATTATCCTTCGAAGAAGATGAAGTAAATAAGAACAAAAGGAAGGAGTTATTGAATGATTGAAAAAGGAAATTGGATTTCAACAGAGGTATGAACTATGACAAAGTTTGGTTTTGCATGTGCTTGATTTAATAAATGATT
Organism: Excoecaria agallocha; assembly: GCA_037975025.1. Taxonomy (NCBI): domain Eukaryota; kingdom Viridiplantae; phylum Streptophyta; class Magnoliopsida; order Malpighiales; family Euphorbiaceae; genus Excoecaria; species Excoecaria agallocha. Next base: position 27,915,396 of record CM075822.1, read on the forward strand.
AAGATGACATTTTAGAAATGATAGTGATAGTAGAACATTAAACTTTGCATGTGAATTTTATAAGATGCATTTGATTATAATGGAACAAATTCTATAAAATTAAAGTTTATAACTATAAGGTGAGTGATGTATAATTGAGAGGAAACAAAAATTCATCTGTTCAGAGGGTTAAAGCTTAATTTTATTCTTAATGAAATAAAGGAAAGCGCATGGAAATTTGAGAATAGCTCTTCATCTTACTCATAAGCATATTGCTCTATTTTATAAAATTCTTGGATTTAATTTGAATAACAAGTTGAACTTAAGATTTAATGGTGTTTAAAGTAAGGAAATACATAAGTTTCAAAAGTACATTGGTGGAAATCAAGTATCATCGAGTTTTAGATTGTACACAAGTTAATTTATGGGTTTCACCTTTACCGATGTGATGTTAGTTTGTTTTAAATAGCCTTATGTTAATTACACAGAACATAATATGAATGACTTTTTGACTTGGAGATATTTTTAGTGTATAATAAAATGTCTTTAGAGTAATTTAACAATGAAAATTGTGCATATAATGATCTATAAATACATGAAAGAATAATAGCACCATATGGTAAAATCATCAATGAACTTAAAGTAACATGTTCATATGATATACACAAGAGCGGTCATGATTTAAATTGTTTACTTGAAATAATATAAATATGCATGAATGCTTATTCCTATAGTTTATCATATGATTGTATATAATTACATTATTTTATATCTATATATATTTGTATAATTACATGAGATTGTGTATCTATATATCTACATATATATGTGTGTGCGTGAAATTATACATTAGAGGTATAATAATGATAAGTGTAATAGTTAAATGCATGTGATTAGAGTTTGATGGTGGATAGATAGGTATGTCTATAGGGTTAAAACTACAGCTATTATAGCTTGATCCCATTTGGATGTAAAATCATCTCCATTTGGGATCATAGTTCGACCTCGTTTGGGTTTATAGATTTGATATCTTTAAATATCCACAAAACTTAATACCTACGGTATTTATATGATTGATACCTAAGTGTATCCACACTTGTAGAACTTAAGTAGGCGAATTACAAGGAAAAATGATAAAAGCTAAAGTGCATGATGGATATCAATCAACTATATAAGCTTATAACTGTATTTATTTTTCTATATTGTCTTGTTTTACTTTCACACACACACACACACACACACACACACACACACATATATATATATATCATGCATGCAATGTTTTAAAATTATGCAAATTGCCTAATGGTGACGATCGTTGTGAGTGGTCATTTATTATAATTTCTTCTCCACTAAACTTTATAGATTAGCATAGGTGTTTTATCCGTGTGGGTTTTTAAGCTAGGACATTTGGATAGGGACATAAACTGCATTAGGAAGGCCAACACAAACCTCAAGAGAAGTTAGATGTATGAAGTCCTTGTTTTATATTTTGTATACTTTTGTATTAAGAATGGTTTTTAAGTAAGCTTGTATATGTTAAATGGTAAATTTTATATGGTTTAAGGCTCATTTTTGTAACTAGAATATATATTTTGATAAAACTTTTGGTTGAGATGTATATGTATAGTATTATATATTACATATAAAATATGTAAGTGATAACATGTATATCCATATGTAATAATCTGTATAGGGCACTAAAAGAATATAATTGTACTTGATTAATGATGTTTAACAATGATAGAAATAGATTATTGTTAAAGGGTGTCATAATATTCAATTTTTGTGACATATTTATCTATCATAATGAAAATATTATAGTAAAATAATTTTATTTCATCGCTAATTCATTAAACTGTGACTAAAATTATTCATGTCACAAAATAAATATTTCATGATGAATTTATATATTGCAAAAAGTTATTTCTTATCATTAAATTCGTGACGATAAAATCATTTCATCACAAATAAGATATCAAAATTAAAAAAAATTATAATTTATTTTTTGTAAAATAATTTAATTTTACAAAATTTTATAATGTCGATATCTTATTTGTGATGAAATGATTTTATCATCACTAATTTATTTAATTATGAAAAAAATAATTCTTCGCAAAAGATAAATATTTTGTGATAAATTTATATGTTGCAATAAGCTATTAGTTTGTCATTAAATTTTTTCCATCAAAATAAAAGCGAGGGAAAATTTTCTCCTTAAAAAACCATAATGAACTATTAGTGACGAAACTTAAAACATAAACTGACATAAGATAAGTTTGTCATGGAAATAAATATTATGGTGATGTTTTAAAAAATTCATCACTACAAGTAATAAATGATGACAAAGTTTTATACGTCACTGAAAACTTTGTCACAAAAGTAAAATTTCTTGTAGTTTAGGTTATATATTCTTGCTTGGCAAGGATGCCCTCTTATAGAGTAGTAAGAAACAAACCTATGTAGCTGTAGGGTTTTGGAACAAAAAAAATGAAATCATAGCAAAAAAACACAAAACTATTCAAGATCTATGCGATCTAATTGATTCAAAAAAGGCCAATTAATGATTACCAACCTGTTGAAATGTATAAATAACTTAATTTTAAGTGTTTCTTAATGTAACCACTACCCTCTATCAGTATCTACACTCGAATGTGATGAATGAGATGGCCAGGGGTGCTAGCTCCCTTTCTTTTGGTGACTAAGATCTTAGTTTCTGTTCATTTTCTCAAAAGTGAAAAAAAACGTTTTTCTTCTCTCTAAAAAGGATGACTACCCTTTTTTTTTTCTTAAGGTTTTAAAACACACACACACACACGCGCACCCATCTATTCACCCACCCACCCACCCACCCCCCCTCACACACACACATATGTGTGTGTGTGTAAAGAGATAAAATTTTAGGTACATATATATTATTTTGTTCAAAAAAATAAATATTTTATTTTTTATTCAAATAATAAGAATAACAATTTTATCTTTAAAATTTATTTTGAATTTTATTTCTAATATATTCAAAATTTAAAATGCCCTAATTAGCCCTAGTCTGTTTATCACATTCATGATTTGCAACCAAATAAGTTCATATTATAGTGGCAATGGGTCTAATTCCATCATAGGCCCACAAGTTATAAGCGGCCTCTAGCAAGATATTATGACTACCCAAATAATATAAATGTCAATAATTTAATTTTAACCTAATTAGTGTAACATGTTATAATTATTTTGAGTAGACTGATAATATCAAATGATATTGATTGCTTTATCAATTTAGATAAGCACGACTATACATTTCTCAGTCCCACTTATCTAAGGGTCCAATAGACACCTCTTTCATAAGAAAGGGACAGATTCAATCTTGATTATTCATTATCCTTTGCATGATTCTTATCATTTCCAATCATAATAACCTTTATGAATATCTAATTAAAGATAATATTTTATTATGTCAAAATATAATATTCCTCATATAGGTAATTATGATAATCTCGGATCTAAAGATTCGATAACATAACTATTATGAGATCACTTATGACAATAACCCATGTAGTGATCTTATAGCAGGTTTATCTACACTACAAGAAAATAGCAATTTAGCAACAAATATTAGTAACGAAAAATGTCAATTTTCTGTTGCTAATAAAAAATAGCAATGGAATTTAGCAACGAAAAATTCGGTTACTATTTTTACCGTTGCTATTTTTAGCAATAGAAATATTATTTCATTGCTAAATTTAGCAACAAAAATTCAAATTCCATTGCTAAATTTAGCAACGAAATTTAAATATCCGTTGCTAAATCTAACCACTAACATTTGGTGAATTGATCACAATTAACAACTGAATTCAAATTCTGTTGCTAATTTTAGCAACGAAATTATTTTTCCGTTGCTAAATTTAGCAACCGAAGTTTAATTTCGGTTCTAAATTCAGCAACTAGTATAAAAAAGAATTGTGACGGGTGTTTCGTTGCTATTCCATCACTACTATTATTACTAATAATTTAACCGATTTTTTCTTCAACTCCAATCATAATTTACTTGTTCATAGCAAATAAATTAAAACTAAATTGTAAACCCACAAATTATATCCCTAAATAAAAACTATAAAAAAGACACTCACATAGAGATGAAAAGTGTATTATTTGATGATGAACAATTTCATGGAACCCTATAAATTGTCATCACAAAGATGTCTCCTTCCAAGAGATCTCATCCTGTGGCTATCATCAGTTTCCTTTGGCAGCATAATCTCAACCTACCAATCAATAGGTTAGAATCCTCCAATAAATAAAGCCCTAAACTCAGATAGTTAATCACTTGAAGTTTCTATACTTAGAAAATAAAATCAATTAATTCACTATTAGAAAAGCAGAACAACTATGAAATTTGAATATGAAGTTGACGTGTATGGCGTATTAAGTTACTAACATGGTGGATTTTAATTGCTCTTCTTGGGTCTATGGAGCTGTAGAAGCCCTGAATTGGTGACCACGAATATTGAGCTCAAAGCCATTAGCCCACCTGTGAAAATAAAGACCAGAGTTATAACAACACTTTCTCCATGATAACAAATGAATATATTTTAGGTCCCATTAGATGGTAAGCAAAAAATTGATATGTGTTGGATTTTAACGGTTACATGCATCACATACATGAGTGGAATTTTAAATTTTTTAACCATTAGATTTGATCTTGCCATGAATACACAATATAACTATATGAGAATAAGAAAAATCACCTTTGATTTTTGTTGAATAGTTGATTTTACTTCGCACCGGGTTGTCGCAAACCACAGTGTCCAAAATCGAACACCTCCAATGAGTAATGCACACTAGAGAGGGATAAATTGAACCAATAAATTGGTGTTTAACTAGGGCTGGCCGAAATTCCCAAGAGCTAGCTTAGGAGTTGGCGCAAAAGGGAGAGAGAGATTAAGAGAAAAGACTTTCTTTTTGTTTTAATCACTTAACCCTAATTCTCATTAGTTGGCCTTTTATAGTTGGGTTAAAATTCCAACTCCTTAATGAGTTTGGGCTCTTTAAAATTGCTGGAGAATTATTAATTAGGCCTCTGGAATTAATTATAATCATTTGGGCTTAATTAAATCCAAATTAAATCTTTTCATAAAAGACCATGCACAAAATCCACAAACTAGGCCCTTTGTGCATCTAATTGGATTTAAACACCCAAATGGATTCCAAATCCAACCAAATTAAATATGTGAGTTCCATAACACTTATGTAACATATATAAATTAATTTGGTCCAAGAAAAAGCCCTCTAAACCCTTTTGTATGGAGTTGGCGAGTGGCCCTTATAGAATGGCTTTCGCAAACTTTCTTTATTCTTCTGGCCCTTAATAATTCCTCCAATGGACCTATTAATTATTATATCAGTCCTATAAAACTTATAGTAGTCTTATAACACTTATAAGACAATAATAATTAATCATGAAATATATTATTTCATTTAGGTCCAATTTACAGAACATTTCTTAAAAGTTCCGCGGATAATTTTACTTGATCATAATTAATTAAACTCTTTAATTAATTATTATCATATTCACTTCTCTTCCTTCATAATAATATCAAATATTATTATCCTTGTCATTTTTCCATTTTATCCTTTCTCTATATGTGTGTGACCTATTGGGTTCCTGTTCATGTTGGCAGTATAATATGTAATTGTGAGTTCTATTCAAAACTCACATGATTCAAACTCCTTTAAATCATTTTATCAATCTCTATTGATATTTTGATACATCATTATACAAGTCATGATTGGCCTCTAGCTAGGCATCATGACTACCCAATTGTCAGGAAAGTCATGTGGTTTGACTGTACCCTTCCATAGAAACAGTTACCGTGCAATTACTCCTTTCACCACTCTTATCTCAATTAGATTCTGAGTATGGATTTCTGTCAACTCATATAAATCTAATTATGTATGTTCTATTAATTTAACCATTTTTTCCAAAATGCCCTCCATGGATCTTTATCCATCTTGGCATATTACTCTGGCCAGAGATTCTCTGAACAAGGCAATCATAAAAACATGTGAGATAACTTCCCTTGTTAAATCTGGGATGGTGAATCCTTTGTCAATCACTCAACTATCTTCAAGTAGGTCATGATATACCCAATCTCCTAACTATATTCACTCCCAGTTGGAAGTAATCAATTATGGAGTCAAAGTGTACCACTTACTACTTAAGATAACTTTGGTGATCTTAAGTTTAAGGATACTTGCACAACCGCTATGAAGAGATTCCTCACTGACATAGATTTAATATCCATGTGAGGATTCTCTTTGCAGGTCTCCAATGAACTTGTTCTTCTAACAAGCATCCACATGTTAGCTTTGATTATCTTTCATAATCACAGTTATGAGCACCACTGCTTGAACCATTCAAGAAGCATAACATGTTCTAGTCTGTCCGAATTAACAATGTCCTATCTTGTTAATTCTATGACTAGAGATATTTAGATATTGAGACATTTGCATGCAATAGACATCTCACATCATGAACACCTTCATGATTGCCTTTGCACTGTGTTTATAATATCTAGGACTTCATTTATTAATTTAAGATTTAAAACTCATGTATTTAAACATAGCATTAATAAATGAATGATGCCTTTTATTAAGAATATAAATTTTTATACATATGAAAAACATCCCTATTACATGGGCTCTAGGGCATACTCTCTAACAATATGTTATAGCCACTACATTATTGTTATAATGGCATATCCTTTCTTTCTTTTTCTTTTTCTTTTTCTTTATTATTATTATTATTATTATTAATATTATTATTATTATTATTGTTATTATTATTATTATTATTATCCTTGAGGCAATATTCAATAGACTAAATAATACAGTTCTCACCTAACAATGACGGAGTCATGGCAAAATCATATTAGGGGAGCAGTGCTCTAGCAGCTACTGGGATGGCGACAACATTGTAAGCGAGAGCCCATGACAAATTTTTGTATAATTTGGCCATTGTTGCCCGTGCAAGATCTAGCGCATCGATTACCTGTCATGAATAAATCTCAATTTTAATCATTAGATGTCATACTTTAGTTTTTCTAATTGATCATAATGCACAATCCTCTCTCAAAATGAACCATTCATTCTCATCAATGAGTCCAAAACCTACTAATTTGAAAACATCTCATTAATGTTTTCAAAATGGCTGGTTCCAAACAATATAAAGGGTGCAAGATAAGAGAGATGATTCATTATTACATGGTGGATGCGAGGCCAAAAAAAAAAAGATTTAGGGAAATATAAATAACAAAAATTTATTAATAAGATAATACTGGATGGGTATTTCTTGGCCCACAATTCACACTTTTGGGCCTTAAGCAATCCCTTGTTTCAAAAGATAGAAAACATGATAATTGATTGCCCCGTTCTAGAATGTCAAGAATAGAAATAAGAAAAACAATACAAGTATGGTTTTCATTGACATTTTCCCGAGCATGCTGACATTTATTGCAATAAATTATACCTGTGAATAAATGAGATGCATTAAGGAGGAAAATAGAGCTTTGATGTTCATCCAAAAGAAATTAAAAGAAGAACGGGAGAGACTACAAGAAGGAATCAAAATCATACCTGTGAAAATCTATTACCAAAAAGTATAATAGATGCTATATCAGATGCAACATTTTCTTGGGCTTCGTTCTGTAGGGCAATCCCAACATTAGCAAGAACCAAAGCATATGCATCATTTATCCCATTGCCTACCTACACAAAAGCAACATATCAGCTAAAATTTAGTTGCATCAAAGTTATTCTTTAAAGAAGAAGAAGAGAAGAAGAAGAAATTAAAGAAGATATAGCCGATGAATGTTTCACAATAATATACATGTAGCAACAAGTTGTTGCAGTAGCAATTCTCTATGAAAAAATGTTAAGAAGTCAAATTATCCGCTAACTTAACTCCGGTAACATTTGACAGAAAAATTTCTTCTATCATCTAGAAACCATATGCAATTGGTTATTTAACATTCTCCAAGTAAAATCTCTGAGGAAACATAGATATGTTAAAATATTCTTACCATTGCAACATGATGCCTTGCAGCCTGGAGATTTGATATAGCACCAGATTTCTGCTATGGAGCAAAGGATGCATTAATAAATTCACTTCCTATTCCAACTTTGTCTGCGATGTTTGCAACAGCATCTTTCCTATCTTTGGATACCAGTATTGTATTATCTGGAGCCTATAAACACAAGCAAATGAGAAACATGCAAATCACTGAGAGTACAAGCTTAAAAAGGCACATCGCTTAGTTAAAATTAAAATAAAATCAGTCTTGGTTACAATCCATTCTTGACTTGACTGACCGAAAACTTGTGCATTGTTGGAGACAACTTAGCCTGTTTTGGCATCTTACCCAAATCTTACAAGCATAGAGTGTGCAATTGACATGGCCAACAAAATCCAACTAAAAAAGAAACAATCTTCCAAACTTGGCAACACAAAAATGTAAAGACGCACAATATATTAAGCACACCTTGCAAATCACAAACTTAACCTAGATATTTACACTGTTTATGTGAAAATTACACCAAATCTTGAAATGCAAAACAGACATCAGCTATTAAACATAAAATGAACAAATTTCCCAGCATAAAAAAAAACTAATCAGCAGTAGCATCCTTATTTGTGTGAGTTATGTACATTAAAAAGGTACCTTTCGTACTTAATTTCAAAAGCCAATCTATTCATCAAAACAGTTTAAGCCTCATTTTTTCCCCTTAATTTGTGAAAGCCAATAAGAAAAATATAAATTAAGAGCCTCAAGTCAATAATTCATCATTGTAACATTGAAATATCACAAGCAAGTAAATTGACCATCACTAACCAAGACATCCACAGAAAGCTTCAAGCTCAAGAGCAAAGCATCTCCATCAGGACCAGCAATGTCATTAAGAAAAACATCTGGAAAATTATTAGTGCCAATGTAATACCTGATGTGACTTGAGCATCTTATTCACTACATTGATTATATTACAAGAAGCTAATTCTAACTTACACGAAGTTCATTCATATCACTAGATGCCCTGAGCCTTGCCTTTTCTTCAAGAGAACGCCCTAGAAGCACAAAACCAAGAAGCATGACATGCACACTAAAAAATAGAGGCATCCATGAGAATTTTAGCACCCAAAATAACTTGAAGGTATATATTATGCCTTTAATATCAACCTCGTTGGCTGACATGCAATCATTTGCCTCTTCAACATTTGTCTTCTTTGCCTGCTGCTGCATTTTGATTACAAGTTTTAATCAAAAACAATAAGGAATTTCTAATTTACAGCAAATAAATGTGGTGATTTTATAGAGCTTATAGTAATCACAGAAATGCAAATACTGACATAATATTTTTCTCTTTTAATTCTTCAGCAAACCAAACTGAACTCAACTAATCAAATCCACCTCAGATCTGCACAATTTTTCTATTGAAAATCCTTCAAAATCTGCACAAATTGAATCAGTTGAAAAAAAATAATATGATACATGCGGGAGTTTTTTAGTATATAAGAGAAATTAAACCCTAAACTTTAGCAAAATTGATGAAGATCGGAGGGAGAGGGCAAGGAGACGGTGGGGTGAAAATAGGATAGAGAGCGAGAGAGAGAGGGGGGGTGAGAGGTACAAAAAGAAAGAAAAACAAAGAAAGAGGTAGCATTTATCCTAGGGCTAAGTAAAATAGCAACGAAAATATAATTCCATTGCAAATTTGCAACTGAATAAATTTTCGTTGCAAATTTAGCAACCGAATTAATATTTTGTTGCTATTTTTGAAAAATTATTCCTAGGGCTAAGTAAAATAGCAATGAAAAATTATTCGTTGCTATTTTTAGATCGAAAGTTTTTACCTTTGTGGGACCAAAATACCAACAGAATATTAATTCGATTGCTAAATGGCAACGGGATATAGTTTCCGTTGCTATTTTAGCAACGAAATTTAAATTTTGTTCCTATTTTTGGACCCAAATTTTTTTCACTTCTTTGGGATCAAAATACCAATGGAATATTAATTCGGTTGCTAAATAGCAACGAAATTTAATTTCCATTGCTAAATAGCAATGAATATAGTTTTATAGCAACGAAATTTAATTTCTGTTGCTATTTTTAGATCCAAATTTTTTCACCTATTTGGGACCACAATACCAAAGGAATATTATTTCAATTGCTAAATAGCAACAGACTTTAATTTTCCTTGCTAAATAGCAATGAAATTTATTTTCGGTTGCTAAATAGCAATGGAATATAGTTTCCGTTGCTATTTTAGCAACGAAATTTATTTTCCGTTGCTATTTTTGGACCCAAATTTTTTCACCTGTTTGGGACTAATATACCAACGGAAATTTTTATCCATTGCTATTGTAGCAATGAAATTTAATTTTCATTGCTAAATAGCAAAGGAATTTATTTTTCACTATTAAATAGCAACAGAATATGGTTTTCGTTGCTATTTTAGCAATGAAATTAATTTTTCGTTGCTAAATTTCACTTGAAAATGTTTTTTTGCCATATATTGCCACCATATTTAGCAACGGTTGTAGGTTTTTGTTGCTATTTTTCGTGACTATATTTTGGGCCCAAAATTTTTCATATCCTTGGGACCAAAATACCAACAGAAATATGGATGAAATTATATTTCTGTTGCAAAATAGCAATGAAATATATATTTTGTTGCTATTTTAGCAATGAAAATTATTTTTCATTGCTAAAATAGCAAGGGAATTAAGTCTCCATTGCTAAATTTTGTTCCAAAATTTTTTCGCCATCTAATACCGCCATATTTAGCAACGTTCATAGATTTTCATTGCTATTTTTCGTGGCTATATTTTGGCGCTAAAATTTCACTCTTTTTTTAGCAACAGAATACCACCATTTTTTATTCCGTTGCTAAACATAAAAATTCAACCAAATTTAGTAACAAAATAGAATTTTGTTTGCTAATTAGCAACGAAAATTAAATTCCGGTTCTAAATTAGTAATGGAACCAATTTCATTGGTATTTTTCCGTTGCTATTTCCAAATTTTCTTGTAGTGTTAGTACCTTATTCTTTAACAAGTACCTACAAGTTTTATTTATATCATCATATATAATCATTTCATGATTATTAATGAAAACCATACTAGTCTTAATTTATCAATATTTATTTAACGATAAATGGCTACGGATAGTTAGAAAAACAACAGATTGTTATTCCCAAACATTATTATAATGTAACATGCCAAAAATATATTACATAAAAATTTAAATGTTTGGCCTAGGATATAAACACTAACAATAGCCCTATCAATAATGGAAGTTGAATTTGTTGCTTCCTAAGCTACAGTAAAGGAGGTAGTTTGGCTAAAAAATTTATAGGCCATTTAAGAGTAATTACCTTAGAGGAACTGGTGATAGTCTATTGTGATAGTCTATATTTATAGTTAAACATCAATAGCTTACATCAAGGATCCAAAATTTTTTTTATAGGACTAAGTATGTCGAGATTAAGTATCAATGCACAAGATATATTGTTGCAAGAGTAAAATTAAACTCACAGTATGTTTCTATACATGATATGATTGAAGATCCATTGATAAAACCTATAACGAAAGATGCGTTTGAGAGAGACATTAGATTTCAAGGTTTGCTTAGAATTTGATTATTGTTTACTTTGTGTAATTCGTTAATATTATTATTTATGAATAATAGTAAAGTTCATTATTGGTGACACATGAGTGTGAATTTTTAATGTGTGAACATTTACTATTATTGATTATAAGATTCAATATGTCGGTCATAGAAGTAGCCCACTCATATGGTTGTTTACCTTAGTTTTGCTAATGAGTTGAAAAACATTAAGATGAGATAATTTTTGAACATATGGTTAAGCTTGACAGTTTGTTAAAAATAAAAGTGTTGTCTTGTTGAAATTACAAGATCAATCTTATTAAAGTGCAAGTTGAGATCCAAAAAATTATTAAGTGTAATCTCATGATAAGTTAATTGTAAACGTAATGTTCTATCTTAAACATAATGTAAACATAATCTTGCATAATGTTCTATCTTAAAGTTGGATGCTTCGGTGCATCCCATATGTGCTTAAGTTGACCAAAGGATGGGAATTTAAAGGAACTGATCTCAACTTTCCCCAGTGTGAGATCCCATTGAGTTTTCACCCTTAGGACCCTTAACTTATCCCTGAAGTATGGTTCAATATGGCTAGCTTAGTTAGTCTCCAAGAGGCCATGAGAAACATTCTTCCTAACAAATCTAGATAGAAAAATAAGGTGAATCATGATGGATGTCATGTAGTAAGAGGGAAAGATATCTTTCTTTTTTTACATTTAATAATTTCATGGTTTACCAATATGCCTATTATAGTCTCTATGAGGAGAGACATAATAATAAACATGAAAATTCTTTTATAAGACCATGAGTTAAAATAGTGAATGTGATAAGGCAATCTATGGTTAGGCATACATGGATAAGAGGATCTTATTTTTTTTGAGATGTTATATATCTTTAACCGGTGTATAGCAATAGCACTCTTAAGGTATAGTGGTCTCACAGTTTATGTACTTGTATGGTAGAAGATTATAACTGGATATCATCCTATCATGTGCGAGTGGAAGATGATTGATAATTCCATTTTAGAATTTATTTTCAGTGTATTTTTATCTATGTTTACATCTCTTTTTGTGTATTTTTCCTATTTAAGGTGTTAAAATTCTCATTTTATGCCAAATGGGATTATTTTGACCTTTATGAAGTTTTTGACTGATTAACGGTGTATTCTTGAATTTTGTACAGGAAAAGTGGTTAGAACTCAGCTGAGACCATTTGTTTCAACCATGTTTCATATAGATCCTCAAAATGCATCATTTCACCAAAAGACTCAGCTGAGACCAACTATCTCCATCGTGTCCAATGCAAACTTCGAGGATGATTCAGTCTAAAAAGGTATGCACGACTAAGACCAAAGTAACTCAACTATGTTTTGAAGCTACAATACTCTTTTAACTCGTCAGACTCAGCTGAAAAGAATCATCTCGATATTGTCCTGCACTAGATCAGTATAAAAATTGCATTCTGTTTGGCTGGAAAAGAGATCATTTTAGGTTTTTAAAGTTTTAGGATTTTCTCTGTAGTTTTAGCTCATAGTTCTTCATACTTTAGGGTTTCAACACGTAGTTTATATAGATTTACTTATAAAAATTAAACTTTTAAGATAGTTTTACATTAAAAATACATAGTGATAGTTAGTTCATAGTTTAAAGTTCGAGTTTCCAATCAAGCTCAACTTTAAGAAAAAGAGAAGAAATCACTGCAACTTTAGATCCACATCTTCAATATGGGTTTAAGAGTTTCTTCTTACCCTTTTCCTGTTGTTTTAATTATGAGTAGTGAGTAGTTTTTTTTGTTGTTTAGGGATCTTTGAATCCCCTAAACCATGTAAGAAATATGAATTTATTTTGTTAATATATGTTTTAAATGTTTCTTTTCCTTTTTGCTTACCATGGTATGGGTGTTCTTTAAGTATGGATGCGATTAATCTTATTCAAGTTGATGGATTTCTATTTGTTTAATGTTTATATCATGCATGTTTTATTGTTCATCACATTTGTTATAGTTTTGATGGTGCCTTTAGAAGGAGAGCTGTTAGATCTAGGGTTTATGTGTTGAAAAATTAGAAAAAGAGAGGAAAATGAATATATTTTTGATTAGTAAGATTTGAAATGGGATATTAGTTCACACCTAGGTTTTGGAACCCGTATTTGTACTAACAATCGGGTAAGCTTCGAATTTGGATACCAGGTAGTTAGAGTAATAGGCTCTAGAATGGGATACTATAGGTTTAGATGGGTTGTCCACATCTAAAATGTATGAATGTTACATTAAAATTAACCTTCAATGGGGATAGGAGGATTAGGTTCCAGAATAACATATTTAGCTATTGTTATTTTTATCCATTTCTTAATTTCTATTTTAATTGTCTTGCTAATTTATACTCAGCATTTTCTTACTTTTATGTTAATTGTTTTATCACTAATCACACAAAAAAATCAACAAACAATCAGGTAATTCATTAAGCACATACTTCAATTAATCATTTACCTTGTATCAATTATGTTTCTTTGGGTTTGATACTCGTGAGTCTTAAAAATACCCAACTTTATTACTTATAGATTCAATGCACTTGCTGACAACCAATCAAGTTTTTGGCACTGTTGTCAGAGATAACATTGGCGTACTTAGTTGTTAATTTGATTGATTATTTTTATGTACTTTTCTTTTACATATTTTTGTTCACTTATTCTTTTTCAGGTAATTTTGGTGTATGAATAGATATCGCCAACATTATCTAGCACCTTTTGATCCTAAAATTAAGTGGACTTTGCATTAGAGAAGGAGATAAATTCAAAATGAAGTTATAAATAATCCATCAATTCTAGAAGTGCCTCTTAATGATGAAGGAGTAGGGTAACAACAACAACATGAGAGAAATCATGATGGTCCAAGACTAAGGACTATCTGTGATTTTGCCAGTCCAAGATGGAATAAAGAGCATAGAATAGTGGTGCTTCCTCAAAAGCAATATTTTGAGCTAAAATCGGCAATGATCACTATGGTTCAAAGGAACTAATAATCAGGATCATATATAGAGGAGCCAACACAACACCTGGATATTTTTTTTGGAAATCAATGATACATTCCAAATTCAAGGTGTGATAATGGATGCTATAAAGTTAAAGCTTTTTCCTTTCACTCTTATAAGGAAAGTAAGAGATTGGTTGTCCATGTTACCAAGCTAATCCATTCATTTATGGGAATAAATGTAGGAAAAGTTTCTTGTAAGATTTTTTTGCACCTACTAAGATGACAAGCATAAGGAATAGTATCTATAATTTTTAATAATTAAATGATTAAACCTTCCATAAAGCTTGGGAGAGGTTTAGGAGGGTGTTAAAGAGTTATCCTTATCATGAGATAATGATGCACCAGTTAATGTCAACATTCTAAGCAGCGTCTAATTTAGCTACAAGTTCTTTATTGGATGCCACCTTAGAAGGAAGCTTGATGAATAAATTCCTAAAAAAAGCCTTTTTCCTTCTTGATGAAATGGTAATGAATAAGGCTCCATGGTTTAGTTTAAAGGTATTGATGAGGGGATAAGGAGTTCACACCATGAATGAAGTGTCAATGCTACAAGCTCAATTAAAGCTACTGCAGAAGGAATTAAATGGGCTAAAAGTTCAAAATGTGTCAGCAATTTGCCAAGAGGGTAATGCTTTTAAGGGAGGAAATTCGGGCAGTGAGACAAGGGCAATTAAGCCATACACCCAAGGGATGGAAGAAGTGAATGCCTTGCATGAATACAAGAAGAATGATCCATTCAGAAATCATTACAATCCTAGATAGAGGAACCACCCAAATTTCTTATGGAGAGATGAAAATCAAGTCTCAACCTCAAACACTAACTCAAAAGCCCCATTTAATGTATCTCCACATAACCAACCAACCACAACCATATTTACCATCAGCAACTCCAAACCTAAGCTATAAATACTCACTTTTAAGCATTATATCAACCTTCTTGATTTGGTATAGACAACCCCCACCATAAGAAAATAAATTGAACCTTGAGAAAATGTTCATTGGTTTTATGACTAGCAAAAACAAATTCATAACAAGCCAATAGGCAAGGTGGAAGGCTTAAGAGTAATGGAATAGGAACCAAGATGCGGCAATAAGAAATTTGGAGACTCAAGTGGGCCAAATTACAACTTTTATTTCTATAAGGCCATTGGGTGCATTTCCTTCGAATGTTGATCGAAACCCAAATAAAAAGATAATGTTATCTCATTAAGGAGTGGTAAGTAAGTCCAAAGGACCGAACAATGTAACCAACTATCATCTTCTTCTAAAAAGGTAGAGCCAATAACATAGTATGTAACTCTAACCCTAAAAATATGGAGGAGGTCCTAAAGTAAAACGAGAAGGGTAAGAGCAATGTGAACTTTGATTTACCTTTTGATGCATTATATTTGCCATATCCTTCAATAGATATGAAAGAGAAAATTAATGAGCCATCAGAGAGATTTTTGAATATATTAAAGAAATTGCATGTTAATTTGCCATTCGTCGAGGCTTTACTTCACATGCCAAAATATGCAAAATTCATGAAAGATCTTTGCTCAAGAGGATAAACCCAAGTTACTGCACTCATCACATCCTTATAGAGGAAGATTGCAAATCAGTTGTGCAAGCCCAAAAGAGATAGAACATGGCAATACAAGAGGTAGTTAAAAAAAATTTTAAAATTGCTCGATGCAGGGATAATCTTTCCTATTTCTGATAGTAGTTAGGTAAGTTCGGTTCAATGCATTCCTAAGAAAGAGGGATGATAGTGATAAAAAAAATGAGCAAAATGAACTTATCCCAACTCATACGGTTATGGGTTGGAGGGTCTATATTGATTATAGGAGATTCAATAGTGTAACTATAAAAGACCACTTTTTTTTTACCATTTATTGATCAAATGCTTAAGAGATTGGCGGAAAATATATATTTTTTTATTTCCTAGATAGGTATTTAGGGTACTTATAAATCCCTATATCCTCTAAAGATCAAGAGAAAATAACCTTTACCCACCCTTATGGTACTTTTACCTACAGGATGATGCCCTTTAGATTATGTCACAAACCGACTACATTTCAGCGGTGCATGATGGCCATATTTCATAACTTTATAGAGATATTTATGCAGGTATTTATAGATAAATTCACCATATATGGGAGAGATTTTGAGAGCTATCTTAAGAATCTTGATTTAATGTTAGAAAGGTGTGAAAAGACCAACTTAGTGTTGAATTAGGAGAAATGCCATTTCATGGTGAATGAGGGTGTTGTTTTAGGACATAAAATTTCAAAAAAGGGGATAGAGGTAGATAGAGCTAAGGTAAAAGTAATTGAAAAACTTCCATCCCCAATCAATGTTGAGGGAGTTAGGAGTTTTTTAAGACATATGAGTTTTTACCGTAGATTTATTAAAGATTTCTCCAAAATTGCTAAACTTTTACCGAATTTATTGAAGAAATGTTTTTGTTAATGAGTGCCTAAATGCATTTGATACCTATAAGAGAGGCTTATTTCATCTTCGGTGATTATCTTTTCGGATTGGAATTTTCCATTTTGAACTAATGTGTAATGCACGTGATTTTACATTTGGAGCAATGTTGGGACAAAAAAGAGAGAAAGTGTTATGTGTAATTTACTATGCAAGCCATACCTCGATAGGAGCTTAGATCAATTACAACACAACTGAAAAATAACTTCTTGTAATTTTCTTTGTATTTGAGAAGTTTAGACCTTACTTGCTTGGTGCAAAAATTATGGTTTGATATGATCATATGACATTGAGATATCATTTTACGAAGAAAGATTCAAAGTCGAGATTGATTAGATATGTGCTCCTTTTACAAGAATTTCACCTAGAAATAAAGGATAAAAAAAGGGACAAAAAAATTTGTGGTGGATCATTTATCTCGACTTGAGTATGATTATATTGAGAAAGGGGAGATCCTAGACTTCTTTCCCAATGAACATATATGTGCTTTATTTGTTTGTTACATTGCTATTCCTTTGTATACTGATTTACCGAATTATCTTATAGTGGTTACATGCCAAGGGACTATGCATGGCAATAGAGGAAAAGCTTGAAACCTAAAGCAAAGCACTACATATGGGATAACCCATATCTTTTCAAATTGTATGCTGATCAAGTGTTGAGGATGTGCATTCTCAAGGAAGAGAAAGGAGACATTGTCAATACATGTCCCAATGGAAAAGCCGGCAGACATCACAGGCCAAACCGAATAGTATTAAAAATTCTTTCCTCTAGATTTTACTAGTTAATTTATTCAATGATGTGAAATTGTTCATTCAATTATACGATAGATGTCAAAGGGTAGGCAACATATCTAGAAGGGATGAATTACCATTGACCAATATGCTCGAGGTGGAGTTATTTGAGTTATGAGGTATAGATCTCATGGGTCCTTTTTCTGATATCCTACAGGTTGGAATATATCTTAGTGGTCGTAGATTACATGAGAAAATAGGTAGAAGTTATAGCTACTTGGACTTGTAATGCTAAAGTAGTGCTACAATTTTTGAGAAAAAACATATACATCCAGTATGGAGCATCCAGAGCCATAATTAGAGATAGTGGCAAACACTTTGTCAACCATCAATTTAGAACTTTACTGAAAAGTTTGAAGTTAGGCATAATGTCACTACCTTATACCATGCCTAAGCTAATGGTCAAGTGGAAGTGTCAAATCAGGGAACTCAAATCTATTTTAGAGAAAATGGTCAATGCATCTAGAAAGAATTGGTACCTTAAGCTTGATGAAGCATTGTGGGAGCATAGGACAACATTTAAGACACCTATAGGGATGTCCCTTTTTAGGTTAGTTTTTGGTAAATCTTGTCACTTACCGATCGAATTAGAACATAAGGCTCATTGAGCCATGAAATTCTTGAATTTTGATCTTTATAGTGCAAGAAAGTTTAGGGATTTACAATTGAATGAGATGGAAGAGATGAGATTTTGAGCATACAATCATGCTGGAAGGTACAAAGAGAAGACTAAATGGTGGCATAATAACAAGTTGGTGCCCAAAGAATTTATCTCGGGTGATAAGTGTGAATTATATATAGTTTTGATATGTTTTTAGTTGTGTTATTTAGTTATTTTGGTTCTATTTAAGTTAAATTAGAGTTAATTTGTTAATATTTATATTTTTGAGGTTAATTCTGTGTTTTGTGTGATTTTCAGGGTAAAATTGATATAAAAGGGCTTAAAGTATAAAAAGTGCAAAGTTTAGGGCCATAAGTGCAAATATGAAGAATTTAGGCGAGAAGATGAGTTTCCAGTCCAAAGCCTTGAGACGTGACCACGTGAAAACATTGAAGCATAAGACACATGAAGAAGTTTTTGAGGAACCGTGGCCATGTGATGAGAATTGAAGAAACAAAGTGAAGACACGTGACCACGTGGATTCCAGTGAAGGACCACATATGGCCACGTGTGGAGGAAGAACAAATGGAGTCGTGGTCACGTGTAGAGAAGGCATGTTGAGGGGCGTGACCACGTGATCTAGTTTTCCCACATCGCGAAGGATTTTCGAGCTTCCTGTTTTAGCAGAATTTGATTCCTATTATGTTACTGGAGTTTAACAAGGAGTCTATTACAATTTTGCCTATAAATAGCAGTCCAAAACACAGAATAAGAAAATCAATCCTTAGAATTAAGCTTTGTTTTCTTAGTTGTTTTTTTTACGTTCTTTGTTTACTGTTTTCTTCAAAACTTTGTTTTAATTTTAAGAATGGTTTGTGAGTAGTTTTCTTTAACTTTTGCTAAAGGATACCTGAATCCTTAAACTTGTATTGTTATGACTTAAGTTGTTCTTCAATTTAAATACAAGTTGATTATTTCTTGGTTATTAAACATAATCTTGTCTTTTCTCAATTTTAAGTTGATTATCAACTTGATTAAGCATTGGTTAATTAATTGGTTTAAGTTGAATAATGACTTGCATGCTCTTGGGTTAATTTAGTTGGATTAATGCATGATTATAATCTGAAAAAGCTATAATTGTGTGTTAATTTGAGTAAGTTAAGATTAAGAAAAGAGTAACTAAGAATAGGCGAAAGTTAAATCTCTTGAGAAAGGCTTTAATAGACATCTAGGAATTGTGTGTTAAGTTTATTTGAATAAGAAAATTTGATGCTTGGAATGGTAATCTTGAATAAAGTTATCTGGTTTTATTAAACTGAATTCTCCATAATCACTTGTATGTTTTCTTTTATTTAAGTCATAGCAATACTTGTTAAGGTGGATAGTCCTTTAGTGAAAGTTGTCTTTAATATTGATTTTTAACTAATTCAATTTACTTGCTTCAATAGATTTCTCCTTTACTTTAGCTTTTTCAATTGTTTTAATTTAGTTTTAAATTATTATTTTTAGTTTTAGTTCTTCACTCATCTCATCATAAATTTGGGATTTCTCTTCTCTCTTTTGCACACGAAAATTGGCTTTAAAATTACAATAGCACATACAAGCACAAGTCTTGGGTTCGATATTTTGGGTCATAATCTTATTTCCCTATATTACTAGCCGATCTAGTCTACTTGCTAGAGGCCGGTCAAGTTTTTGGTGCCGTTGTCGGGGAAACATTGGTGTTTGTTTATTTATTTTGATTTTAAAGTTATTTTTGTTTGTTTTTCTTCTCTTCTTCATCTATTTTCTTATTTTTTTGAGTGACTAGTGGTTTATGGTGAGAGAAAACTCCATCCTACCATTAGACCCTGAAATTGAAAGGACATTCCATAGGATTAGAAGGTTAAAAGGCAACATGAATGACCCAGAAATAGAACAACCTATGAATGATCCGCCACCTATGATTGAAGAGCAACACATACCCCACCAAGCTCTCGGGAATGGGTATAGACCTAGAACCATTAAGGATTATGCTATCCCTAGGTGGAATGAAGAACATAGAACTATTAGGATTCCTCACCACCAACCCTTTGAGATTAAACCCGCTACCATCACTATGGTACAAAGAAACCAATTTTCGGGTTCGGACATAGAGGATCCTGCACAACATTTAGATATGTTCTTAGAAGTGAGTGACACTGTGCAAATTCCTAATGTATCGACTGATGCAATTAGGTTGAAACTCTTTCCGTTTACCCTCATAGGAAAAGCTAGGGAATGGCTACAAATGCTACCAAATCAATCCATCCATTCTTCGCAACAAATGCAAGAAAAATTTCTTTGCAAGTTCTTCCCACCTACTAAGACTGCCCTCATTAGGAAACAAATTAGTGACTTCCAGCAATTTTATGAAGAACCATTCCATGAAGCATGGGAAAGATTTAGGAGACTTTTAAAGAGTTGTCCACATCATGAAGTTCCTATTTTTCAATTGATGCATATTTTCTATGCAGGTGCCCATCCATCAACAAGATCTTTGTTAGATGCAGCTTCAAATGGAAGTTTCATGAATCAAATTCCTAAGGATGCATTTTTACTCCTTGATGAGATGGCCACTAATGATGCTCAATGGGCAACCTCTAAAGCAACTCAAAAGAAACAGGGAGTTCATAATATTGATGAAATAGCCATGCTAAAAGCTCAATTAGAATTAATGGAAAAAAGGCACTTAAAAGAAATAAATGAGCTTAAAGCTAAAAATGTTTCTATATTATCTAATGAAGTTGATTCTTATGCAGGAACTCAAGGACCTTTAGGAATGAAGAATGCTGAAAATATGGTAGAAGAAGTCAATGCCTTGAACCCATATAGCAACACTTACAATGCAGGATGGAGAAGCCATCCAAATTTTTCATGAAGGGAAGGTAATCAAGGTTCTTCTTCTAACCCTAATCCTAGACCCCAATTTAATCATAATCAACCTCACAATAGTAAACTTCCATACCAAAACCAAGCTCCACCTCACTACCTAAATCAATATCCATCACAAGCATACCACCAACCACCCGGTTTTCAAAAACCTCAACCTCCCCCTCCTCAAGAAAAGAAATATAATATTGAAGAAATGATTGCAAATTTTATGGCTTCCCAAAACTCAATTTTAGCTAGTCAAGATGCTAGATGGAAATCGCAAGATATTTGGATGAGAAACCAAGAGGCATCCATTAGGAACCTAGAAAACCAAATGGGGCAACTTGCTAGTTCTTTATCAAACCGTGCTCAAGGGACATTTCCATCCAATGTAGACCAAAATCCAAAAGAGGAAGCCAAAGCAATCACTTTAATGAGTGGGAGAATGCCATATGAAACATTTGCATATAGGAGAATGCCTTTTGGTCTTTGTAATGCACCTGCCACATTTCAACGATGCATGATGGCCATATTTCATGACTTTATTGAAAAATTTATGGAAGTTTTCATGGTTGATTTCACTATTTATGGTCATGATTTTGAATCTTGTTTGCATAATCTAGCATTGGTTTTGAAAAGGTGCCAAGAAATAAATCTTGTGCTAAATTGGGAAAAATGTCATTTCATGGTTAGAGAAGGCATTATTTTAGGGCATAAAATTTCTGAAAAAGGCATTGAGGTTGACAAAGCAAAAGTTGATGTGATAGAGAAATTACCTCCACCAATTAGTGTAAAGGGCATTAGGAGTTTCCTTGGTCATGCCAGGTTTTATCATCGGTTTATTAAGGATTTTTCTAAAATTGCCAAACCACTTTCTAATTTATTGCTTAAAGATGTTGCATTTAATTTTAATGCTGAGTGTTTGCAGGCTTTAACCTATTGAAGCAAAAATTAGTTAGTGCACCGGTCATTGCATCACCCGAATGGAGCTTACCATTTGAAATTATGTGTGATGCAAGTGATTATGCAATTGGAGCAGTCTTAGGACAACAGAAGGAGAAAATTTTCTACACCATCTATTATGCAAGCCATACACTCACCGGAGCCCAAGTAAATTACACCACTACGGAGAAGGAACTCTTGGCAATAGTCTTTTCATATGAGAAATTCAGGTCTTACCTTTTAGGATCCAAAGTTACGGTGTGGTCGGACCATGCCGCATTGAGACATCTTTTTGCAAAGAAGGATTTTAAACCAAGACTTATCCGATGGGTGTTACTACTTCAAGAATTTGATGTTGAAATCAAAGATAAGAAAGGCGCAGAAAATTTTGTAGCTGACCATCTATCTAGATTGGATCATTCTAGTATCAAAAAGGGAGAAATTTTTGACTTATTTCCCGATGAACATATTTGTGCTTGTTATACTTATGAGAATTCAGTTACATGGTATGCTAATATAGCTAATTTTATTGCAGGTGGCTATCTTCCTAAGGAATTTACTTAGCAACAAAAGAAAAAGCTCATAGTGGATGCCAAGCATTACCTTTGGGACGATCCATACCTTATCAAGATATGTCCGGATCAAATACTAAGAAGATGTGTACCGAAATCGGAGCAAGAAGCTATCATGAACCAATGTCATGGAGGTGAAGTTGGAGGTTATCACGGACAAAATAAGACAGTTCAAAAGATACTCCAATTAGGTTTTTTCTGGCCTACTTTATTCGAGGATGTAAGATCTTTGATAGCTACTTGTGATAGATGCCAACGAGTAGGGAATATATCCAAAAGAGATGAGATGCCTATGAACAATGTGCTAGAAGTCGAAATCTTTGATGTCTGGGGCATTGATTTTATGGGACCTTTTCCAAATTTATTTGGGTTTGAGTATATTTTGGTAGATGTGGATTATGTGAGTAAATGGATAGAGGCAATAGCTACTAGGACATGTGATGCAAAAATTATGCTGGAATTCATTAGGAAGAATATTTTCACTAGATTCGGAGCACCTAAAGCTATTATAAGTGATGGAGGCAAACATTTTGTCAACCATCAATTTAAGACCTTACTTAAGAAATTTGGTGTTAAGCACAAAATCACAACCCCATACCACCCTCAAGCCAATGGACAAGTGGAAGTATCTAATAGGGAGTTGAAATCAATCTTAGAAAAAATAGTAAATAACTCTAGAAAAGATTGGTCTTTTAGGTTAGATGAGGCTTTATGGGCTTATCAAACTACATTCAAAACTCCTATAGGTATGTCTCCCTTTAGAATTATTTTTGGAAAAGCATGTCACCTTCCAGTCAAATTAGAACATAAAGCATATTGGGCTACCAAATTTCTTAACTTTGATTTGAGAAATGTAGGAGAAAGGAGAAAATTTTGTTCTGAGAATGTTAGTGCTTCTTTATAATAGTCATCTTCGTTTGTTTCCAGGAAGCTGAAATCGAAGTGGCTTAGACCATATCAAGTGATATCAAGCAGTAATTTTGGTGTAGTGACGATCAAAAGCTTAAAAGATGGACATGAATTTACAGTCAATGGTCATCGACTTAAACCATACCAAATCAGACAATAAGAGGTTGCTGAAGCAACCATAGTTCTTCAAGATACTTAAAAATGGTTTGGAAAGTCTAGCTGGAGACTTTAAAAACTCAAAACTTTTAATCTTTTTCTCTTTTCTCTCTTTTCTTTTTACAGTTAAGTTTTAGTTAAGTTTTTGTGTTTTTGCATTTTTGAGTGTTTGTGTGTTTTGATTCATGAAAAGAAGTGAGTAAATCAAGGTTTATAAAAGAGGACATGTTTTTAATGGAAAAAAATTCGTGTTTTCAAAGCTTAAAATAGAAAAAATTGCATTTAAGGAAGAGTTTTGTGTGTATGTGTTTCAAAAATGAAAGGAAAATGCACGTACCCGTGACCACGTGTGGTTCTCTCTATACCATCACGTGGCCACGGGTTGATGAGGTGCAAAAAAATTATTTGATACACGTGACCACGTGTATTTCTCAAGAGAAATATCACGTGGCCACGTCTTTGTTTACTGACCCAGTTCCTATATAACACGTGATCACGTGTTTTACAAAGGAAAAATCTCGTGGGCACGGCTAGATTTGCTGCTCATCCTATTTTCCTCAACACGTGACCACTTGTAGTTCTCCTTATGAACCTCACGTGGCCACGCCCCAATCTCTGCCTTTTATAAAAGCTTCCATGACTTCTTCTCTTCTTCATCTTCATTTTATTTCCTCTAACCCGTGCCCATGCCTCACCAACACAAAGATCAACCCGTGACCATGGAATTTTCACTCATCACTGATCATCACCATCTCCATTTGCTTTCTCTTTATTTTTCTCTCTCTCCTACCCATAATCTCTTCCTTCTCCATATTTTCTTCATTATTTTAGGTTTTTCACAACTCACACACACCACCTCACCTTTGTGCTGCAATTTTGGTGTGAATCTCACTTCCAAGTAAGTATTTACTCTCATTGCTCCTTAATTATTGTTTGCTTATCATCCATTGTTGTGTTTTGTGCTATTTTTGTTCATGAATGTTTAGTTTTTAGGTTACTTTGCACTTAGCATTTTGGTTGCATGTTAATTCTTTTTGCTTCTTTGGATGATTATAAGTATTATATGCATGTTATAGATGCTTGGTATGCAATTGGCTAGTAAACAATCTTTTTTATGCTCTTTCCATTAATGCCCAAACTTGTGCCCACAACGTGTTCGATGAAATGCCTCAGTGAGTTTTCTTTAAAAACTATTAACTTTCATTCTTCGGTTGGCATGTTTAGGATTTGCATTAATACATTATGATGTAATTCACATTCGGTAAGTTTAGTTCATAGGTTTATTCATACATGGTAGGCATTGTTTGAACATATTCATTGTGCCCCACCTATTGATGCATTTTATACCTCTAATTTTGTTTTCTACATTTATATGGGACATTTATGCTATCAATTTTGCATTCCATCCATGTCTGTTTCAATTCATTCAATGCATGCTTCCTGTGCTTACACCTTAGTCTATTTTTATGTTATGAGTGGACACTTACAATGTGTTTTTCTTTCTTTGTAGTGGCACCTCGAAGGACTAAATACCCTGATGTAGCAAGTTCATCCGGTGTACGAATTTCGTCGTATGTGGACAGGGCCAAGATCAATAAATTTGACTATTTCAGCAAGTGTACCTATGTCCAGCCCGCTTATTTAAGTCATTTATTCCTCAATATCCCAGCTGGAAATTTGTGGGATCATGAGATAGAACCATTGATCCAAAATATTGGCTGGGGGAAGTTCATTGAAAAGAAACCAAAAGTATATCCAGATATGGCACGAGATTTCTTGTATTCTTTTGAATGCTACTTTAAGAGAGATGCGGAGGACGGCATAGTTGGTTTTAAGTTGGGTAAGAAAGGATTTTCCTTAACTTTTAGTCAGTTCTCTAAAATTCTTGGATTTGTGCCAAATGCCCCTACTGAATTGGAAGATGCTTTGCCTATGGAGAATTGGGAACGAATCAAGGATCTTGAATTAGATGAGCCTTGGGTGGGAGGACAATGCAAGTTACATGCTTTAAGGACTCATGCATTAAGAATCATTCATCGTTTTCTTGCAAAGAGTATGTATAACAATTTGAAAAATGCAAGCACTATTAGTGTATCTCAAGCAATGGTTCTCCAATGCATGATGGATGGAATAGCAATAAATAGAGCGGGCATTATAGCTATTCAAATTAAAGACTTACAGAAAATGCCAGGACACATTGATAATATTTCCATAGGATGGATAGCTACTGTTTTAGCTTATGCAGTTGAGCATCCAGTTTATGGAGAACCACTTAAAGGAGATTTGCCTTGCATTGATAATATGATGCTGAAAAGGATGAAAATTCTGATTCCTAGGCCTCGTGGTCATTGGGCAACTCGGGAGGAGTACTTAAGAGAGAATAATATTCGGTTTGAAGAGGAGCAGCAAGAGGAGGCAGATGAGGAGTATGTTGCCACAGCTGTACCTTCCCCCATCAATGAGCCTACAACACTGGAATGGGAAGCACCATTTAATCAATTAAGTGGCCGGATGGATGCTGAAAAAATTAGACTCGATCAAATGCAAGGAAGATTGGATATGCTTCGTGATACGGTCATGAAAGGAAATAGGAGAGTTGAGCATTTTATCCATCACTTTTGGCAGCGTTTTCCCTCCACCACCACCTCCACCGGAATAGATCATCATTTGCTGTGGACAGCAAAATTTTAAGGAGGGGGTCGCCTCCTTTCAGGGAGTTTGTTTTCAACTTTTCTTTTCTTTTTCATGAATCAAACTTTGTTATTTTGTGTTGTGTTTTATTTTCTTTTCTTTTATTGTGTTTATGTTTTGTTTGTTTTCTAAAGTTTGTAAAACGTATTAAAGACTTATGTAGTTCATCTTTTCATCTAGTTTGCATGAGAACTTAGTTTGCCCTAGTTAACTTCAAAACTTGGAACACTTTTGAGCTTGGATATGAAATATGCATGTCTTGGACCTTTGCTTAGCAAGGGAACATTTATGTTGTTTAATATGCCTTTGGATGGGTTAATTTTCAACTTGATAAATATTTGTTAGTTTTCAAATTCTTAAAAGCACTTAGACCAGTTTTTAACTTAGAGAAAAAATTAATACAATGAAGTAGTGAAGTAAGGAAATTTAGAGCACTAGAACCTTTCTCATCACCCTTTAAAGCATATGAACAACTCAAGCAACTTAGAAAATGATCTAGGCAATAGTTTTTCTTGATAAACTTTCTTAAAAACTTGTGTCCTACCTTGATGAAATTATCCTTTGTTAAGCCATTTTGAGCCTATAAGGGTATGCTTAATGCGTACCATTAATATTTTCTTGTTACACCTAAATGTTTTAACCATATAACCTAAAAAGCTTTTATCTCACCCTATGGAATTGGCCACTTTAGGATTAAATGGATTCATGAAAAGAGTAAAGTTTTATTGGGTGTAGTAAGAAAGTCTTAGCAAAGTTATTGATGAAGTCAATTGAAAATATACCTTGTATTACCTTGAGGATAGTTTGTGAATGCTAGTTGAAAAAAAAAAACGTTTGAAGTTTGAGAAAAAGAAAAAAGAAAGAAAAAGAGAACTAGCAAATATGAAAAAATATAAGTGTGGGGTAGTATAAGGAAAAATGAAAAAAATAATGACTTCTTGGTGAAAGGATATATTATTTTTTAAAAGAAAGTTTGGAATCAAGGCAAGGATGAGCAGAATTTGTATTGTTTAAGTTATTGGGGTTTTTGTAATCTATTTTGTCTTAGAGTGCTATATTCATTTTGATTATCTTTTATCCATTCTTTGATAAACATACCTTTAGCCCCATTGTAACCTTTGAAAGACCTATGTGATTTTAAGCTTGTTTTGAGTTGTTTAGCGGAGATGACCTTCGGGTTCCGGTGCTAAAGGAGAGGCCTATTGTGTTTTTAGAGTTTCAAGCACGAAACCGATTGTATACTTATGCATTCATAATTCTATACTTCATTACCTAGTTGTGTTGATATTTTGATTTTCAAAATTGCTTAAAATGATTTGGTCTTACACACACTCAGGAAACTAGCTTATATTCTCTTGTTTGAAGTTGATCTATTTAGAGGTTATATTAAGTGCTTTTGTTAAAATGCTAAGTTTGGTTTTGATATTGCATATCTTTGTACAAGTTTGATGGTTTTGAAGGTGGGATTGTTCTAATTTGCTTGAGGGAAAGCAAAGTTTAAGTTCTGTGTTTTGTGTGATTTTCAGGGTAAAATTGATATAAAAGGGCTTAAAGTGTAAAAAGTACAAAGTTTAGGGCCATAAGTGCAAATATGAAGAATTTAGGCGAGAAGATGAGTTTCCAGTCCAAAGCCTTGAGACGTGACCATGTGAAAACATTGAAGCATAAGACACGTGGCTACGTGAAGAATTTTTTGAGGAACCGTGGCCATGTGATGAGAATTGAAAAAACAAAGTGAAGACACGTGACCACTGGATTCCAGTGAAGGACCACACGTGGCCACGTGTGGAGGAAGAACAAATGGAGCCATGGTCACGTGTAGAGAAGGCATGTTGAGGGACGTGACCACGTGATCCAATTTTCCCAAATCGCGAAGGATTTTTGAGCTTCCTATTTTAGCAGAATTTGATTCCTATTATATGACTGGAGTTTAACAAGGAGTCTACTACAATTTTACCTATAAATAGCAGTCTAAAACACAGAAGAAGAAAATCAATCCTTATAATTAAGTTTTGTTTTCTTAGTTGTTTTTTTTACGTTCTTTGTTTACTGTTTTCTTCAAAACGTTGTTTTAATTTTAAGAATGATTTGTGAGTAGTTTTCTTTAACTTTTGCTAAAGGATACCTGAATCCTTAAACTTGTATTGTTATGACTTAAGTTGTTCTTCAATTTAAATACAAGTTTATAATTTCTTGGTTCTTAAACATAATCTTGTCTTTTCTCAATTTTAAGTTGATTATCAACTTGATTAAGCATTGGTTAATTAATTGGTTTAAGTTGAATAATGACTTGCATGCTTTAATAGACATCTAGGAACCTTAATTCAGTTCTTTATGCTAAGTTGAATAAGAAAATTTGATGCTTGGAATGGTAATCTTGAATAAAGTTATCTGGTTTTATTAAACTGAATTCTCCATAATCACTTGTATGTTTTCTTTTATTTAAGTCATAGCAATACTTATTAAGGTGGATAGTCCTTTAGTGAAAGTTGTCTTTAATATTGATTTTTAACTCATTCAATTTACTTGCTTCAATAGATTTCTCCTTTACTTTAGCTTTTTCAATTGTTTTAATTTAGTTTTAAATTATTATTTTTAGTTTTAGTTCTTCACTCATCTCATCATAAATTTGGGATTTCTCTTCTCTCTTTTGCACACGAAAATTGGCTTTAAAATTACAATAGCACATACAAGCACAAGTCTCCCTTGGGTTTGATATTTTGGGTCATAATCTTATTTCCCTATATTACTAGCCGATCTAGTACACTTGCTAGAGGCCGGTCATCGGGAATGAAAGTGTTGATCTATGATAGTTATCTTCAACTATTTTTTGGAAAGTTGAAGTTAAGATGAAAAAGACTGTATGAAGTTATGGATGTCACTCGATATGGAGAAGTCACTATCAAAAATCCTAACGATGGTCAATAATTTAACGTTAATGTTCATCGACTCAAGCCTTACTTCGACTCCAGGTTTGAAGTCATTTTGATGGTTATAACTTTGGAGAACATGCCTTGAGAACATTAAAAGTTGAACTAGCAACTTGTTAAACCTATAACTTTCTCTAAAACTTAATTTTATAACTTATTTTCCTTAATTTGTGTTTTTAATATTTATTTGAATTGTTGTTTTTTTATGTTTTCTTTTAATAAGTGGTGTTTAGATGTTGTGAATGCTTACGAAGTATTGTCACAATCATATCCATGAATGAGGGTGTGAAAATTTTCAAAAAGTGGAAAAATTTTGTTGGACTCGATCTCAACCATGTGCTATTTGATGTCTGAGCTCCAGAATAGGTCACTCAGCTTAGACCAAATGGTCATTATCATGTTAAACACTTTAGGCTTGATACACAATAGTCACTTGATGGAGACCAAATGGTCTCAATCATGTGCAATTGAGTGTTGAATTTCTACAGTTTAGGTCACTAGATCATGACCAATTGGTTTTAACTGTGTGCATCATGAGTTTTCAATCTAGTAGGGGTCACTCGATCGAGACCAATTGGTCTTAGCCATATGTTATATAGAGTGAATTTGTGCATTTTTAAGTGACTTGATTGAGACCATTGGTCTCAACCGTGTGCATTAGAAGTATTTTAGTACATAATGGGTCACTGGTATCAGCCATGTTCTATCGGGGTTTTTTTCAAAATAGATTGGTGGACTCAATCGACACCAATTAGTCTCAGCTGTGCCCTTTAATTTTCAAAACTGTACGATCTCAGCTATTTGCTTAGGGCATTCTATCATGTCTGTTTATTTAAAGATAAAAAACACAACTCTTCACATTCTCTCTCATTTCTCCCTTAAATTTCTTATGCATTCCGGCCTTTTCTCTGCATTTTCTCCCCCTTTTATGATTTTTCTCCTTTGTAAAGCTTCAACAAGTAAGTATCCATTATGTCTTTTAATTTGAACTTCATCTCTCTAATTATGTTTTTGTTTTTTTAAGTATGCTTAGATTGAAAATCCCTCTTTTGTTGAGAAATTTTGATTTTCATATGTATGAGATGTTCTTTGATATGTTAACATATCCATTACATGTATAAAGTTAGGTTTACAGTGAAATGTATCCCATTTTAATTTTTTTTTCTTTAAGGCATGCTTTGTATTTGTTATTTTAGCCATTTTGATAACCATTTGGTTTGTGCTCCATTCGAATTAGTACATTAAAGTGAAATTATTGATATGCATGCCATGTGTTCATATAAATGCTCAAAAGAAATAAAAATTACTACTTTACCTATCTTTTTTGTGTTAGTGTGCTTGATTTTCTTTAGAGTAATGTGTTATGCCAAGTGCAATGTAATGTTTTTATTAGACATATATGCAATGTAATCATGTGTAGTTATTCATTTAATGCCTTTGAAGTCTTAGTGTTAGAGTAGAGATATTGTGTTGTGTGTTATGTTTTTATGCAATGTTTTTATCAAGGTTTTTGTTCATTTAAGTAGTCTTCCTTTTAGCATTTTTTATTTTTTTATGTCTTTTCTTATTGTAATTTTGTTAGCATCATAGCATGTTGTTAGTTGTTTTGTTTAAGAAGGTTTAGTTATAGTGTTTATGTAGAAGGCATCGAAGTGTTGCTTTTGTCCTAGTTTATTTTTGTACTTGCATGCTTGTAAATTGTTGCTTGAAGCACATTCAATCATTGTGATGCATTTCTCAAATTCTCATCTCTTATGTTGCATTTTTGTGCTTTATTTGTTCAATTTCCTCTCTTAAGCTTATGGTGTTAAAATCTTATAAAGAATGGTTTATTTTTGCAGTGGCATTAAAATGCACTAGGATAGAGGTAGGGTCTTCATCCATTGCACCACAAGATGTTGGGAAATTGAAGGCACTATATCTTAGGTTCCGACAAAATTCAAGCCAGATTGGGTAACTTTCTTAAAAGCTAAGTATTTAGCAACATCATACATCGACATGGACCTGTTGTAGGAAATTAAGATGAAAAATAAAGTGAAATGATTGTTTGAAGCGATTTTTGAAGAACGGGAAGCGATTTAGCCCCACCTTGTGAGGGATTTTTCAATAGTAGTTAGGATACTAGTTAGGGTAGATAGCCACATCAATGATGGTGGCCATGTTAGTTTTTGGCTTAATGGATCATCGCATCAAATGAGCTTTAATGACTTCTCTGCCACCTTGGGTTTTGATCCCAACGCTGTTTGAAGCATAACAAATGTGCATTTATAGGAAATATGGGATAACATTAGTGATGACTTGGATCCAACCTACTTCGATGCTAGCAACACCAAAGCTCACCATCTAAGAGATCATGTTTTGAGGATTGTTCACATGTACCTTTCTATAGCAATGTTTTCTCACCTTAAGGGCTCGAGCAATGTGAATGCAAGTAAAGTTCAAATTCCTTATGATTTGAAGAATGCCATTCCACTTAATGGAGTAGCATTTATTATTGCTAAATTTCATAAGTTAAGGACATTCGATGGCAGAACATCCAAAATTATATTTGAAGGGATTATGACTAAGTTGGCTAGAAAGGTTAGCCTCACCAGCCTAAGAAAAGCTATTGGAAATCCCATTGTTATTGATAAAAATATGCTTAAGAAGATGCCCATTCTTATAAATGACCCAAGACACCAAAGATAGGGGTACACAAAGGTGTTGAATAGAGAATTATACAGAAAGGCTATGAATAAGGGAGCCATAGAGCTTCAGCAAATAGAGGTAACTGTCATCACACTGTCATATTAGCACTGCACTACTATTATAGGCCATATGGATGTCATGACTGAGAGGATGGACCAGATTGTTGCTGCCTTAAGGGATGATGCAATTGCAATTTGACACCCATTTTCCTCCTCTACATGTTCAGCAGTGATTTTTTTCAGGGATTTTTCCTTATGCCCCCAATATTTTATGAATTGTTATTTGTATTTTGCTGAGGATAGCAAAAATATTAAGTTTAGGGTGAGGGTATGATTTGGAAATGTTGTTTTATGAACTTATGTTAAATTTGTGGATATTTTGCTTGTTTAGTTTTAACACCACAATAGTTTAATTTACTTTTATCTTATTTTAATTTAGTTAGTTTATTTTCTATTATTTTTTGTTATCTTGTTATCAGTGTTTGTTAGTAGTTGTAATTTACTTGAATTTTCTTAATGTTTAGTTTGTGTTTTTCTTTATTTATTTTTCTTAATGTTTAGTTAGTTTGTTTTAATTTTTTAAGCTTATGTTTATCTATTTACCTTTTATAGTCTTAATTTATATTTAATTTAGTGTGTTTATATTTTCTTTTGGTTATCCTTTTATGTTTCAACTTTCAATTTTTTAGTTATTTTTTTTCTTTTATTCGTTTTATAGCTTTAATTGTTGCCTTAGTTTTATTTGTTCCATTTCTTTTAGGTTATTGTCTTTAGTTTGCCTTTAGTTATTTTCGTTGTGGACACTTAGAACTTAGAGTGAGAAAAGATTATTTAGGATAGTAGAATGACAGAAGAGTAGTTAGTGTTTGATTATTTATCTTTTTTTATTAGATTCAAGTAGATTGATACTAGAAGTTGTTCAAAAAAATGTTCACTTTAGCCCTATTTTTTGATAATAAAAAATCATTGCATGAAGGTGATCACATGGGAATTTTAGAGTGCTAAAACTTTCCTCTTCACTTTTTAGAGCATTCATAGCAATTCAAAAATAGAGCTTGAAATGATTTAGGCAAGTTTTCATTGTAAACCTCTAAAAGCCTTTTGACCTACCTGGTATTAAATTGTTTCCTTGTATAACTCACTTGAGCCTATTGAGGTATGCTAATTGCATACCAAATTAACTTTTGATATACTTATGTAATTGTCCTAGCCTTAAAGCTTTTTTCTTGCCCTTTTAGAACTGGTCATTCTTAAAGTGAGTGAGAGAAAAATTTATTTTGGGACTAAAAGAGAGTTGAGTTAGATGAGGTTTGAATGTCAGGGAAATTTTAGATTGAGCTTATCTTCTGAATGTTAAGGATTATTTCCAACATGTAGTTGTGTAAAGGTTTAACAAGCACCTATTTCTTTTTAAATAAAAATAAAAATAAAAATCCAAAAAGGAGAGCAGTATGAAACAAAGTCTTAAAGTATAACTTGTGATATGTGTAAGATAGCTTGCTAAATTTAGAGGAGGAAAATTTAGCACTTGTAATTTGATCAAGCAATGGGACTATTAAGTGAGCATTTTAAGGTAATCCTCATCTTGGAAATTTGAGTTTTATGCAATTGCATTATGCATTCTTGGTAATTTAGCAGTTAGAGCATCTTTTGAATAAAAAAAAGGGTAGAATGTGAGGTAAAATTTTTTAGAGTATTATTAGGTTAAATGGAGTCATTGAATGGCTATTCTATTTTTCATATCTTACACATTTCTTTGTTAGCCATACCCCAACCTCTTTACAACTTGTATAAGATCTAATGATCTTGTTTTGTTTAGAATTATTTGCAGAGATGATTTTCGGGTTTTGATCCTAAAGGAGAGGCCTATGGTATCGTTTGAGTTTCACGAGCGAAATCGCATGTGTAAAACTTTACATATGAGTTTTTTTCTCAGTTGTTGGATTGCACTGGAATTTTATAATTGAAAAGTTATCTTTAAGCCTAACATAAACACACTAGGGGACTAGTTGGTATGATTTAAGTTGATTTCTCTTTGGTTTAAGCGACAATTAGTGACTTATACTATAGTGTTATTAAGCTTTCCTAGAACTTGTAATTTCTTTTTTTGAGTTTGGGTTTGTGAGAATTTGGTTGTCCATCGAGGGCTAGTAAAAGCTAAGTGTGGGGTAATGGATAACTCCAATTGAGTGTTTATTTTCAATGTATTTTTATCTATGTTTAAGTTTCATTTTGCATGTTTTTCCTATTTTAGATGTCAAAATTGTCTTTTTATGCCAAATGGTATTATTTTGAGATTTATGAAGTTTTTGAGTGATTAATGGTGTACTCTTAAATTTTGTGTAGGGAAAGTGACAATGACTTGGCTGAGACCATTTATCTTAGTCGTATGCCATGTAGATCCTCACAACACACCGTTTCACCAATAGTTTCTTCTTACTTTTTTTTCTGTTGTTTTAATTATAAGTAGTGGGTAGTTGTTTTGTTGTTCGGGGATCTTTAAATCCCTTAAGCCATGTAAGGAATATGAACTTATTTTTTTAATATATATTTTAGATGTTTTTTTCCTTATGCTTATCTTGGTATGGGTGTTATTCAAGTAAGGATGCTATTAATCTTATTCAAGTTGATGGATTTGTATTTGTTTAATGTTTATATCATGCATGTTCTATTGTTCATCACATTTGTTATAGTTTTGATAGTGTCTCCGGGAGAATATTGTTAGATCTAGGGTTTATATGTTGAAAAATAAAAAAAAGAAAATGAATAGGTGTTAGATTAGTAAGCTCCGAAATGGGATATTAGTTCACACCCAGGTCTTGGAACCCATATTTATATTGGCTATCGGGTAAGTTCCGAAATTAGATACCGGATAGTTAGAGTAGTAAGTTTCAGAATGGGATACTTAGGGTTTAGATGAGTTATCCACATTTGAAATGTTTGAATGTTATGTTAAAATGAACCTTGCATGGTGATAGGGAGGATTAGGTTCTCGAATAATGTCTTTAGCTATTGTTAATTCTATCCATTTCTTAATTTATGTTTTAATCATCTTTTTAATTTATACTCTACATTTTCTTACTTTTATGTTAATTGTTTTTTATCACCAATCACACAACAAAATCAAAAAATAATTAGGTAATTCATCAAGCACATACTCTAATCAATCATTTACCTTGCATCAATTGTGCTCCCTTGGGTTCGATACTCATGGATCTTAAAAATATCTCACTTTATTACTTGTCGATTTATTGCACTTACTGACAATCGACTAATGATAAAGTTTGGATATGCCCATAACTCTATATTGGATGAGTTATAATTAAATAAAGATATTAGTATCTTTATTTGATTATAATTGTCCGATCTTATCTCAAAAAGTGTTTGGATTATATTAGGAAAAGGACTCTAGTATACTCCAAAAAATAGGGGATCAAAATTCAGTTTTAGGGTTACTAAACTTGCTGACTATATTGCCAGTATCTCATATTTTCTTCCTAAAAGAATTAAGTATTCTTTTTTTTCCTCTCAAAATCTCACAATTTTCAAGGGATATATAGACCATGAAATTGTTACTCTTATCTTGCATTCGTTGCTTATGGATAAAAGTTTAGCTAGTGAAGTGAAACAAGATTCTTCACTTCAGCTGCTTCCGCTTTCAAAGGTTTTTATACTAAAAGAGGTAAATATGTTTTTCCTCTTAATTCAATTATATAATTAGTTATTTTATTGTGCATGGAATTCCTCTCTCTCTCTCTCTCTATATATATATATATATATAACTTGTGCGAATCACGAGACCACCCAACTTATCAGGACCACCAACACACCATCTCAGCTTCCAAGGGCTGAGCAATGTTAAGCCTTCAGGGTTGACCAACGTTTCATCGTTCCAAGCACAATCTTAAATTTCTTTTTAAATTTTTCTCAACTAAATATACTCAATTGGATACCTTAATTAGAATAATTTTCTAAGAAAGACTAAGATATCTAGTTTAACTTTGCTAGATAATACTAGAAATTTAAAATTAGAAATTTAATACGCTCATACTACCCCATTGGGCCTAAAAAAGAAAAAATATAGTGATCAATGCGTAGCAAAAATATTTTCATGTATAAATCGTCTTCAAACTTTTTTATGCATAAGACTATACTTAAAATCTCTTTTTTGATAGTAGAATAATTCTTTTGAGTTTGACTTTAACTTCCTGAATAAAATCTTACTAGTTCTTCTTTGTTTCTTTCCTTTCGTTTTTTTTTTAAAATATCACCATAACCTATATCACTAGTATCTGTTTCAATTATTAAAAAGGTTTCTGGATGTGGTATATTTAAACATGGTAAATTTTTTATTTTTTCTTTAATTTCCTTAACTATACTATTATGTTTTTCTGTCCAGGATTTAGGTTTTCTCAAGCTGGTATATAGCTATTATGATTATGAGCATTCTGTGTGTGTGTGTGTATATATATATATATATATATATATGTTAGGCATTTGAATGAGTAGATCATACTATCATTGAGTTCTGTAAGTCTAAAATTCATTGATGTTATAAAGATGTGGCTATTGGAGATCTTAATTACATATGCGGCTATTTTCCAATTAAACGTCAACTTCAACACTATAAATTAGGAAGATTGAACCCAATTTCTAATAATAAAGAAATTGCAAGTAAAATTTTCATATTCTTCCTAAGATTTCAATTGATGTGGACTCTCTTGAATCCAAAACAAAATTGAAACTAGAAGTACTCTTTTAGACTCATAAGGTTGAGTAATAGGAATATTTTTTTTACCACAAAAAGAAAGAAAAATTGTCGTTGAAAGAAAAAGATGATTTTTTTACCACAAAAATTAAATTCATGCTTATATTTTAACGGTGAAAGACATAAAATATAGGCTTTATATCTGTACATTTAATTTATTTCCTTTATCACCATAACAGCTATATTTCGGCATCTTTATTGAAGGGAATCATATAGCATGATATCATTTCTAAAATTAAGTTCTTAATTAATGATTTCTGTGCTTCAACTAGCTAGCATCATATTATTCCATTAAAAAATTATTTATATTTGCTTGGTGAGATATATTTTTTATAGCCTTAAGGGGTAGCCAAGTTGAACATTAAGTTTGCTTCTTTCTTTATATTATCCGCTAATTTCTTTTATCGAAATTATTATTTAGTAACTTACTATTAGGGATGATCACGGGAAGGGGATTCCCTGGCCCCGGCGGGGACCCGCCTCGTTCGGGGCGGGGAATCCCCGAATTTTCTCCCCGCGGGGACGGGGGAAAAATCCCCGTTATGAATTTGGGGACGGGAATGGGGAATGGGGTATCCGCCCCGCAATTTTTTTTTAATTTTAAAATATAATATTTTATAAATAATTAAAATTAAAATTAAAATATAACTTAATTTTATAACTATTAAATTTTAAATTATACTTAATTTTAAATTTATGAATGGTTAAAATTTATATTAATTTAAATTATTATTTATTTTAAATTTTTTATTTATTAAATATTATATTTTAATTTTAATTATTTATAAAATATTATATTTTAAAATTAAAAATATATATATATTCGGAAGACGGGGATCCCCGTGGGGCGGGGGACGGGGGGGATTTCCTCCCCGTTCTAGAGTCGGGGGCAGGGCAGTGAGTGGGAATATAATCCCCGGCCCTGTCCCGTCCCGTGAGCATCCCTACTTACTATGGAAAGAATTAAAAAAAAGTTATTTATTTTATACAAATTACGATTTTAGTGTTCTTTTGACATAGATATTCATATAGTTATGATTTGAAATTGGAGAGGTAAAATTCCATTTGGCCTGATAGGCAAATCTTTTTTTTTTTTCTTAACTTAATTTTAATATAATTTTTTAAATTATTTTTGTTTTAAGGAAATATTGAATATTTGATAACTATTGCTAACAAAAGCAACAATGGAGAAACGTCCAGTATTTTTCATGTCCTATGCCATTTTTTCCAAGAAGTGCATTAATTATATAACAAGCCATATCACATTAAAGTTTTCCTTATAGGGTTAGCGAACAAAAACCTAATAAAAAAGATGACCAATCAATTGAATTTTAGACACCCATCACCATGGATAGTCTTAGGATGCATTATTTTATTACAAGTCATAAATGGAACTCGGTACACAATCTTTCCCACATGTAAGGAACAATGTTATTTCTCAAATGTAC
The DNA here is from genome assembly GCA_037975025.1 of Excoecaria agallocha. NCBI lineage: Eukaryota > Viridiplantae > Streptophyta > Magnoliopsida > Malpighiales > Euphorbiaceae > Excoecaria > Excoecaria agallocha. Next base: position 27,953,919 of record CM075822.1, read on the forward strand.
AACACAATCATGTGTTGGTTGCTTTAGAAATTGGAAAGCTATTTGGTTTCTTATCAGCAACAGCTGCAGACCATCTTCCTGCTTCAACGATCCTCGCGGTTGGCCTTATTTTCGGATTAATTGGCTATGGAGGACAGTACCTTTTAATTACAAACAAAATCCCATTAATGTCTTATTGGCAAGTTCTATTACTAAGTGGTATTGCTGGGAATAGTAGTTGCTGGGTTAGCACTTATTGTTATGTTTTAGCCATTAGAAACTTCACGGATTGGCATGCTACGATCATTGCTATAACATCATGTTATTCAAGTTTATGTTCGAGACTCTATAGTATATTAGTTGAAGGTATTCAAGGGAGGAAAGTTTCGAAAACTTCGTCTACTTATCTTCTCTTAACTTGCTTTCTTCCTACGACAACTGGCTTTGGCGTTGTTGTGATTAGTTATGTTCTCAAGTTCATAAAATCTGAAGGCTTTGACATGTCCCCGATTGCCTTTTTTATGGCCATTTTAATTGGCGTGTATCTTATAATTCAAAGTGTTTTGCCAATATTTTCACATCTTTCTTCAAGATTACGAGCCATGATTTTAGGGCTTGTGCTAATTTTGCCGTTTGTAATAGCACTAATTGTAGCTATTCAACAGTTTACAATGCAGAAGTTGAGCTCTCAACTAATGCTTGAGAAGCCAAAAATAGTTATGAAAGAGGTTGAAATTGGTATAGATCATAAAGAGAGAGATGTTAACAACGTAATCAAAGAAGAGAAGAAGAATAAAATTGGGTTGAAAGAGGAATTGATGAATGTGGATTTCTGGTTGTTTTACTTAGTGAACGCTTGCGGGGCCACACTTGCCATGGTTTATATGATTAACTTAGAAAAAATTTCTGATTCTAGCACCAACAATGGACCTTCATTTCTATTGGAAATATCATCTACCTTCACCTTCTTTGGGAGGATCTCCTCTGTTATGCTCAAGTGGTGTACAAGGTTAGAACATATGCAATTTCGATCAGGTCTCAATTTTTTCAAATATATATATATATATATAATAAAATAAAAAATCACACAGGCACTTGAATTTGTCAACTTGGTTACTTTTTTTTTTTTTATTTATCTTAGCGTGAAGCTGACTTATGATAAAAATTTTATAATTAACATGCTTCAGTTTTACTATGCCAAAACCATATCAACAAAAGATATATAAAGTAACAAAATTAACAAATTCAAATGTTTATACGAGTTTTCATAAAATAAAATATCAGTTTTGCTTGAGTTTGTATAAGATATAATTGCTTCTAACCCTAATTTGTTGTTTGATGTGATCTTAGTTACAATAGGACAAAATCAGTGATTTCAAATCCGGCATTGACAGTGTTACTAATGCTACCAATGCCAATAGCATTTTTTCTTCTGCTAATAAACGACAGCAACAAGTTATGGTTATACATAAGCACAGGAATTTTAGGAAGTTGTTCAGGAGCATTAAATTCTATGAGTGCTACAACAATGTATCAACTGTTTGGTCGGAATCATTTTGTTGCTAAACAAACAATTGCTCAGACTAATGTTCCATTAGGGTTTCTGCTATTTGGATGGTTGGCAGCTACTAATTATGAAAAGGAAGGTGAAGGAAGCCATGGGATTTGCTTTGGCCAACAATGTTATACAGCAACGTTCTTCATCTGGGGATCTTTTTCCTTCGTTGGAACTATTCTCAGTTTTGTTCTATATCTTCGTAGCCAAGATTGTATTTGCAGAAGTGATGATGTGTGCTAATTTTGGAAGATTGTTATTATATTTATTTTGTAAGAAAAGGCACGACCTGTAATTAGAAAACGTTTCATACATTGTACTCCAATCCAAGTTCTTACAATTATATGTCTTGCTATTTGTATATATTTGACACGAATTATGTATTTAAATATTTGTTACGTACATTGGTAATGCCAAACTTATGGAGAAAATTGAAATATGAAATAGTAATGACTAATTAGTACAAAAAATGATGTATGCTAGGTGGAGTATAAATCTCTACTTCAATTAAGAAAAAAATAAAGAAAGAAAAGTATAGAACACTACCAGGGATAATTTGACATCATATAAACGGTTTATTATGTTTAAAAACCATTCCTAATACCATTAATGAACTGAAATCAGGTGATGTTTTCAAAACATATATACAAGAACACGATTATTATTTTTTTTATTAAAGTTTTAATTATATTAAAAATGTCCCTAAAAATATTAGTGAAAATTTTGTGTAGTATTGAGGAACATCTGAGTTTTTTTTTTTTTTTAAAGTTTTAATTTGTTACAGGCCACCGAAATTCAAACAACCTCCTCAAAAAACAATTGAATTTGATCATTTAAAAATTATTGTTTATGCACTAACCATATCTACGCACCTGAGCCCAGCTCAATATCCGATTAGGTTCTTACAGGCTCATTTTTAGCATCTAAAACAAGATGAGGCTTACTACTAATCATAAACTAGTCACTTCATAATAAAAAAGGGTTTTAAGCCTGGTCTATTGTTAATGGTCAGCCCATAAGGTTGTCTAAAGTGGGCTCAAAGAGGTAGGTATCATAGAGTCACCACCCAATATAACATTTGGGAAATGATTCTCAACCTTTTGATGCCCAAACAGAGAATAATTTTTAAGACATCACTCTTAGTTCACATCTTGGTTAGGTATTTTTCTTATAATCAAGTTTTTATCATTAGTCTACTATCTCTCTTCTTACACGATGCATTACGATAAAGTTAAATAAATATTTCAAGCACTTCAAGGAAAGCGATAAATCAAAATAGAAAATACTATTTAGATTATTACATAAACAAATCATCTTCAAAGAAAAGAGCAATATGTAAAATGAAATAGCATACATAAAATGGGGATTAATTCAATTTTGGGAACATTTAGTTCCCTTATACATTATTCTTACAAAAAATATAGAGAGGCTTTGCTTAATGTTAATAAAAACACGGGATCTCCTTTAAAGAGAAAATGAGGCTTCCTTTTTATAGTGTGATTTTGGGTTGAAATTGGACATTGGTATATTTTATTAGGAAAAAAACCAATAAATTAGTAAAAATGATTTCGAGTGAATTTTCCATTTAACGTAAAAAAAAAATCATTTGATCACTATCTATTACATCCCCAAAAAGTATATACATTTAAAAATAAGCAAAATAAACAAAAATACCAAAATTAAATAAATAAAGAAATATTAAATGAAATAACCTAAATGTAAAGTAAAAAAAGGAGAGTGTGAACCAATTGGGGGCATGACTTTCGATGCATGATCACCCCTTGAGAGCTCAAAAAATGCATAAAATAAATCACTCACACAAGATAAAAAAACCAATTAATTAGCATGTTAAAAGGAAATGGACATTAAAATAAATGACAATGATAGACAGAATATTCATTCTACAAATAAAGACATGAATACATAATAGAATATATGCACATAAAGATGTAGAAAATAATCCAAGATGATAAAGAAAAAAATGACTTAAATGTAAAAAAAGCATTAAGATACAATAAATGTTCTAAGAAAATCAAGCCACGAATGCCCTTGGGAACCAAAAAATGACCCAAACAAAAGAAGGGATAGGACGAGTAGGAAACACTACGATTTCCCATCTATCAATGCTTTCTCCCCATTTGTCACCCAAAAATAGACGTAGAAAGCAACTTTTCCGAAGCAACTAATATAAAAATCTAAATAAATCCTAAACATACAATTTTATGGTTCTAAAGCATGTTGAATCTAAATATAACCCTTAAAACATACTTTTAATTAAATAATGGCAATAAGTAACATGTGAAACAAAATTCTAACATAAGAAATTAAGCATGCATTCATGGCAAAAAATAAACCATAACATACTATTCTAATACATTAAACTACTTTAAATCAGCATAACATCTCAAGATTGAACAAATTCAAACAAAATAGCATAAAATCATGCATTACAGTATCAAAAATATGTTTACATAATGGCGACCATGAATTAGAGAGAGATATCTTGGCCTAGAATATTACCTCAGGATATTCTGATTATGTAAGGTTAGAAACATCTCGCTCTGCTTCGATCCTTGAATTTCATGCTCAAGAAAACAAAGAATTTTTTCATGCATCTTTTTGTTGAATGAAATCTATATTAAACTTTGGTTTTCAAAAGAAGACAATTAGTTTTTCTTTCTCAACATCACTGTTCTTTTATCCAAATTCTAATTCTCTCTTTCCAAAACCTTAATTTTTGCCTTTTATATTTAGATGAGAGTTGAAAACCGACTCCAACTCTAATTCCTCAAATATGGGAGGATTAAATCTTCTTAAAAATATAGAATCAAATCAAATCATCCATATCTTTTATTTTTAAAAATGAAAAATGTGCAAAATCTGGAAATAACTGTACAGACAAACGTCCATCACTGACACACTTCCATCCCTCAAATAATTCTCTAGGATATACAAAAATACCTTTGATTTGACATAGACTAAAAGGAGTTGGCCACAGATGACCATCCCCCTTATGATAGACATCTGTCTGTCATTGCCAAATGCCAAAAATAAGGCTTTTAATGCTCTTTTGCTAAAATCTTTCAAAAACAATTAGAAAATTTATAAGTTTCATGAAAATGTGAAAATCGAGTTTGGGCTTCGAGGTTCTTGTTCTCCATAAAAAATATATTGTTTCTTCATCATCGGGTAAACCTGATCTAGGGTACCTTGTGTCATGGTGTCTACAAATAGCCCTAAAGTTTAATCACCTAACTATAGCCTATGTAATGACAATAGCTACTGCTCCTATGTTGTATAAACATAACAACTCTTGCTTGTTATATGAGCCTTTATGTAATGGATAAATTCAAATAAATTGAGAAGGTACTAGTCAAAGGTTGTCGTACCCCGGTGCGCCTAACCCGATTTATTTTAATGGTTTAAATATGTAATAGCCAAAACTATGCACCTATGCTTTCAATTAAGAGATGTTATGCTATCGATTTTTCACCATGCACCATACATATCCATTGGGTTCCCCGATGTATGGGCTAAGTCCACTAGGAAAGAGATTGCATTACCTTATATGTGGGAGTAATAAGGTTGGAAGGCTATTGTTATGCTTGTATGTGGTTGTGATTATCGCCTAACATACGTATGCATCACACATCAAATGTATATCATTCACATGCATCATTCTAACAATTGATTCATGCGTCATATGTATTTCATTCATGTGTAACACCCTCATGTATCATATGTATATCATGCACATACATCATCATGCATCATAGGTATCCCTAACATGCATCATGTATCATATATATCCCTAACATATATCATGCATCATATGTATATAATTTACATGCCTCACCATGTCATGTATCATTTTAACCCTTCGATTTTTTAGCCATCATAGACTATTCATCCAGGTGGTTTAGGTAAACCCTTCGAGGATAGTCCAGAAACTATACCAAAAGTTGACATGGCCAAAAAAAAATAAATATAATAAGAATCAAGAAGGGGAATTGAGGAGTTAGAAAGGAGAATGGCAACTATGAGAGAAAGGCTGGCTTCCACTTTGATACCTTTCTCTATGCCATAAGCACCTGATGATTTGGATAGAAGGTTATAAGAGTTTGAGGAAAGGATATTGGCCATGATTAACGAGTTGTTAACACCACCTATCAAACTTTAACCGTAGCCCTTACACCAAACCAAACAGAGTTGAACACTAGTATGAGTACCTCCTTGGCGGGAGCGAAACAAAAAAGAAATAATATACCTTCCCCTAAGGAGGATTTTATAAAAAATGAGGAGGAGGAGGAGGAGCCCATAGTGATGACAAAGGATAAAAGTCCTAGGTTTGAAGATGTTACCTTCAAAGAGTTAAAAGAGAAAATAGAGGCCTAAGACTTAAATGGAAAGAAGCTGCTACCTCAAAAATTTGAGATGCCTAAACTACCCAAATTTAATGGCACATCGGACCTTTCAACACATATAAAGTAATAAACTCTTATGATGATTGGAACCACATTGTTAAATAAGCAAAAGATAAAATACTTTGCTTGAGTTTAGTAGGGGCAGCCATTGATTAGTACTATAGGCTAGACAGTCAAACCATAGATGATTGGGATTTGCTGATAAAGGAATTCCTAAAATAATATGACTGCAATACCTATATGGAGGTCACATTAAAATATCTAAAACTACTTTAATAGAAAGATAATGAGTCTTTTCATGAATACCTAACTTGATGGAGAAATCATGTTATGGAGATGAAGAAAAAGCTTAACACAACTAATCAAATAAGATTGTTCATCAGGAATGCTAGCCCCTACTTAAAGGATGGTTGAAAAATGAAAGGGCTAAAAGATTAAAAGGCTCTCAAGGACATTGCCATCAATGCCTAAGGAGAGTATCTAGCAAAAAAGGCAAGTTGTCAGAACCATAGGAGGATAATTGCAACAACAGTTATACTCGAGGAATATAAGAAGTGTCGATGGTTGTAGTAGCTCAAAGGAAGCATTCCAATCTAGGTAAGCCTCTATCCTAGGTATTTAAGTAGCTAGTGAAATAAATAAAGCTACAACCTTTACCATACAAGCCAACTAAAGATCATAGCAAGCCAGGTCACAAACAAAGAACAATTATGCATTTTCCACAAGTAATTGGCCATCAAATAGATGAATACTAGTTCTCAAGTATAAGATCCAGGACCTCATCAACAATAAGTAGATCTCGAGCCCCAAAAAGAGGTAGAGAAACCGTAATGTTGCTTAAGTAACCATGGGGGCATTATAGATCTAGATGTTTTCTCTATGCTTTAATAAGTGTCTTTGAAAAATGAAACTTTCTTTGGATATCTTAATTACATAAGTCTTCTTTATACTCGTAATGTCTTACTTATTTGCATCATGCATATTAATAATCATAGATTCTCTAAGACATTAATTCAATGAATACAAGTTCTCATCTAATCTTAAAGAAAAGATATCTCGAATGCACCCATTATGACTTCTGAAGTGAAATTTGAAAAAAAAAAGAGAGAGCAAAAATAATAAAAATGAAAAGAAAAATATTTGCTTGGATCCAGAGTGGCACTAATAAATCCTAAGAAATACAAATACTAAACATGGTATAAGATCGATACATATTGAAAGAGGCAGGGTCCCAAAGGCTATTTTAACATCCAATGATGAGGGAAATGATTCTACTAGGATCACTTCATATGTACTGAAGACAAGCTCCCTACCATGCATGGATAAAAGATGGTCTAGTTTTTTTTTTGTAATCCCAAGAGAACTACCCTTTCCAATATAGGGAATAGTTCCTAAGATTGTTACAAACCCTCATATTTTTCTTTTAAGTCAAAAGGAATTTGTTGTAGTGACTCGATGAAATATGCCACTTCTATCTCCACTCTGCCAGTTGAAGCGATCACAGAAAAACTTTATAAGGCTAGATTTTTTCGATGGAGAAATAAGAAGGTCTGCCATAAGTGTACTGATGAAATGGTTCATTCTCTCATCTTTATAGATTTAACATTTTACCATCGACTAATCTACTTGGCTAAATACAAAGTGGAATTTCACAACACTTGGCCTGTCCACCTACTCATAAGATAATAGTTGTAGACTATAAGAGATTTGGTGGCATCAAGTTTGGCAAGATAGAGTGTGACCACCTTATAGCTCATGGTGTATTTACAAATCTACATGAATGCTTTTTCACTCTTAGTGACTCCTCACAAATGCATATTTACCAGCAATGCTAGAACATTACAAACATGATTCAATGAGCAGTGCCTAGTAGCCTTAATGTTAAAGGTCCCTATTATCGTATTTGCAAGTATATAGATGACACAGTACAAGTCAATGTACCTTATAGTACCAAGCCATTGCACCGATAAACTGAAAAAGGTTCCAGGGTTGAAATCCAAAAAAATTAAAAAAAAAACTACTAGGGCAAAAACCAAAAAAAAAAAAAAGCAACCTAGGCAAAAATTAGGGGTTGAGAAAATGTTCAATTAAGAAAACTTGAGAGGGCTGATTGATAATAAGAGTCAAATGAACACAAGATGTTCTCCTCAAGATTAAATAAAACCTGTGTTTTTAGCATTACATGCCTGGCTATTCCTATTATTGTTGCCATATGATGCATATATAAGCATGATCATGTGATCAAACATCCAAAGAATCACATGTTAAAAAATAAAAAATGACAAAAAAGAAAATAAAAAAAGAAAAAGAAAGAGAAAAGAAAAAATGAAGGCTATTAGAGGTGAAAATCATAATTAGCTCTCTAAGCAAAAGTTAGGCCAAAAGACAGAGTGAAAACCTAGAAATAGGCAGCCTAGATTGGAGTTACCCGATAAGGAAGCATTATTCATTTTATGGATAAAGAATGAAAACTCTAAGTCTTATCTTTGAATTCCACAAAGTTTTTTAAGGTTTTTATTGGGCTTTGTCCTTTTACTTTTTTTGGAGCTAAAATAAGATTTTAATTGCAAAAATCACCTTTTCTACAATGACAGATAAGCTGCCCATCTATCACCATCCCTCTGTGGTGATAGACACCCTACAATAGACATCCTGCCCGGCTGTTGCACAATTTCTAAATTTACTTCCTACATTTTTTAAGCAAGAAAATGGGATTTTTTAGGGAAATTTTATCTCAAATATAACATGATCTTTAGGGATCAAATTAGGGATTTAAACCTTAAAAATAAGAGTTTTAAGGGATTTTGAATCCTTAAAAAATGTTTTAATGGGACTTAAAGACCCCTTCAAATAAATAGGAAAAAGCATAGGGTTTGAGGGGTCTCTTTTTCTTTAACTTTTTCTTTTTAAAAAATTGGGATTTTCTTGAAAGACTTGAGGGAGGTAACTATTCTTTTTGGAGAAGAAAAAATCTAATTTTTATCTCTTTAAAAAGAGATAGAGATCTTCACATTTTTTTGAGGAAAAAATCATTCAATTGATAAAAATTATTTTCATTCTTTATTAATTGTGGCAATCAATTGGAGAGAAACTTAGAGCACAATTCTCTAACCTTTAGAAAAAGCTACCAAGGGTAATATTTTAGGCTTTTATTATACTTTTATTTTAATAATAAATTATTTGCCATATAGATACATTAATTCATTATGTGAAAGTGTTGTTTATTTATTTTAATTTTTTATGCCATGATTATTTAATTAAATGTTATTTCAGTATTTTTCCATGAAAAATTTAGGTGATAACATGAGTAGAATGGCATGAATAGGTTTTTAATCTTCCATTGATGCATATTCAGATTTCTTGATTAAATTTTATCTTACATGTTAATTATTATTGACCAATGTTTTAAATATGTTTTGATATTTTAGAATTAGATTTGACATGATTAGAGTATAGGTTAGGCATTAGAAATTAACCTTATGTGATTTCATTGCATTTATTGCTTTCTGCATCTTCCTCTCTATTTCTGTGTGATAGATGGGAAGAAGGCCTCACTAATGGTTATCGATCACTTTGTCGCATGACAAGTGAGATAAAGGCCTCAATAATGATCGTGAGTCATAACGACCAGCAAGATGTAACGGGACTTTCTTTTCGTCCCATCGCCCTTACTTCCTTAGTCATCCATCATGCATGTTTGGCCATTTGTGACCTTATTTCTAGCCTTTTGTTAATATTTTGACTTTACTTTTCATATTAATATTATTTGCATGTTTGGCTATATTTTAAATATCATTTTGATTATTTTTCATGCATTTTTATATTTTGCTTGTTTAATATTTTTTAGTCCATGATGCATATCCATTTATTTTAATTTTAATATTTATTTTATTTATCATAAATGCTAACCTTTTATTCTCTTTTTTTGTTGATAAGCAACTAACTTTACTTGCATGAACTTTTAGAGACCATAGAGGATGTGCATTACTAAAAGACCTTACTTTCTCCGCATTATTTATTTATTTCTCTTTTTTCACTTAGAATTACTTTCTCCACCTTATTTATTTCTCTTTTTTCACTTAGAATTATTTCTTTTGTATTTTATTGCTTATTTAGATTTATTTTGGGAATGTAATAGGTAGTAATAAAATGGTTTTTTTTGCACTTTAACATAAAAATTCATAAAATCAATTTGGGATTTTCTTAATAAAAATGGACCAATGTCCAACTTTTAACCCAAAAATTCACACATAAAATAGTGTCATATTTTCATTAAAATTGGGATAACTAATCCCATGTTTTCTAAAATAACAAGGACTTTTCATCTTTATTTTTGTAAATATTTGTAAGGGAACCAATGTTCCTAACCTAATTAATTCCACATTTTAGATGTGGTATTTTATTTGTTATTCACTCATTGGACAATTTTCTTATGTAATAGTCTATGTAGATTTACTCTTTTTCTTTATCACTTTCCTACATGCTTGAGTGTTTAGTTATTTAATAAATTGTAATAGATCATGTGAGAAGGGAGGTAGTGGATTAGTAATAAAAACCTAATTATAAGAAACATCTAACCGAGATGTCAAATAAAAGTGATGTTTTGAACATCAATCTCTGTATAGGCATCAAAAAGTTGAGATTCATTTCCTAATATTTTATTGGGTGGTGACTCCATGATACCTACCTCTTTGAGCCTACATTGGAAGCTTTCATGGTTTGATAATCAATAATAGATTGGGACTAAAGTCCCTTTTTATTATAAAGTGGCTAATTTATGAGTTTTAGTGAGACTTATTCGATTTTAGACCCTAAAAATAGGACTTTAAGAACTTATAAAGTAGGCTTCAGCATGTATCACACCTACCATATGAGGCTAAGTATGTAGAGGTAAAGAAGATCTATTTGGCAAACATATAGGATTAAAAAATGTGAAGGTATTACTTCCATTCTTATAGAGTACAAGCAGTGGCTAAGCATAACCCTTTTAGATAGCTTCAAGAAGCCTCTTCATTACTAGGAAAGATAGGCATATGATTAATCCTCTTATGGGAGTTCAAAATTAAGTATAACACTAGGAAAACCATCAAAGAAATATCTATTATAGAATTCATTATTGATCAACCATTAGAGGGAGATGAGGTGGTTTATGAGTTTCCTGATGTGGATATTGCAGCCATAACAGTGTAAGGTTCACAGATGAACTTTGATGGGATAGTGAACAATAAGGGTGCTGGAGTAGGAGTGATTCTAGTGACCCTAGAGGGAGAGAAGTTATCCTTACCTTAGTTAAGGTACAAAGTCATAAATAATAAAGCTAAGTATGAAGCTTGCATTTTTGGATTGGAAGCCTTACTAGTTATAGGGGAAAAGACTGCTGAGGTATTTAGAGATTTTTTATTAGTAGTCTACTAGGTATAGGGTGAATGTTCAATGAAGTAAGAGCAGTTGTTACCTTGCATCAAGTGTCTGAAGGATCTAAGTAGGCAATTCAAAGTTTGCACTTTTAGGTACATACCTGGAGATGAGAATAAGTTGGTAAAAGCCTTAACTACTCTAGTGTTAATATAGGATAACCCAAAGGGAGTAAGCATAAAGCCTTGTTGATCACCAGTTCTGATAGGCCATACTTTGAAATTTAACAAGTAATGGACATTGAGGTGGATGATGGTAAGCCTTAGTACTTTGATATTCAAAACTACTTAGAGAAATTGAAGTTTCTAAAAGAAGCCATAGAGAAAGGCCAGAGAATGATCCATTAGTTATCTACACCATTCATTAGTGTAGGCAGAGTGCTTTATAAGAGATAACCTAATGGTATTCAGTTGAGATGCTTGAATAAAAAAAAAAGCTAAGAAGGTTATGGAGGAAATACATGCTGGTGTGGGCAAAGCTCACATGAATGGTTTAGCTTTATCAAAGAAGATTATGCATCAAGGGTGTTTTTCCCTTACATTAGACATAGACTATTTTAAGTAAGTAAAGGAATGTCAGTTGTGCCTACAATATGCAAACTTGAAACACTTGCCAGTTTCAGAACTACATAATCTCACATCACCTTGGCCATTCATTGCATGGGGTATAAATATCATGGAAATGATCCATCTACTAGCATCAAATGGGCACAAGCTTATTATGGTTGCTATTGAATGCTTCTTAAAATGGATAGAGGTAGACTCATTTAAGAATTTAGGTGCAAGAGAAATGGCCAAGTTTATTGAGAAGAATCCAATATATAGATATAGGCTTTCACATCATATAGTGTTGAATAATAGGTCACACTTCCAGGCTAAATCCAAGTAGATGCTCAAAAAGTATAGGGTTCAACACTATAAGTCTTCTCCTTATCAACTTCAGGCATATAAGACAGCCAAAGCAACTAATAAAAATATCAAAAGAATTTTAGCTAAGATGGTTCAGACTAACAAGAACTGGGCTGAGAAGTTGCCATTTGTATTGCAAGGTCATAAGACTATTGCTAGAACTTGGATAGGAGAAACTTCATTCTCTTTAGTTTATGGGACATAAGTTGTGTTACCTGTAGAGATTAAACATTAATCTTTGAGGGAAGTTTTGAAAACAGAGTTACCCAAGATGAAATGGGCACAACAGAGAATACTTTAACTTAACTTGTTAGATAAGGATAGAATGTGAGCTTATTATCATAAAAAGATCTGTCAGAAGAGGTTAGCTCACTCATTTGGGAAGAAGGTTAGGAAGCATCCTTTGAAGGAAGGGGATTTAGTGTTTAAGCAGATGAGACTAGGGGTTTCTAACATTCATAGCAAGCTCAAGCCCACCTAAAAAGGACCTTTTATGCTGAAGTTATTATCTAAAGGAAAAGCTATCTTAACTGACAGTCATTGCAATGAGTTTAAGGAGCCGATAAACATTGATAGGCTAAAGAGGTTCCATGACTAGACTCAAAAAGAAAAAGAAGAGAATAAAAGCCCCACGGTCGAAATAAAAAAAATGTCAACTTTGCTAAAATTAGGTACCCTTTCAGGGTGAAAACCAAACAAAGGCATCCTTGGCAAAAATTAGGGGCTAGGAGAAAATAATCAATCAAGAAAACCCGAGAGGGCGAATTAATAACAGGAGTTCTGATGCCTTTAAGATTTCACCCCGAGATTAGATAACTTGTAATTTTTAAGCTTAATGTTAAATGATGATTATGTGTAATGAAATAGAATAGAAATTTCATATTTAAAATCAAATTCTTTATTAATGTGCTTAAAGATATTCATCTAACATTTTCAAAATTGAAAACATTCCAATAAACATAAAATCATAATTTCTTTATTACATCTAACTTCCTATCTATCCTTAATTGTTGTCACTAAGCCTCAGCCGGCATCCTCTATTGTCAACTGTAGGACTAGTGACCCATCTTTTGTACTCGATGGTAGTGGAGAAGTTATAATTTGCAATATCTCGCATAGTAGTCTTTAAAGGTAGCTGTGCCCAAAGCTAATGGTATTGAGAAAGAAAACTGATAGAAAAGGGGCAATCACAGAAGGATAAGGGGCACTTGACAATGTCTTGTTGCTCCCCAAACTATTAAGCATAGTGGGCAGTAATGCAAAAAGTAGCTCAATGCAACCTATACAGAGGACTACACCAAAAGGTCTATCATTGTCATATAGCGGAGGAGTATCTTTGGGCACCAAAAGGCAGTCTCATCATCTACCACAAAAAAACACTCCTTCGTCAAGGGAGATGAATTCATATAGCTTCCATCTTTAGGAATAATGACCCAAGTTGTAGTGACTAATCACTCTAGGAGGAGGATTTTTCAACAACTTTAGCTTTCCTTACAACCAAATCTTAAAAAAAAGTTATTGGGTGACTTGGATTAATTATAAGCAAAAATAAAGTAAAGAAACGAGTGAAAATCTACAAAGATGCACTTTCCACTAAGAAAAGCTAGTGTAAAAATCCAAAAGGAGTGCACTACCTTTAAAACAATGATATACCTTAAGTAATAAGAGGTTGCAAATGAGAAAAGCAGTGGGATCAGCAGATATAACATCCAAACCTATGATGGTCTCTACTAAGATCAAAGGGAATAGGGTCAATCCATGACATATCCCCTCTACAATGCCAAATAATTGATATTCTTCCATGAAATTATCAAGAGTCATCGTTAGATATCGAGCAAAGTTGCATAACAAGATGATACTAATTCGGTATGTGTGGTGCTCGACTAAGTGAGCCATAGTATCAAGCAAGACCTCCAATGATAAAGGACCTTCCCGAAGCACTAACCTACTAGTAGTAAAGGGACAGACACCCAAGGTATGTGACACCACTCTTGGGCAATTGATCACACGATTGGGTACGTAAGGTAAAATGCCAAGAGAGTATTTTGGGTGTAAAATCTCAACAAACTCCTCAGCCAGAGGGTATAGCTCCTGGTGTGTGAAGCAAAAGATATAGAATTAAGCTACACTCATCTCAAAAAATCTCAAAAAGGAATAGGTAGCGAGATAAGGTTTTCATAGCTTTTTGGGTCATCTAAAAGCCGATGAAGTCTATTTATACCCAAGTTTGACATGATGGAGATATATGGATAAATTTTATCTAAGTAATAAAAATCAAAACAAAACAAAAATAAAAATAAAAAATAATGAAAAAGAAAAAGAAGAAAAATAAAGAGAAAAGGGAAGAGGAATACCTAGAAAAGAAGGTTAATTGGGAAGGTGGAGAGTTAAGGCACAGAATCCAAGAAAAAGGATAGACTATTTATAGGGAGTGCTTGATAGATGGGTATCTCTCAGGTGTGACTCATCGCCTACTCATCTGTTACTTTTGGATCACCTAAATAGGTTTTGAATGTCTGCATGATCCATGTATTGCACATTCCATGCATTGCACTTGCATTTTTGCATCCATTTTGTCTTTATTTTGTAGGTAACATAAAAGACATATTGACATTACTAGAATTCCATAAGTTTCAAAAATTCAAGGAGTATATGATTCAAGGAGCACTCATACACTTATAAAAACTCAAAAAGTGTTGATAGATGGGACATAACTAGAGCTCGTTGCTAGCTGTTGATAAATGCCCTGCCCTTCTGTCATGTCGAATTTTGAAAAACTCACCTTTCTTCTTCTTCTTTTCTTCTCTCTCCTCCAACCGCCATTAACACAACTTTCAAGCTTCTTATCTCAGTTTTTCTTCAATTTGTCTCCCATTTTCCATCCATTTTGTGAACCTTCTATGCAGAAATTATTTTGGGGTCAGTGCGCATTTTAGGGTGCCTTTTTTTTAATTTTTATTACATATCTAAAATACCCATTTCTCATTGTTCCAAGTAAGTTTTCTAATTTAATTCTTCTTTCCTTATTTATTTGTTGTGATTCTCTATTATTTTGTTACGTAAATGCTTATAAAGTACTTGGAAATGCCTAGTCTTGTTTATTTTTATTAGTTTATTTATTTATTTATTTGTGTTTGGCCTACTGTTTGTGTGTAATCTGTTGGCTGGTATTTTGATTAGAGACATATTTTGTTTCCTTAGTTATAGTAATAATAAATAAAAAAAGGATAATAATAAAAAAAAGAGAAACAAATGTGGCTAAATTTTTAAACGGTAGAATTTCTTATTTGGTTGCATTTCCATATTGTAGATAATTTAAATTTAATAAGTTATTTATTTTTATCTCTTATTTGTAGTTTTAAATAAATGACAATTGCCTGTATTACCATCTGTAGGACTGTTGGGTAAATTTAGATTGTTAATTCTTTGAGGAATGTAATTTACTTAATCTTTACTTTGTTGTAAAACACTAATTGTAAAAATGAATAAAGGACAAAATGAAGTATTTTTTAGACCATTGCCTTAAAAACACAGCAAAATGATCTAAAAATGAATTGTTAAAGGCATGTTGGCCTGGATTGATGCCTTTTAAAAGGCTTTTTCATGTAGAGGCAGGTATATTTATAGCCAAAATGCTACTAAAATTTTATTACTATTTTTTATAAATAATTTACAATTTTTGAACTCTAATTATCATGCTTGCTTGCTAGACACCCATTGGTGTGCCTAAGAATTTGGTGATATATCTTGTAGATTTTAACGCACATTTCGATATAGGTTGGCTGGCCTCGATTTAAGCCAACATGCTGCCGAAATTTTAGTGAAATGCCAATCTTAATTCTTTTTGGTTTCCTTTATTTTCTATTTTGTCTTAAGTGGTAATTTTAAATTATAATCCTTATGTATATCCATGAAATGGCAAATTACATTTTGATCCTTAAACTTTTATTTCGTCATTCTTGACTTATTTTGACCTCAAATTTAATCCTTTTCGCTTTCTTTGTCTTTTATTCAACACTAAGTGCAAAATTTACATTTTATCCCATGTACTTTACCTTGTGATGGCAAATTACAATTTGGTACCTAAACTTTTATTTTCTTCATGCTTGACCTTGTTTAACTTCCATTTGAACTATTTTTGTTTCCTTCGATTTCTATTCCCTTCTAAGTGGAAATTTACTTTTTAGTCCATATGTTTCCTCATAAAGTGGTAAGTTACATTTTAGTCCCTAAAATTTTTAGTATTTATGATTTTGTCTATTTTCACTTATTTGACCCTTTTAACTTCTTTAATCGCCTTGTTGATGTCTAATTATAGTTTTGCCTATGGTTTATCGTGTAATTACTTTTTTTTAACCTTTTTAGATCTATTAATCATGTTTTTCACTTTACTTTATGTTTAATCACATTTGTGATCTCTTTTATACATATTTCACTTTTTTATCCTTATTTTCTTGTGTAATTATGATTTTGCCCTTTCTAAGCTATTAACTGCATTTCTCACATTATTTCTTATTTAATTAACTTTATGATTTCTACATGCATGTTTTACCATTTTATCCTTATTTTCTCATATATTTACAATTTTACCCTTTTAAAATTTATTAATCTCATTTTTCCACATTATTTCTTACATAAAGTACTTTATAGCATTCTTTATATGTGATTTACTATTAAATTCCTATTTTTTATATATTTACCATTTTACCCCTAATGATGGCTAGTGAAAATTCTCGAATCGAATATGTAGGATGAGGACTATATGACTATATGAATATACTGTATGACTATATGTGAGGTGACTACTTGAGCATAGCCATTCCTCAAAACTGTATGTGTGAGGTAACTACTTATGCATAGCCATCCCTCATGGGCAATCTGATCTTGTGGTGCTACAATGGTATGTAGGTCCTAATGGCTAGCCATTATATCCTAGGGTCTTAGATCATCTATTGTATACTAAGGGTATCTAATTATTTAACTCTGTGTGATATTTTTACACCAACCATTATGTTATTACCATTATATTTCATGTAATACATACACATTTGTTATGCATTCATCAATATTACATGTGATTCCATAATGTTCATAGTAATTATTATTTAACATGATGAAAACATGGCTTTTTTATTAAGTATATCATTCAACCATAATAGGGTCAACCACTTTATGTTTGATTTCTTTGTCATTTCATGTTTGTTTTATGTTAGTATATCATTTTTTAGGTTATCTTAATTGTTTTCACCTTTTTTCCTTTGAATCATATAGTTACATAACAATATGTCATTATATACACGTGGTAAATATTATATCTATTTATTATTTCAAATTTAAATCATTCAAATCATGCTTATTCCACCTAATGTTATCCATTTCATGTTAAAAAGGTTAATAAACATTAAGATATCATTTTGTACTATGTTATGTTCAATTTGGCCCCAATCTTATAATGTAATTATTTCTTGATCTATATGTCATATGTGTTTCTAATGTCATTTTAAACGTTTATATAACAATACATATTCAATTCACCTTATAATTCTTAAGTTAACTTTAGGTACATCATTATGTTTAAATATACATTATTATGTCCATTTATTATTTTTAGTTTTAATCAATTCTATCACATTCTTCATGCATCATATCATGTTTTCATACCATACATACCATAAATTATTAAATTTCATCACATTAAGCTCTAATACATAATTCAGCCAACCTTAGATTTCTTATTTCCAATTTGTTTTCTTCACCATTTCATTCTCAAATCATCTTAATTTATCATTTTATCATGTTATTTTAAATTATTTCACATTTTTACACAAGTTTGTATAGTTACATAATGTAAATTCTAAGAAAATTCCAAGTAAATAAATGAAATAATATGTAATTTGTATCCACTAACCTTATTTTAGCTTGAGAATGACTTACTTTTCCTTCTCCTTTCCTTTTTTCTCCTTGATTTTATCTTTCCTTTAAATTTCCTCTTTAGGCCGAATTTTAAAGGGATAAATTAATGAGTTTTGGCTATGGATTTAAGAAAATAAAAGCTACTAAAGAACTCTACTAATGATGCTCTACAAGCTTATAACAAAATTCCTAACTAATTCTAACAAAAACTCAAATAGTTACTAATTAAGTTAATCTTCTCTCACTAAAAATTCTCTACTTCCAAGCCTTATCTTGCTTCAATTCAATTTTTAAGATGTAAAGGATGATTTCTAATGTATATGAATGAAATTAAGGCTTAAAATATGGTAGAAGGAAGAAGAAATGAAGAAAAAATGATGGAATGGTAAAGAAAAGGGTTGGTTCAGTTTACTCAAGGAAAAATAAGGAAGATGGCATATTTTTTAGATAGAATTATAGATATTTCTAGACCCCTCTAGTCTGCCCTTAAGTCCTCCAAATCTAAAGCTAAGATTCCTCCATTTACTTTTTGATCCAAAGGCTTATTTTTAAGCTACTTATCACCATTTCATGGGTTCTTACACCTTCTAAAGCTATGATGCTGCATGTAGGTGATTATGGCTCATTTATAATGACATTTATATCCTTATATGTTTTAAATATGGAAATTAAGCCTTTTAATTAATTTAATCTCCATTTTTTATTATTTTTTACCTTTTTTCGAAATCAATGTTTCGCTCATCAAAATTTCCTAAAATTTTCCCCGCATGCAATAGCATATACAAAAGTATGTGTTTAAAATTTTAGATCATTCCAACATTATTTCGGTATACTTCCAACTCTAGAGGCAATTTCAGCCAGCCCAAAATTTTAAAACTGTTAGAAAAATTATTTTCCACTTCCAATAGCTTATTTATGCTATTTCTAATATGTCTATATGGTCAAAATAATTTTTAGAGCTCTATAGAATATTTCTGAGTCTGGTCAAACTTTTGACCAACCCTTCTTATGGTACCAAGTAAAATCTTCTCTGTCTGATTTGAGGGCCCATTTAATCTTAGTTTCATCTCAAATTACACCATTGGACTTCATTTAATATCTATTTTCTTATTCTAATGTTAACTTAAACTGGTCACCAGGTCACCCATCCTTGCATTTCCTTAGCTTGAGCACTTTTAAACTTATGTACTTTCAAATTTTTTTGTACTGTAGTACTATAATTACTTCAAAATAACCTTAAGGTTACTGTTTATGCTCTAAAATGTACCAAGCTTGTCAAATACAGTTTTTAGGGCGTTACAATGGATATCGACTCAAAAGTATGCTTACAGATGGTGTCAACCACCACAATAAGGTTAGTCATACCAATAAAGGGCAACTACAATATAACTCCAAGGTTGGACATGATGATAGATGGCATCAACCAAACAACAATTGTTAGAGAGTATGCCCTAGAGCCCATGTAATTGGGATGTATTTCATATATATGAACTCATATTCTTAATAAAAGGCATTATTCGTTTATTAATGCTATGTTTAACTACATGGGTTTGTAAATATTAAATTAATAAATAAAGTCGTAGATATTATAAACACAATGCAAAAGCAATCATGAAAGTGTTCATGATGTGAGATGTCTATTGCATGCAAATGTGATAATATCTAAATATCCCTAGTCATAAAATTAACAAGATAAGACATCATTAATTCGGACAGACTAGCATAGATTATGGTTCTTGAATAGTTCGAGCAATGGTTCTCATAACTGTGATTATAGAATATGATCAAAGCTAACACGTGGATGCTTGTTAGAAGAATAAGTTCATTGGAGACCTTCAAAGAGAATGCTCACATGGATATTAAATTTATGTCAGTGAGAAATCTCTTCATAGCGGTTGTGCAAGTATCCTTAGACTTGAGATCACCAAGGTTATCTTAAGTAGCAAGTGATATACGTTGACTCTATAACTGATTACTTCCAACTGGGGGTGAACATAGTTAGGAGGTTGGGTATATCATGACCTGCTTGAAGATAGTTAAGTGATTGACAAAGGATTCACCATCCCATATTTATTAAGGGAAGTTATCTCGTATGATTCTATAATTACCTTGTTCAGAGAATCTCTGGCTAGAGTAATATACCAAGATGGATAGGGATCCATGAAGGGCATTTTGGGAATAATGGTTAAATTAATAAAACATACATAATTAGATGTATATAAGTTGACAGAAATCCATACTCAGAATCTAATTGAGATAAGAGTGGTGAAAGGAGTAATTGCACGGTAACTATTTCTATGGAAGGGTATAGTCAAACCACTTGACTTTCCTGACATTTGGGTAGTCATGATGCCTACCTAGAGGCCGCTCATGATTTGTATAATAGTGTATCATAAATATTAATAGGGATTGATAAAATGATTTAGAGAAGTTTAAATCATGTGAGTTTTGAATAAAACTCAGAATTACATATTATATTATCAATATGGACAGAAACCCAATAGGTTACACACATATAGAGTAAAGGATAAAATAGTAAAATGACAAGGTTAATAATATTTGATATTATTATGGGAGAAGAGAAATGAATAAGAGAATAATTAATTAAAGAGTTTAATTAATTTTAATCAAGTAAAATTGTTCACAGAACTTTTTAGAAATGGTCTATAAAATGGACCTAATTGAAATATTATATTTCATAATTAATTATTATTGGACTATAAGTGTTATAGGGCTGATATAATAATTAATAGATCCATTAAAGGAATTAAAAGAGGTCCAGAGAATTGGTTTTAGTGCAAAAATCCTTCAGAGGAAGGGTTACACACCAAACCCATATAGAAGGCCTTAGAGGCCTAATTCTTAGACAAAAATAAATTAAATATATTTCATAAGTGTTATGGATCCTACATATTTAATTTGGATGGATTTGGAATTCGTTTGGGTGATTAAATCCAAGTGTATGCATAAAGGGCTTAATCTATGGGCTTTGTGCATAGTCCTTTATGAATGGACTTAAAATTTATTTAATTGAGCCCAAATAAATTATTAATAATTTCAAAAGCCTATTTAATATTTCTCCAGCAATTTTTAAAGAGCCCAATCCCATTATTAAGTTGGATTTTTAACTTAACTATAAAAATCCAAGTGATACGGATTTTAGGGCTAAGTGAACATTAAAAGAAAAGAAATTCTCTCTCTTTGAAAAACCCTAGCCGCCACTCCCTTGCTAGCATCAAGGGAAATTCAGCCAGCCCTTGTGTTCCATCATTCTTGGTTCATTTAATCCTTCTCTAGTGTGGATTGCTAATTGGAGGTGTTCAATTTTGGACACGGTGGTTTGCGACAACCCGATGAGAAGGAAAATCAACTGTTCAACAAAAATTAAAGGTAATTTTTCTTATTCTCATTAATATTTATATTGTAAATTCATGAAAAGATCAAATCTATTGGTTAAAAATTTTAAATTCTGCTTATACATGTGATGCATGTAACCAATAATCCCCGATATGGTATTAGAGCCTCGATTTTTCCATGAATCTACAATTATATATTTTTTTATGGAATAGTTTTTATTTTTGAGTTATTTATTTCATGAACTTTAAAATATCAAATTTGATTGTTCATGAATGGGAAATTTTTATTTCTGGATGTATGTGATCAAATATATAAAATGAAAAATAAAAATGATTCTTTTGAGAAAAAAATCATTGTTTTTGGCGTGTAGGGTTTTTATTTTTCAACAAAAATTTTAGGGGCTGTTCTAAATTAAATTTTTGTTGATCCACTCTAAAATTATTTTGATGATAATTTATGTATTTAATATGTGATATTAAACCATTGGATCAAATAAAATTAAAATCAAACAAGTTTTGCATGAAAACTAGTTTAGTCGAAAAGTTCGATAAATTGGTGTTCTTCTTGTGTTCTTGGTGGGTTCTTGTTTAGAATGATTTTTAATCTTTTAAATCTACTATATCTGATATATTAATGTGTTTTTAATTAATTGGATTAATTAAAATGGTTCTTGAATTAATTGGATTAATTTTAATTCATTAAAACCACTTAATGGGCTTAATTATGTTTACGGACTTGATTTAAATTAGTGAATGACTTGGTGGACCCAATAAGCTGATATAAATTAAATATTATAAACTATAATTAAGTTTATTAATGGGTTTCAAGGGCTGGAGTGGGCTTGGCTCATTCCAAAAGGCCAAATGGTCCAATAGACACAAAACTAGTTTGTGTGTGAACACACTTTAGGGTTTTAAGCCCAAAATTGATTTTTTAATTATTTAATATGATTAATTAATTAATAATCAATTGAATTGATAATTAAGGTAAGAACACATGCATGCAAAAAGGTTTCCTAAAATAAAAGTTTCCTAATTTGATCACATTATTAAAATAACTTAAAAGTAAGTTTCAAAAGTTGAAACATAGTTTGTATTCCATTATATGGTTTTACTTTATGCATTAGAAATGAATATAAGGATGTTTGATTGTCATGATGGATAGTTATGGATAAGGCCCAATGTGATTGAGTATAATGCATGTTTTGGCCCGATGAGAACTTTCATGTCCTAGCCACTTGTTTTTGGTTTGTATTTCTTTTTCAAATTGTAATATGTAATTAGATTACTTATATTAGAATTAGAGATAGAGATGGAGACCACTATTAAGAAGCAAGATCGACCGGATGGAGATCCAACAAGATTGAAGATAATGTAATTATTTTTACTTGTTTGAATCATGCATATTACCTAGGTATGACCTTTTGATGTCCCTTTTGGCTCGGGGAAATCAATATAGTAAAGTCCATAGCTATACCATATTTGTATGCTTATATTTATGTGATAGATATAGGATGCATACCAATGTATACCATCCATGTATGATGAGACTTAATTAACTAAAATCCCTCAAACAAATACTAAGGTATATAAGCCTTCCATTAATTGGAGGAGAACCATAGTTCTTTATAGTATGGGTTGTTGACCATAGTCAAGCTCGCATTATATCGAATATGTTTTAATCTAATTAAATGGGTCATCTTAGCTAGCCCATTAGCTTGTTGACCACAATCAAGGCATATGGTTCTAAAGGCAAGATTAGGGAATGCATATATGATATGCATGCATCAAGAGTTGATAACCAAATGATCCAATAGTTGTATGGAGACACAATTGGTATAGAGATACCTACCTTTCAAGATTATGGAGTTTAGCTTATTGACCACAGTCAAGGTCAAATTACATATCAAGGATGGGATATTGGCCCACTAAGAAAACCATCGGGTTTTCTCGGATTATATAGTGAGGGCTATTAATTCGTAATAAAATAGTGGGAGTAAATGGATTAATTAAAGACCTAATTAATGCATAAATATATATGAACATACTGTCATATGTTTTCTTTTCACATCTAGGTCATCATCATGAGCATATCGAACATTAACATACGATCAATCTTGGATAACAAGCTGGTTGGTAGCAACTATTCTGACCGGATCAGACACGTGAGAATTTTTATTAGAGCTAAAAAGATCCATTATGTCTTGGATAAAGATCCACCACCACTTCCATTAGATGATGCCATTGATGAGATCAAGGGCACTTATTGAAAATACATAGAGGATAGTGAAGCAGCAGCATGTCTGATGCTGGGTGTTATGTCCTGAGAGCTTCAAAAGCAACATGAGATGATGGATGCTAAAACCATCATTTTGCATCTAGAGGAGTTTTATTCTTCTCAGGCTAAAACTGAGAAATATGAGATTGCTCGAGCTCTATTTAGCTACAAAATGGTGAAAGGCACTTCGGCTGCTACTAATGCATTAAAGATGTATAGGTATATTGAGCATTTGAGTAGAATTGGCTATGTAATGGATAATGATCTATACATAGATTTAATCTTGTACTCGTTGGCTCCAAGTTATGCACCTTTCGTGCTTAACTTCAACATGAACAATATCCAAGTAACCATTCCTGAGTTAATCAACATGCTCAAAACAGCTAATGGATCCTTCAAAAAGGATTCAAAAAGTGTCATGGTTGTCACTTCTGCTAAAGGCAAGAAGCAAAAGAAGAAGAAGATGACCAAAGTGCAGCCAAAGAATGATGGGTTTCCAAGAATAAGGTTTCTAAGATAGAGAATCTGAAAGGAACTTACTTCCATTGTGGAAACGATGGTCATTAGAAGCGTAACTGCAAGGCCTATCTAGATTCTCTCAAGGAGAAGAAGCAAACTGATGCTTCTACTTCAAGTGTTCATATGATTGAAATTAATACTTATTCTATTGCTTCAAAACAATCTTGGGTATTAGATACCGAATGTGGATCTCATTTGTGTAATGATCTACAGGGGCTTAAAAGCAATAGAAGAGTTGGAAAGGCAGAAATATGTCTACAGTCAGCTACTGGACAAAATATCTCTATAATAGTTATGGAGACTTATCATTTGCCTCTTTCAAGTGAATTACTACTGGAATTAAATAATTATTATTATGTTCCAGCTTTATCCAAAAGTATTATTTCTTTCAGTTGTTTATTGAACGATTATGACATTTCTTTAAAAGACAAATGTTTTTACATTTTTAAGAACAATATGTTTTATGCTAAAGCTATCATTGAGAATGGTATATTTGTTCTTGATTTAATTAAAGAAGTGTATAATATGGATACCAAGAGAATGAAACAAGATAATCTAAATACCTCATATTTATGGCATTATCTTTTAGGCCATATAAATGAAAAACGCATGGCCAAATTATACAAATCATGTGATTTAGGGTCATTTGATTATGAATTATTTGATACATGTGAATATTGTTTATTAGGAAAAATGACAAAAGCTCCTTTTATTGGTAAATGAGAACGAGCTAAAATGGTTTTGGACTTAATACATTCAGATGTATGTGGTCCAATGACTACACATGCTAGAGGAGGTTACTCTTATACTTCATTACTTTCATAGATGATTATTCCAGGTTTGGATATATCTATCTAATGAAATATAAATCAGAAGCATTTGAAAAGTTCAAAGAATTCAAAAATGAAGTAGAGAAGCAACTTGGCAAGAGTATTAAACCACTTAGATCAGATCGAGGTGGAGAGTACTTAAGTCAAGAATTTCAAGATTATCTTAGAGATAATGGGATTTTATCTCAATGGACTCCACCATATACACCACAACATAATGGTGTATCTGAAAGGAAAAATCAAACACTATTAGATATGGTTCGATCCATGATGAGCCGACCAGACTTGCCTAAGTCCTTTTGGGGATATGCACTAGAAACTATTGTTTATGTGTTAAATAGAGTTCCTAGTAAATCGGTTGATGTTACTCCATATGAGATATGAAATAACAAGAAACCCACACTTTCTCATATGAAAGTATGGGGTTGTCCTGCTTATGTGAAGACGAAAATGTCAGAC
The DNA here is from genome assembly GCA_037975025.1 of Excoecaria agallocha. NCBI lineage: Eukaryota > Viridiplantae > Streptophyta > Magnoliopsida > Malpighiales > Euphorbiaceae > Excoecaria > Excoecaria agallocha. The sequence continues at coordinate 27,979,555 of CM075822.1, forward strand.
AAACTTGATGTTAAGTCTGACAAATGTTTATTTGTGGGATATCCAAAAGAAACATTTGGATATTATTTCTATCATCCCTTGGAAAAAAAGGTGTTTGTTTCAAGGCATGTTGTCTTCTTGGAAAGAGAATTTCTCCTATGAAAGGATAGTGGGAGTAAAATTGAACTTGGTGAAGTTCAAGACCCACAAGTAGAAGTAGATCAATCGATTAAGCCCGAGGCTGAATTTCATAATGATGAGATTACAGTTGAACCTAATTATACACAAAATCCTAGAAGATCTACTAAGATGCATTCTATCCCTATGAGATATGGATTTCACATTGATTTAGATAGAGGCATAACTGTAGTAGAGGACAATGAGCCTACAAGCTATGAAGAAGTTTTAAACAGTTCAGAATGTGACTTATGGATTAAGGCTATGCAGTTTGAAATGGACTCCATGTATGAGAACAAAGTATGGACTTTAACTCAACCACCTGAAGGGATAAAACCCATAAGGTGCAAATGGGTCTTCAAAAAGAAAACCAATATCGAAGGTAATATAGTTACTTATAAAGCTCACTTAGTAGCAAAAGTCTATCGTCAAAAAGAAGGTATTGACTATGATGAAACATTTTCTCCTGTAGCGATGCTTAAGTCTATAAGAATACTTTTAGCCATTGCTACTCATTATGATTATGAGATTTGGTAAATGGATGTAAAGACAACTTTCCTAAATAGAAATCTGACTGAGGATGTGTATATGACACAACCAGAAGGGTTCACATCAGGAGATGGCAAAAAGGTATACAAGCTTCAAAGATCCATTTATGGATTAAAGCAAGTCTCTAGGAGCTGAAACATACGATTCAATAAGACAATCAAAGAGTTTGGTTTCCAACAGAATAAAGATGAACCTTGTGTGTATAAAAGGGTAAGTGGGAGTGCAATTGTCTTCCTAGTTCTATATGTGGATGACATATTAATCATGGAAAATGACATTTCTCTTCTCCAATCTATTAAAATATGGTTATCCAAGCAATTCTCCATGAAAGACCTTAAAGAAGCATCTTATATTCTAGGAATAAAGATCTATAGAGATAGATCCAATAGGTTGCTAGGTCTTTCTCAAAGTATATATATAGATAAAGTATTGAAAAGGTTCAATATGGATCTCTCTAAGAAAGGGTTTATACCCATGGTGCATGGAAAACACCTTTTTAAGTCTATATGTCCACAGACACTGAAGGATAGAGAGAGCATGAATAGAAGACCACATGCATCTGTAATTGGTTCTATCATGTATGCTATGATATGTACACGTCCAGATGTAGCATTTACTTTGAGTGTCACAAGCAGATTCCAATCCACTTTTGGAGAGGAACACTCGGCAGCTATCAAAAATATCCTTAAGTACTTGAGAAGGACTAAGGATATATTCGTAGTATATGGAGAGGGCAGTTTGGAAGTGAATGGGTATATGGATGCCAGCTTCTAATTTGAGAAAGATGATTGTAAATCACAGTTTGGTTTTATGTTCATAATGGGAGGAAGGGCAGTTAGTTGGAAGAGTTCCAAACAAGAAACAACTGTTGATTCTACAATAGAAGCTGAGTACATTGCTTCTTTAAAAGCAGCCAAAGAATCAGTCTGGATCAAAAAGTTCATATCTGAACTAGGAGTGGTGCCTAGCATTGTTGATCTGATTCCTTTATATTGTGATAACAATGGAGCCATTGCACAAACAAAGGAACCATAGTCTCATTAGTGATCCAAGCATGTTCTCAAATGCTACCATCTCATAAGGGAAATAGTAGCTAAAAAAGATGTAAAAATAGAAAGGGTCCCCACAGATGATAATGTGGTGGATCCCCTCACTAAAGCACTTTCCAGATTAAGTACGATCACCATATAAATAACATAAGTTTAAGACATATGAGTGATTGGGATGTATTTCATATGAATGAACGCATATTCTTAATAAAAGGCATCATTCATTTGTTAACGCTATGTTTAAATACATGAGTTTGTAAATTTTAAATTAATAAATGAAGTCCTAGATATTATAAACACAGTGCAAAGACAATCATGAAAGTGTTCATGATGCGAGATGTCTATTGCATGCAAATGTGATAATATCTAAATATCCCTAGTCATGGAATTAACAAGATAGGACATTATTAATTCAGATAGACTAACACTTGTTATGCTTCTTGAATAGTTCAAGCATTGGTTCTCATAACTGTGATTATAAAAGATGATCAAAGCTAACATATGGATGCTTGTTAGAAGAACAAGTTCATTGGAGACCTTCAAAGAGAATCCTCACATGGATATTAAATCTATGTTAGTGAGGAATCTCTTCATAGCGGTTGTGCAAGTATCCTTAGACTTGAGATCACCAAGGTTATCCTAAGTAGCAAGTGATATACTTTGACTTTATAATTGACTTCCAACTAGGGGTGAACATACTTAGGAGGTTGGGTATATCATGACCTACTTAAAGATAGTTGAGTGATTGACAAAGAATTCACCATCCCAAATTTATTAAGGGAAGTAATCTCGCATGATTCTATAATTGCCTTGTTCAGAGAATCTCTAGCTAGAGTAATATGCCAAGATGGATAGGGATCCATGATGGGAACTTTAGGAACAATGGTTAAATTAATATAACATACGTAATTAGATTTATATAAGTTGATAGAAATCCATACTCAAAATCTAATTGAGATATGAGTGGTGAAAGGAGAAATTACACGGTAACTGTTTCTATGGAATGGTGTAGTCAAACCACTTGACTTTCCTAACATTTGGTAGTCATGATGCCCAGCTAGAGGCCACTCATGATTTATATAATATTGTATCATAAATATCAATAAGGATTGATAAAATGATTTAAAGAAGTTTAAATCATGTGAGTTTTGAATAGAACTCATAATTATATATTATATTGCCAATATGGACAGGAACCCAATAGGTCACACACATATAGAGTAAAGAATAAAGAGGTAAAATGACAAGAATAATAATATTTGATATTATTATAGGAGAAGAGAAATGAATAAGAGAATAATTAATTAAAGAGTTTAATTAATTATGATCAAGTAGAATTGTTTGCATAACATTTTAGAAATGCTCTGTAAAATGGACGTAATTGAAATATTATATTTCATAATTAATTATTATTGTACTATAAGTGTTATAGGGCTGATATAATAATTAATAGATCCACTGGAGGAATTAAAAGAGACCCAGAGAATTGGTTTTGGCACAGAAATCCTCTAAAGGAAGGGTTACATGCCAAACGCATATAGAAGGCCTTAGAGGCCTAATTATTGGACCAAAATAAATTAAATATATTTTATAAGTGTTATGGAGCCTACATATTTAATTTGGATCAATTTGAAATTCGTTTGGGTGATTAAATCCAAGTGTATGCATAAAGGGCCTAGTTTATGGGTTTTGTGCATAGTCCTTTATGAATGGACTTAAATTGGATTTGATTGATCCCAAATAAATTATTAATAATTCTAGAAGCCTATTTAATATTTCTCCAACAATTTTTAAAGAGCCCAATCCCATTATAAAGTTGAATTTTTAACCTAACTATAAAAATCCAAGTGATAGAGATTTTAGGATTAAGTGAATATTAAGAGAAAAGAAATTCTCTCTTTGAAAAACTGTACCTGCCACTCATTTGCTAGCATCAAGGGGAATTTGGCTAGCCCTTGTGTTCTATCATTCTTGGTTCATTCAATCCTTCTCTAGTGTGGATTACTAATTGGAGGTATTCAATTTTGGACACTGTGGTTTGCAATAACCCGGTGAGAAGAAAAATCAACTGTTCAAAAAAAAAATCAAAGATGATTTTTATTATTGTCATTAATAATTATATTGTAAATTCATGGCAAAATCAGATCTATTGGTTAAAAATTTTAAATTTCGCTTATGCATGTGTTGCATGTAACTGATAATCCCCAACAACAATCTTACCTAATTCTGCATGCCGACAAGCTGGTACTAATCAGATACACATAACTCATCTTGATTCTATATGTCGACAAGCTGGCGCTAATCAAACAATCAATGAAGGGTTAACATATCGATAAGTTGATGGTAACTACCCAACTAATAGAGGATTAACATTTTGATAAGCTGATGGTAACTACTCAATCAAAGCTTAATGTGTCAACAAAATAAAGGTAACTACCTAACTAGAGATTCACTACCTCAGATGTTATATGTCATATTAAACTAGAAATTTATTACCTCAAACGGTATGTGTCTTACTCAACCAGAGATTTGTTGCCTCAAGTATATGTCTTTTATCTTTTCACTCTGAATTTTAGCTCACTTTAGCACTAGTGCATAAGTTCTCTAAAATTAGGAGCAACTATAGGCACCGTGACCTGAGGCAACCCAAATCAAGGTTACCCTATGATGAGGAACCATTAATACTTCTAACAGAAAGCGTTAATCCTGAGTTTTGGCTTTGATTTCCACATGTTTATAAAAAAATTTTGTGGGTTTAAACATTTTCTTTCCTAGAGTTTTGAAAAGAAGTTAAAAAGCCTTGAATTGTGGTATCTACCTATGACAGACGATCATCAATCATAGAGGAACAGCCTTCAATGGCCATTTTCTTTAAGGCTATCTCCTAGTAGATGCCTTTGTCCAAGCCATCCATGGTTGCCCATGGCTCAATGATAGATGGTCATCTGTTACCAGATCAAATTTAAGGGTATTTTTCGTCATTTTTAGGTTTCATTTGATAGATGGCCATCTGCTAATGACAGATACCCGTTTGTAAGGGTTTTCAAATTTCCCACATTTTCTAGTATTTAAAATTTTTAGTTAGGATCAAATTTTTAACAAATCTAATCTAGTGCAGATTTCATGGGATTTAACTACCCAATTTAAGGGATTAGATTTAGATTCATTTTATAATTCCTCCTTAGTTATTTAAAGAAAAGTTTAAGATTTTCAAAAGGGAATTTCTCACTTTTGAAAGATAGAGGCAATTTTTGAGATCGAGAAAATACAATTATCTACTTTTTAGAAATAAAACGACCTCAAACAATCTTTCACCCAAACACTCGTACACACTTTGGATCAAATATGGGAATCAAGGAGCGAAGCTTAGATTGCTACTTTCCAGAGTTATAGAATCTAGATTCTTGAGGGTAAAATTCTAGGCTTTAGTCTCTTTCTCTCTAAGATCATGTCATGCTCACTCAAGTAATTAGGTTTATTATTTTTATAATGCCATGATTTTGTTTTTATGATATTTAATTTGTTTGTTCATAGTTTTTATATTGCCATAATGATATGAAATTGTTTAACATGTTAGAATGGCATGCTAGGATTTTATGTTCTTCTATTGATGCATGAAAATGCTTAGTTTAATTCCTATGATTACATGTTTTTTGTATATTTTGGTATGATTTAGATTATAATTAGCTATCATTCTTTAGGATTTAGATTATATTTTGGTATGTTTTCTATATATTTTGGTATGATTTAGGATTTATTTGGCTTTTTCCTTATGTTGATAGGAAATTCCACTTTATGTATGTTTTTTAAGTGACAGACGAGAAGAAAACTTGATATATGGCCATATGTTATAATGATAGATAAGACATCTCGGCATCTTCTTCTCATCCCATTCCTCTTTAATTTTGGGCCTTTATCTTATTTTTTTGGGCATCTATGACTTCTGTTTTAGGTTTTTTAGGTTATTTTATAGGTTATTTTTACATTTATATCTATTTTCCATTACTAATCATATTTTAATATCATTTATACCTCTGTTCTAGCATGACTTGCATTCTATTCAGTTAATATTTTTTTCCAATATGCATGTTTTTTATATTATTGTAATTCATTTTTTGATTTATCTTGGTTTTATATGTTAATTGTTTTGCTTTCTTTGTGACTTTCTCCAAGCCATTACATTTTATGCATTTGGGGTTTCTAGTGGAGATTAATTAGCATTAAAGAGATAGCAGTTAGATGGTTCCTCCTTCTTTCCCTTTTATCTCATCTTTATTGCATTTATTTTCTTTTTGCATTATTTAATTATGCTTCATGGTTGATTTTTCTCATTTATTTGGTTTCTTTATACTTCCTTTATTATTTTTGGTGTATTTCATTTTGGGGATGTAATAGCTAGTAAAAAGGATTTTTTTGACACATTTAATAAAATATTCACTTAAAATGTTTTGTACTTAATTAATTTGATTTTTTAATAAAATGGACCAATGTCCACTTTTACCCTAAAAAATACATAAAAAGAGTTTTAATGTATAAGGGAACCAATGTTCCCACTTCAATAAATAACCCAATTTATGTATGTCTCTTTAGTTTCATTATTAGATGATTTGCCTCTATAATAACTTAAGTAGGATTCTTTGATATATTTATTTTACTGCTTTATTTACCGCTTTCTAAAGTGCTTATGGTGTTTATTTATTTCCTCATAATGCATCATGTGAGAAAGGAGTTAGTGGATTAATAATAAAAATCTAATTATAGGAAACACTTAACTAAGATGTTATGTAAGAGTGATGTTCTGAACACTAATCTCTATTTAGGTATCAAAAGGTTAAGATTCATTTTTCAACGTTCTATTGAATGGTAACTCCATGAAACCAACCTCTTAAGCCCACATTGGATGCCTTCATAGATTGACCATCAATAATAGATTAGGCTTGAACCCCTTTCACTTATGAAATGCCAATTTATGAGTTTTTGCGAGCATCATTCATTCTTAGATCCTAAAAGTGAGTCTTCGAGAACCCAATTGGAATCAAGTGGGCTTCGGCATGCATCACACCAAGCGAGTTTTATAGGTAACTACATTATTTTCCACGCCATTCTTCTTCTTGAAGACCTATTTGCACCCTTTGGCTTTATCCCTTCAAGTGGTTGAGTCAAAGTCCATACCTTGTTCTCATATATGAATTCCATTTCGAAATATATGGTTTTAAGCCATAAATCATATTCTAAACTATTCAGAACTTCTTGATAGCTTGTGGGCTCATTATCCTCCATTACAGTAACATTCTTATCTAAGTCCATAAAAAATTGATATCTCAATAGGATAGAATGTATCCTAGTAGATCTTCTAAAACCTTATGTATATTCGAGTTTAGCTATAATCTCATCATTATGAGATTCTGTAGCACCCTTATCCTTTAACCTATGCATATTGCTTTATCCTTCTCATTACGCAAGTTTAACAGTGCAACTTAAATATAAACCAACTATACAGAGGACATATATTCATACTTAATCCATAAGAGTGTTATACTATTAAGACTTTACAATATACATTAGAGTTTCTTTACAAAATACAACAACTAATTAACATATTTACATACAATATCTCCAATACCACAAAAACTTTACTATATACAAAGAGCTTAAAATAAAAGTCTATAATAGTCTCTCTTGATTACTTAAGTTGGCCATCCTGCAGTAGATATCACCTCAAAAACCTACATGGATAAAACACCCATGCTAAGCTATAAAGCTTAGTGGGGAAAATAAAACATAAGGACGACCTCTTTTAAAGGTCATCAAAATTCAAATACATATAATTATATCCTTAAGCACATGAACCAATCATTTAAAACGTGTTCACAATATTTTTACTTTAGGTACTATATTATACATGTTATCCTTATAACAATTACAAATTGTTTAATAATATTTCGACTGCTTATTAGTCTTACTCTTATTAATAGTAATTTATCACTTAAAGTATTACACATCTAGTTTACTTTTGATTCCTGTATGTTATTCTTATCTATCCATTTGACTTACCAAACTTTCTTGATTATTTATCAGATTACTCATGTGTTGAATTATTATCTTACTTCCATCTCAAATCTAAATCATATACAGTTCAGCACTTACAAGTTCATAAGTGATTTACCGTTACGTATAAGATATTGCATATTATTTCCCAATAGTAACAATTAAATGAGTAATTATAAGAAAATCATACAAGACCATAAAACAGTTAAAAGACATCACCAATATACATTCTTATACATATCTCTTAAATTTCGATCTCCAAATAAATCAAATTGACAATTTATGAGTTCATAGTTCACTGATTATTGCTATATAGTGAGTCATACCTACCTCTTATCTCATTTACTCAAAACTCAATAATTATCATGTATTTGTAGTGAGTGATATACCTTTACATATCAATACTTTAGCAAAACAACACATTTTATAAGCACAATTTCATTAATCATGCATTCATAATATAGGAAAAATATTAAATCCATCACAAGGATTTCATACGTAAGACAGCATAATTCTCCTTCACTTCACATTCATACTTTTCCACATGCTATACATTGTTGCTTATGAAGATAACACACACACACACACACACACACATATATATAATCTTATAAGAAGCATGTGTCTATGAAGTTCATGTATGCATCAATTAGAACATTGATAACACATTAATATAAAACAAATTCATATGCATGTCTTCTTGATCTAACATGACTAAGTGATTCTAATTTGCCAAGTATGCATCTTTATAATGTAGCCTCATATATGTATCATGTATTCCATATACCATATTTAATCATCATACTGCAATAACTGTAATGTATTCATACTTTATTTTGGCCTCGTAAGTTCTAAAGGTCGATAACGATAACTGTGGATACTTGAACGTATCAAAATGGTAGATATCAAAAGATATTGAAACTATAGACCCAAACGGGGCCGACTGTACTATAGACCAATCAAGTGGACCCAAACGGGGTCTGCCAACAACCCAAATGGGGTTGTTCAAATCAACTCTAACTTTTAAACCCAAACAGGGTCACTATAACTTTTAATTTCAAGTGGACCTAAACAGGTCAAAACTATTCATAAGTAGCTGCAAGGTACCCTTATAGGCATGCCTATCTATCCACATCCTAGACTCAATACAGGCAATTAAATCCCTTTGATTTATTTTCTAATCACATACATATATTTATGTATATATGTACAACTATATGCGGAGTTTCATATATATGTTCATGTATAAACTTTATGTGAACATGATATCACAAACATGTATAATCATAAATAAGTTGTACTCTTGATCAATTCAAATGTATGTAGTTCATTCACATGTATGTGATAACGATACTTATTATCATGCTATCTTAAATTCCAATATTCATTTATTATATACATACATACCAATATTTCACATTACTTCAAGATATACAGTAAAGTTTAGAATCATATATTGAGTATGCATATCTTTTTACACATTTTTTTTTCATACTCGTATATCACATTTATAGTAATCATAGTTATATGGAGATAAATGTACACATGTATGTTATCATTATATAATTGTGTATTTATACAATTCACTATGAAAACATGCTTTATATCATTACTCTTAAACATATTTCACATGACAAGCACAATCAATCAACATAATTATTTCAAGTAAAATTAATCATCCATATTTACATTTCAAGTATACATGCCCACATATCTATATTTCTATATTTTTGTTAAACATATCATATGCTTAATAACACTTTTTTTATGATTAAAAATTCATACTTGTATAAACTTTGTATTATCATACTTATATTATAAATTTATAGGAACAATAATTATATGTAAATGCATATTTATGTCTACGTCATAATTAAATAAAAGAATATTTCAAGGTTTAAACCCAAACATGTATAATCATGCTATGTTTATGTTATAAGCACACATATACTCTATTAATAGCATTACTTCTTTATATAAGTAAAGTTGAAATTTTAACTATACATAACATTAACCTCAATATATTAATAACAAATATGTATATTCTTTAGTATAATGTCATTTAGAAATTCATGTGTGTGTGTGTGCGTGTATGTGTGTGTGCGTGCGTGCGTGCGTGTGTGTGTGTGTGTTAGCCCAATTAAAAATAAAATAAATCATATAACTAAATATAATAGCTTTAAGTTCATTCTCATCTTGTGATTGCATATCTATACTCACATAAGTATGTATATATATATATAATGATGTGATACAATACATAAACTCTTAGGTTTAGGTTATCACATTACATCTTATTATATGACCACTCATGTAAGTTTTCATAATTATTCATGGTGATATAACTTAACTATTAATGCACAATTTCAATGATGTATAGTATACATTCATAGATAATTTTCAATGTAAATGATACAAATCATGCAAACCCATATATATACTTTGATACAAATTTATATACACACTAGTCTATAGCCCTCGTATACTTGCATTCAAGGCCTATTTTGTTCAGTTATATGTATAACACATGGGGGTAGCCTAATATAATGATAAATGGGAATAAAAAACAAATTTAGGGGCAAACTCATGATGTTGCACTCGTGACAAAAGTTGTGCTCGCTACAGTAGCCTTTTTGGCCATACGAATTTCCCGCTGTTCCCAAAATCCTACAAACTGCTTAATAAACTCATTTTGTACTTCATTTTTGACACACTAAACGACCTTCTCAGAAAAAGTTATCTTCTACAAAGTTGTAGATATACATTTATATTTTCTATAACATCAAACCTTATCTCAATATTAGTTCTAGATTGAAAGATATCATCCAAATACTAAAGCCTATTCATGAGTATGAGACTGCACACTTATTCGATTTTCAAGCTAGGTTATGACCCATTTAGAAGTAGAATTAGAATGTGATTTCTATTATGTAATCTTTGTCTGGAAGTCTATTTTAAAACCCAATTGGAATCATCTAATTATCTATTCTAAAACTCAAGATATTACCAAAAGAATAAAACTAGGTCCAATGAACCCAAACCTAGAATTTTAAAACTTACATGCATGTCCATTTAAACATCAAAGATTGATGTTTTATTTCAACTTACTTGTCAAAATGCAACCATGTCGCAATGTAATCACATATTTCACTCAAGGAAAAACATATGCATGAAGAATAAGTTTCCAAACCTGGACATGCAACTCAAATCTTCTTCAAAATTCTTCTTTTCCTCTCACTATCTTCTTCTTTCATGATCCTAACTTTCTCCTTCTTTTCCTTTCACAATAATTTCATCCATTAACACAAACTTTCAACATTTAACTCAATCTACTATCAACCAAAATAAAAAGATGAAGAAGAAGAAGAAGAGATGAATTACTAATTAATAAGCTTACCTTAATGATATATACTAACTTCTCTTGATTAATTAACAAATTCATATGCTTACCTTATTGTTGAGAAAAGAGAAAATTTCTATAACTTCTCTCAAGAATGTTGTCCCTCACTCCCATACACTCTCTTTCTAACATTAAAAATGACTATATATATTGATAAGGGAAAATTCCCTTGTTGGTCCTTTAAACTTTTGCATGTTCCACTAACTTCCCTCTAGCTTTTGCATGTTACACCAATGCCTCTCATCTTCTTTCATATTATACATTGACCTCTCCATTTTCTACTTCTTTTAAATCAACCTCTCAAATCATTCTCTTATTCACATTTGACCCTTAAGATGCTGAATTTACAAATTGACCCCTAAACTAATACTTTATACTTCAATTACACCCTTGAATATTATTAAACCAACAATAATAATTTAATTATTCCCTTATAAAATTCATACCATATAATTCACACATTTATTACATAATTAATGATAACTTAATAATATTTATGCCCCAAACAATATTTTAACTATATTTTTGCTCTAATTATACACACTATACACTATAATATCAATTGACTATTATATACTCTATCACATAAGACCATGAATTCATTAGATCATAACTACTAATAATTCATCCAATAATGCTTAATTAGACTTTAATAATGTATAATTTCCCTTGAATTCTATTAGGGCTTATTTAGGGTCTTTACAGATTCAACCTCGGGTTTAATTGGTTGATCTATTTCAATTTATGGATTTTATACTTCACCAAGTTCAATTATACTCCTACTGTCCTCTTTTAAAAGGAATTCTCTTTCTAAAATTACAACATGCCTCGAAAAAAACATCTTTTGTTCCAAAAGATGGCAAAAATAATATCCAATAACTTCCTTTGGATATCCCACTTGTCAAATTTAGCATCCAGCTTGTCTAACATTATCTTATTCATATAAGCAGGACAACCCTATACTTTCGTATGAGAAAGCGTAGGTTTCTTGTTATTCCACATCTCATGTGAAGTAACATCAACAGGTTGACTAGAAACTTTATTTAATGTATAAATAGCAATTTTAAGTACATATCCATAAAAAGACTAGGGTAAGTCTGCTAGGCTTATCATGAATCGAACCATATCTAACAATGTTTGATTTCTCCTCTTAAATACACCATTATGTTGGGGTGTCTATGGTGGAGTCCATTAAGATAAGATCCTATTATCTCTAAGATAATCTTAAAATTCTTGGCTTATGTATTCTCTCCCTCGATCGGATTTCAGTGTCTTAATACTTTTACCAAGTTATTTCTCTACTTCTTTTTTGAATTATTTGAACTTTTCAAAAGCTTCAGATTTATACTTCATTATATAGATGTATCCATATCCAAAGTAACCACTTATGAAGATTATGAAGTAAGAATAACCTCCTTAGCATGTGTAGTCATTAGGCCATATACATCTCAATGTATTAGTTCCCATGTCTCACTAGCATGTACTCTTTTACCAGTAAAGGGGACTTTTTTCATGTTTCCTAATAAGAAAACTCAAATATATCAAATGAACCCAAATCACTAGACTTGTGTAATTTATTGATTTTTTTTTCAATTATATGGCCTAAATGATAATGCCATAAATAAGAGGGGTTAAAATTATCTTCTTTCATTCTTTTAATATTTATATTACGCACTTCTTTATTTAAATTAAAGACAAATATATTAAATTGTAACACCCATTACCCGACCAAGTAAATGGGCCGAATAACAAATTTTGCACCATATAAAAAGTATAAAGTCAAATTTATCTTTTGTATCACTATTCATACTAAATTTCTAACTCCCAATATTTTTACAGAAAAATGGATAGAGTTTCCCCTATATGAGTCTTTATCCACCCCACTTACAAAGGATAAATTACACTTCTATAATATTCAACACAATCCTCAACTTCATTAACATCCAAATAATAGTTAATCCATGTTCGAACCTCTTATTCCATCACAATATAATAATAAAGCCATCCACAATATAAAAGAACTTAAGCTTTCTAAATCATAAACTTCACTTCCATGAAAAATATATCATCAACCATTCTTCATTACAATTATAATAATATAACTACTTTAATACAAAAATCATCAGCCATTTATAGCTTCATGAATATCTAAATCTCAAATTGCCAAAATAAGCTTTCAATACCAAAGTATCCATTATGAAGTAGAAGAATTGCTCCTCACTTCCCAGTAGATCCTCGATTTGCTATTTTCTTAAAATTCCTATATACCTACATGCAAAAAAAAAAATTCATGGCCATTAATTTTACTTTTCCATTAAGAAATAATATTTTTATTACATAAAGATGGAAATCAACAAAATTACATTTCATAGAACAATATATGCACAAATTTTTAAGATTGATAGTTAATTCCTCTAGTCCCAAAGTAATAAACTAATATCATAAGTCATTCATGTAGTTACAAATGTTGGATCCAAATACATGAGACTGAGACCTTTTTGATCTATATAGACTAGAGTGGTCAAAACCTGACACTGCATTCCTTTTATAAAGCCAATTTTGACATGTAGTGGTCAAAACCTGACACTCTACTCCAATTTTCGATATAAAAAGGGGTCGAAACTTGACACCGCCTTTTTACACCTGATGGTGAGTCATTACTCTATAATGCAAAATACTATTACCCAAAACATCAATCAATACTTCATCCCTATGGCCAGCCAATTGTATCTTATTAATAATTTTTCCCATAGTTTACTGAGGGCATTAATAAAGTTATAATTTCACATATTCCTTAGTCATTTATCAAAAGCTTATAACAATTTTATTATTATACGATTCGCCATCATTCACTAAGTATTTCATACTAGATTTTTTAATTCCCAATTGTATCATATTTTCAATACTATACCATATTTATGCATATATGTATCAACATTGCTAGAATCAAACCGTGTCACATAATCTCTCAAACACCAATTAAATCAACAAATAATTCGCATATATTTTCAAAAATAAAGAATTTAACGTCTATAGTGACAAGTATATTTGTAAGATATTCTATTTTCTAACTTAAATAAATCCTTTTTTCACATTATTTCATACCATCAATATTGCATTTTAAAGTAAATTGTAAATTTGTTCTCTTTACTTTTATTTAAATGAAAATTTGAGCTATATAAATTACTATTACTACTCCCATTTTAAGTAGTTATATGGACAGCCCTTGTTTAATAAATTGTATAGTAATGTGTGTGTGTGTGTGTGTATGCATGCATGCATGCATGTATGTATGTATGTATGTATGTATGTATGTATGTATGTATGTATGTATGTATTCTTAAATCTACAACAAAATTTATGTATTAATTCAACTAGTTTTCATATTAACAACACAAATCCTATCTTACATTCATCAATTTCATAAATTTCTAGTTTTACTATATCAAAATTTTATCATGACATAAACTTTAATCTAAATAATTTATATAAACTTTTAGGAAAGGTAAATCTTAGTGGTTGGAAACCTTAATTGGTAACAAAAATCAAGCTTCAATGGCTTCAAAGCACTCTTCAAAATCAAACTCTATCTACTACTTCTTTACCCTTCTCCTTCTTCTTTAGATTCTCTTTTTCTTTTTGTGAGGGCCTAATCTTGACCCTAGCAGGGAATATGTTTAATCGTATGATACTATATGTACAATTAAAAAATTTTATGGTTATAGCCACTCTGGGATAAAGCTTTTTGAAGGGCAATGTGGTAATTTTAGTTAAATTCATGACAAAGGGATTAATTGAATGATAAAAGAGATGTTGGGATAAGATTTATGATTTAAGTTTCTTTTGGGGTTAAATCATAAATTTTGAGATGGAGGGGTCTTATTAAGTGAAAGACTTAGAGAATAAGGTTAAAAGAGTAATTGATGGTCTCCCCCATGTGATTTCAGTGAGGATATCACTATCTGTCAAAAGGGAAAGACCATCACATTCTCTCTTTTACGTTTTCTCCTTCTCTCTTTCACTGAGTTTGGAACTAGGGTTTGGTAAGAAGAACTTCTCCCTTCTATCTTTACTATTAATGCAATATTTTAGGAGTATAAGAAGGAAAGCTTAGTATCTTTTGTGGCTTGTTATAGGAGAGTCAAGCAAGGATAAGGGTAAGGGGATCTTAAAAGAGTACGAACGTCACTGATTAGGTATGGGAGTATCGTGGTTTCCATTGTTGTCTGTAGATGTTTTATAGAAACTAGGTTTTCTTATCTGAGTTCTTTGGTTCTCTAGAGGAAGTTAAAGATGATTAATGAAAGATATTTGGTTTAAGATGAGTTTTGGTAAGATGTTATAGCCTACGAAGTTATTATGTTCATATCGAAGCATTACGATCCTTGAACCCTAGCAATACATGGTCACACAAGCTTTAAAGCTTGTGAAACCATGGTCATGCAAGCTTTGAAGCTTGTAAAACTGTGGTCAGAAAATCTTTGAAACTTGTGAAATCGTGGTCATGCAAGCTTTGAAGCTTGTGAAGCCATGGTCACGCAAGCCTTAAAGCTTATGGAGCACGTGGCCACGCAAGCTTTAATGCTTGTGAGGCACACGGCCACGTGCTAGTCCACTGCCCTTCATTTCTCCATTTTACACATTTGTTCCAATTATCTCCCAAATCACTTCCCCATTATTATCAGCTAAGCCAACACTCTTTATAACGATAATGAACCCTTTTAACATGACCTAATAAGCACATTTAGTGGGTATGATCACTAAAGGTAATATGTGATTGTTCTATGCTATGCTTTATTGTCAAGCAATAACAATTAAGGTAAAGTGATCATGGTAAGCTCATCAAGTAGTGTTAATTATAACTTACTTCGATATGTGATCGTAATAAATGAGATTACTATGAAAGTATGTATGTTTATGCGAGGTAGGTTTGAGAATTGTCCTTGAATGAAAATGAATATGCGATATATGAGTATAAGTTGAGGTGACAAATATTTGTACCATCATATATGTATGAAATGTAAATTCGGATGTGAATTGTGGCTTGAGAAATATTACATTATATAAGTAGGAATTTGATGAATCAAATGTTCTTTCGATTAAGTGGTTAAGCCTGCGGGTCTTAGTTCAGTTGTGGATTAGATAGGCATGCCTAAAGGGATATAGTTGCAGCTGCCATAGTTGACCCTGTTTGGGTCTATTGATTGTTCCTTTGATGGAATCATAGTCCGACCCCTTGGGTCCATTGTTTGATATCTTCGAGATATCTATTGTTTGATACCTTTGGGTATCTATTACTCTCGTTATCCACCCCTTTGAACTAGTATTTAGGCAGGCTATTAAGTTTAAGAGAATTGTTAAAGAAAAGAAACACAAGTATCAATTTCTTCATCTGTATAATGCAAGCATGTGAATGATTGATTACCATGTTTTATCTTCGCTTCTTTTGGCCATATTGTCGGATTGAGACAACCTCCTGATACTAGTATATTGAGGTGCTTATTGAAATATTGTGTAAAGATATTTACATTCACTTAACTCTATTGGTCGATTATATTATTATTATTTTTGTATGTTATCTCCCCACTAAGCTTTATAGCTTAGCACGGTTGCTTTACATCCGTGTAGGCTTGACTGGTGGTCATTTAGGGACTTAATTCTGCATCGGTTGGCCAACAAGAGTCAGTTCAAACTATTAGATGTAGGATATTTTGTGGATAGTTCTTTTGACTAGTCTTGTATTTTGTCATGCTTCATTGGGGGTAATGTAATATGAAGGACTGTAACCTTAACTTAAATTACCATGCTTGCTTGCCCTTCTATTGTTGTGGTGGTTAATGTATGATTGCCACATTATAACTATTTACATGACTTTCCAGTTTAACTATTGAAGTATGCATGCACCGTATCTGTATATGATGACATGTTGATGAATGATTGTTGTGAGTTCGGTTGCTGAAGGCATGATAGATGTACTAATTGGAAGTCGGTATTAGGGTATGACACTTTTACAGTAGGATTTTCCTCCTTAGGGATAAGGTTCTTTATAGTAGGATTTTCCTCCTTAAGGATAAAGTTCTTCAATACTTAAGGGGCCTATAATTCATCTTCCTTATCAGTTATAAAATCAAATTTAGGAACACCTCGAATGACATCTCTTTCCATTCCTTATAGGGCCATATTCCTAACATTCGCCGCTAGTGGAGGTGTCACAATAGATGCTACTAGAAACTCCCCAATAGGAGTTGGTTTGACTAGAGCAACAGCTGGTGCAATAGTCTAAGTAGCTAAAATTAAGGCCAAACTCGTTGTGAAACTAGCAAACATTGATATCATTTTTCTCTCAAGATCATCAATCCTTTTATTTAAGTTATTAACCAACAACAAAAGTGGTTATTCATGTTAGTAATCATGTGATGTCACCTATAAGAATATACGGGGTATGAAATTATGCACGCAAGTAGGGTGTTACAATATCATTATATAGCTATTGGATCATTAGGTTATCAACTCTTAATGGATTTATATCATATATGCACTATCCAATCTTGCCTCTAAGTCCATTAATCTTGACTTTGGTCAACAATGCAATGGGCTAGCTGAAATGGCCCATTAATTGGATTTGAATATATTCGATATAATATAGATTTGACTTTAGTCAACAACCCATACTATAAAGAACTCTAATTCTCATCTAATTAATGGAAGACTTATTAATCTTAGTGTTAACTTGAGCGAATTCATTAATTTAGTCTCATCATACATGGTTGGCATATATTGTTATGCATCTTATATCTATCACATAACTATAAAACATACAAATATGGTATAGCTATGGACTTTTTACATTGACCATGCCGAGCCAAAAGGGAGATCAGAAGGTCAAACCTAGGTAGTATGCATGATTTACAAATATAGAAAATAATACAATATTTTCTTCTTCATGGATCTTCATTCAGCCCATCTTGCTCTTCGCTTGTGGCCTCCTTTTACTATTCTAACCTATTTAATCTAGTTGCATATTACAATTAAAAATACAAACCAAAAGAAATTGATCAGGACATAAAAGTTCTCATGGGCCGAAATGCATATACTTAATCACATTAGGCTAAATCTACAACTATCCATAATGCCAAACATGCACCCTTATATGCAATTCTAATGCATAAAATCAAAGCCATTTAATGATATATATTTCTTGTTTCAACTCATGAAACATGCTAGGAATTATTTTCTTAGTGTGATTAAATTAGAAAACTATCCAAATTAGGAAACTCTTTCCACTTTGGAAACTTTTTGCATGCTTATGTTCTTATCTTAAATATTAATCTCATTGATTATTTAATTGACTTTTTAATTAGTTAATCACATTAAATAATTAAAAATCAATTTGGGTTCAATTTTATGGGTGGGCCAAAATTCACACCACAAAACCTAATTTTGAGTTCACATACAAACTAATTTTGTGTATTTGGGATATTTGGCCTTTGAAAATGGGCCAAATATGTACCAAGCCCACTCCATCCCTTAAAATCCATTAACAAACCTAATTAAGGTCTGTACTATTAATTCAAATTAGCTCCTTAGACCCACAAGTCATTTGCTAACTTAAACCAAACTAGTAAACTCAATTAAACCCATTGATCGATTTTATTTAACTAATTTCAATTCAATTGATTTAGGATCTATTTTAATTAATCAGATTAATTAAAAATACTTATATATATATATATATATATATTTTTTTTTTAAGATTAAAAATCATTCTAACTATGAACACACCAAGAACAAGCGAAAAATACATGTTTACTAAACTTTTAGGAAAAACTAATTTTCAGGCAAATTTTAACCAAATTCTTTTTTGTTTGATCCATAGCTTAATATCACATATTAAAAATATAAATTATCATCAAAATAATTTTTATATGGATCAAAATAGGAGTCAAATTTGAATAGCCCTAAAATATTTATTCTACTAATCTTATGCACAAAGAATTTTTCTCTGGCAAAAGAAATCGATTTTTCCAATTTTTTTTTATTTTAATCGCACAAGTATAGAAATCAATTATCTCATAATCTAACATTCATGAATCATCAAAATCATAATTTTAAAAATTCATGAAAAATTATAGCAAAAATAAAAAGTATATCCACGAAATAAATTAACTATGCAATTTCATGGCAAAACCTACCATGTTGGATTTAAATGGGTATATGCAAATATACAAGGCTAAAAAATTAAAATTTAAATCCTTAATCTGAAGATCTTGCCATGAAATATAAAAACCCTAACTAAGGGAATTCAAAAATCACCTTTAAGATTTATCGAACAGCTAATTACTTTTTATCGAGTTGTCGCAAACCACAATATCCAATGGCAAACACCTTCAATGCATAATCCACACCAGAAAAAAGGTAAAAGAACCAATATTTTAGTTACAAAGAGGCTATGAAAATTCACTTACTGCTAGCTAGAGAATTTGGCCAATGAGGAGAAAAGAAAAATTAATCAATTAATTCCATCATAATGAGACTTTAATATCTAGGTTAAAAATACACTTTCGTAATAGGATTAAAACTTTACACCTAGGTTAAAATCTTCCTTTCCTAATAGAATTAGGACTCTCCTAAAGGGATTAGGACTTTATGCAAATATGGAACGATATCAAATAAGAGGAAAATATATTTATCTTTTGAAATGCAAAAAATGAAGTAGTGGAAGCGAAAGAACTCATTTCGCATCACTGGTTGAGCTCATATCCACGAGCGATGAAAGCGAGATAAAGCACGAACCCATAAACTAAAAACTCTTTGGAGATAAAGAAAGGGAGAAAGGAATTATTTACATAATTTTTACTATCGATTTTTCCAACAACTTTTAGTGTGATTTTCCATTACCTATTTATAGAGTTCTCGGCTCCATAAAATAGGAAACTAATCCCTATAAGAAAATTAATCAAAAAGGTATATTTCATATTCCAAAATAGGAATAATATCAAATCAAAAATTGATATTAAAATCCTTTTCATATTCATATAGTTTCCTTTTCTATATGTATCTCTTTCTATATCTGAATGTTTTTATTTTGACATAAATTCATTTTCATATCTATAGTTATAGGCGTATCTAGAGTCTATCATATATGATTTGAGTTTTGAGCACGAAATAAAATATTAGTTATTTTCTTAAACTTTTAAATCTATTCTAATTAAATAGAACTTGATTTTTTCTTTTATTATATATTATATAATAGAACTTTAGTTTTTGTAATATTTTAATTACAATAAACAAAAAATATAAAGAAAAATCCAATATATTTCTTTGCTATTACCGACATAACTTATCTTTTATTTGAACAATTAGTAATCAAACAAATGGTTAAAAAATAAATAAAAAATAGAGCTTTATTAACCTAAAAACTTTCTCCCGATAAGGAAGTAAGGAAGTGGGGTTAATGTTTTAACAAATTATTTAGAAGAGGGTAGTTTCATTACATGCAAATTTTTGAGGGACTCTAAGGGAACTTTTCTCTTCATCTTTATATAGTGAAAGATCACATTTAAGAGAGAGAAAAGGTAGGAGTGGTTGTGTTCTTCTCTCTCCTAAGTTTTTTATTTTTCTCTCTTAAATGATCTACAAGGAAAAATCAATTACATGTGAGTGATCAAAGGATTTTTAAATCATAATTTCAAAGAAGAAGAAAAGGGTAAGAAGAATAAAGGCAAAAATGTGGTCAAAGATTGAAGAGATTGTGGATTTCGTTTAAGGTATGGGATTATTAGGATTTTCATAAATGAATGTGGTTAATTGGAGTATAAATATGAATGGTTGTATGATAGGTTCAACAAATAAAATGAGAATAAATTTTAAGAAGCTTTAATAAAGAGAAACATGTAAGCATCATGAACTAGTTGCTATAATGTTAACATATTTTGGGATAGGAAACTCCAATTGAGTTAATTCCAATTTCTTATTTTATATAAGAAATGTACCTACAACTTTGTAGAAGGAACCTGGGGTTAAATATGCCTATATGTTATCCAAATATTCACTTGAAATTATAGTGAACTATGATTTTTGGTTCTGGAATAGTTTGTAGAAAATATAATGTATTTCCTTGTATAATGAATGAAATGCTATGAGGTTAAATTATATGAAACATAGACTTATAAATATATAATTTTTATGAAGGAAGTAATGCCTAATTCTATTTGTAAGCATGTCAAATCTTAGCATGATTTCGTACTTGTTCATAGCACTGTTAGTAGGAATAGTATTCAGTTAAATGCTAATATCTTGAGTTCTAGGATAGAAAATTGAATGATTATAGTTGTTACATTTTCCTAAGACACTAATGTATGTTTTTGTAGAAGGAATCCACTTTTGAATCGACGTCTAACTTTCCTTAAAATTAGCTTGAATCTCATAGGAACTGTTGTTTACTGTCGAGGAACAAAATTTAATATTTCGAGCATTAGTTTTTGTAATGGAGTCAAAATTTTATAATGTAAAATTCTAAGTAAACTAGACAATTATTACTATAACTTTCATGAAGAAAAGTTTGTCTAATTTTGTACGCATATTTTTCTATGAATTTTTTAAGTGTTGATAAAAACTGCTTTTGGTATTATGAATCATTTTTTTTTGTTTTCTTGAATATCTTGAGTTATAGATGGAATATTAAGGTAGTTTGTGACACTATACATGTGATTAACATAATGATATATACAATATAAAGGAAGACATTAAGTATTAATGACAAAACAATACATGGGATTTAAGATATATTGTTACTTTATAGTGGACCTTGTAATGAAAAGATGAAAGTTTATAATATATGGCTATATATATATATATATATATATATATATTTGTATGTACACATATGGGTAATCATTATATATGTATAATACAATGTGAATGCAAATAATAATGTACATATATAGTGTATGTTTAAGAATATAGGATAATATTGCTTTTTAAAATGAAACATGACATATAATAAATATATGAACTATTATACTTATTATTTAGTTAAGAATAATATAAAGAAGTTCAAAAAGTAAGTTTGATGTGTAAAACTCTAAGAGTTAAAAGAATATTAATAAGAACAAGATCAATAAGGAATATAATTATTAATAGACAATTTGTAAATTTTATAAGTTTAACATGTATAATATAGCATCTGAAAAATATTGTGAACATGTTTTTTAAATGATTGATTCATGTGTTTAAAGATATGCTTGTATGTGTTTTCATCTGGATGACCTTTAAAAGAGGTCATCCTCATGTTTTATGTTTTTCACTATGCTTTATATTTTAGCACGGGTGTTTCATCCATATAGGTTGTTGAGGTGATATATACAGCAGGATGGCCAACTCAATTCAACGAGAGAGACTTGTATAGATTTTATCTGAGAACTTTTGGTTGTAAAAAAAATTTGTGATATTAGGAATTTTATATATGTAAAGTTGTTAAAAGTTGTATTATGCAAAGATACTCTAAAGTATATAGTGAAGTGATTATACTATAGAAATTTTGTTTAAATAAGTTGAATATATGTTCTCTGTATGGTTGGTTTATAATTAAGTTGCATAGTAAAACTTGTTTAATGAGAAGGATAAAGTAATATGGATAGGTAATAGGATAAGGGTGCTACAAAAATCCCCGAAGGATTTAAGATGGTTGAAACATATAATCAAAAGTCTCAACAAATGTATTATGTTAAACTTCAAAGATCTTTGTATGGCTTAAAACAATCGGGACACATATGGTACAATCGTCTAAGTAAATACTTAGTAAAGAATTGAAATGAAAATAATTTTATTTGTTCATGTGTTTTCATTAAGATAATAAATTTTGGATTTGCTATAGTTGCAATTTATATTGGTGATTTGAACATAATAGGAAATCTCTAATACTGCAAATTATTTAAAAAAAAATTAAAATGAAATATTTTGGAAGAACAAAATTTTATCTTAGATTTCAAGTTGAATATCTGTCAAATGGGATTCTTTTACATCAATTATCGTATATAGAAAAAATTTTGAAACAATTTTATATGGATAAATCTTATCCATTGAATACTTCAATGATTGTTAGTACTCTAAATGTGAAAAAGGATTCTTTTCATCCGCGAGAAGATGATAAAGAAATCATTGATTCTGAAGTATCATATCTCAATGCAATAGGAGCATTTTTATATCTTGCAAATAACATTAGACCAGATATAGCTTTTATAGTTAATCTGTTAGCAAGATTTAGCTCTGCTCTTACTCGAAGGCATTGGAATGGGGTGAAACATATTGTATATTATCTTTGTGGCACTTCTGATATGAGCTTATTTTTTTCAAAGGAATCAAAGTCAGAAGTAGTAGGATATGTTGATGCTGAGTATGTTTCTGATCCTCATAAAGCTTGATCACAAACTAATTGTATCTTCACATGTGGTGATATTGCTATTTTATGGAGATTTATAAAACAGACTATCACTGCTACTTCATCAAACCATTCAGAAATTTTAGCTATTCATGAAGCAAGCCATAAATGTGTATGGTTAAGGAATATTATTCAACATATTAAAGGAGCATGAGGATTAATGGTGGAGGATAAAGCAATAATATCGTACGAGGATAATGTAGCATGTATTACACAAATCAAATGTGGCTACATAAAAGGTGATAGAACCAAACATATTTCACCAACTTTTTTTTATGCTCATGAACTCATGAACAATGATCAAATTGATGTTTGTAAAATTCGCTCAGGTGACAATCCAACAGATCTTTTTATCAAAGTTTTACCGACTTAGACTTTCAAAAGGTATGTGCACAGTATTAGAATGTGTAATCTTAAAGAAATGTTATAATTATTGTATTATTGAGAAGAAGTAAATTGTCTATTAATACAATACTCTTTTTCCTTCGCTAAATTTTTATTTCATTAGATTTTTCTTAACAAAATTTTAACGAGATATATTCATAGTTCATGATCATTCAAAATAAAGTATTATGATAATTATCAATTATTTGGATGATTATTAAACTATCTTTCTCTCCATTCTAGTACAAATTTATTTTTTTATTTTATATCTATAAATATCTTATTATGATTATTTAGTATGTACAATTAATAAGAGAAATTTTTTTGTTTCTCCTAAATCTATCTTTGCATTAATTAGTTTTGCCACTGGAAAAAAAATTGGGTCAAAATTATCAATTGTAAAAATAACCGAGTGCTAAATTTTTATTTATCCAATATTATTACATTCGATCCTACCGGGAAGATCGTCAAACTGGAAAACAAAAAGAAAAAGGTAGACGTTTCCTTCGTTCTGTTCCTCCCATTTCCCTTTAGGCCCTAATTCTCCTTATCCCTTCCCCTCTTCTCCTCCAACGCCGTTCAACTACACCCTTGCTGCTCATCCAACTCTCCTTCATCATCAGCACACACCGGCCGTTTACTCGACAGCGTTAATCTTCTACCGCCGACGCCGCAGCTGTTTGCCCAGGTCTTAAAAACTGACTCAGAAACACTGTTTCTTTCACTATTGAATAAAGTGGAGTATTTTTGTTTCTCACACTAACTGGGGGAGATTTATTCGATTTCAAGACCTTCCGGATTGTGTATTTGTGTGACTTGGTTTCTATCGAATTTCTTATATGAACCTTAAGTTCATGTTTGCCTAATTTTTTTTCTGATGTAATTTATGGTTTGAGAAATTGTTCCTTGTATCATTTATGTTATTAGTGTCCACTAGGGAAGAAGGTACACTTTCGTTTGGATTTTTATCAAGCTATGAAAGTTCCTTTTTTTTTTTTTTTTTAAGGCTTTAAACGGGTAATTATATAGGTAAGATTAGTCTCAATTGGATTTGGGAAGGTTACAATTAGTTCAATGTTATTCCTGATATCAATCTGCAGCTAATTTCTTAAGCATATTTGAGTTGTATTCAGTTCTATTCGCTCTTCCTCATGCTTACTCCCAGTTCTCATGTTTTGTTGTTTTTGTAGCTTCATCAAGATTTAATTTGTCTAGCCAATTCCTATAAGTCCTCTCCAATGGCAAAAGATCCATCCGTTTCTGTGAAAGACACAGTTTACAAGCTACAACTTTCCCTTCTTGAAGGCATAAGAAATGAAGAACAACTATTTGCAGCTGGATCTTTGATGTCTCGTAGTGACTATGAAGATGTTGTTGTTGAGCGTTCGATAGCAAAGCTATGTGGATATCCACTGTGCAACAATTCTCTGCCATTAGATCAACCTAACAAAGGCAGATATCGCATTTCATTAAAGGAGCACAAGGTGTATGATCTGCACGAGACATTCATGTATTGCTCTTCAGAATGCGTTATCAATAGTCGAGCTTTTGGAAGGAGCTTACAAGAAGAGAGATGCTCAGTTCGAAATCCAGAGCAGCTTAATGAGACTATAAGAAGGTTTGATGGTCTGAGTTTAGATTCTGAGAATTTGGGGGAAAATGGGGACCGAGGTTTTTCTAATTTAAAAATCCAGGAGAAAAAAACTGAAAAAGATGTTGGGGAAGTGCCTTTTGAAGAGTGGATTGGTCCATCAAATGCAATTGAAGGCTATGTTCCACAAAGAGATCGCGATTCCAAGACTCCGCCATTAAGGAAACAACAAGAAGGTATTGCATACTAAATATTCAACTTTGCTTCTTTTCTTTATTACCGTTGAAATTTTTTTCTTAGTACTGTGGGCATTTTTAGTCTTAAACCTTATATATATATATATTCCTGACTAGCTTGACAGATTTAAGAGGTTACTGTTTCAGAAGTTATAGAGTTCATATGGTGTGTGCGGTTATTTCTAGTGACATTAAATTTTTGCTATTTATGAGCTTACAAAACTGGCTTTCTTTCCTTTGTTATTTCTCACCCTGTTTTTTGGCTTTCCAAGTGACTCTTTTTAGACATTATTTTGTTTTTACCTACCAAAGTGAGTGTGACTTATATATGCAGGATCTACGGTCATCTCTACCAAAGAGGCCAGTAAAAGAGATTGTTTCTTTACTGACATGGACTTCACAAGCGTTATAATAACTAATGATGAATATAGCATTTCAAAAGGTCCCACTGGTTTGGCAAAGACTGCTTCTGTTACAAAATCACAAGAGCAAAAGGGTAAAGACAGTCATAAAGGTTTGAAGGCGCAATTATCTTCTCTAGGAAAGGAAGATTCTGTTAAGAAATTAAGAAAGTCAAAAGGGAAAAAGAGGATAAAGGTCATAAAAGATAATTTCAGTGCTGAAAACCTGCCTTCACCTTCAAATTATAATATTGTAGCTGGAGCGAAATCCCAGGTGGAGAAAGCAGCCAATTCGAGTGAATCTGTGCTTAGACCCTCGCTTAAATCTGCTGGTGCAAGGAAATTGAATCGCTCTGTTACTTGGGCTGATAAAAAAGTTGATAATGCTGGAAGTAGAAATCTTTGTGATGTTAGGGAAATGGATGAGATAAAAGGACATCGTGAGATTTTGGACATTGCGGATGTGGGAGATGATAGTAACATTCTACGTTTTGACTCAGCAGAAGCATGTGCAGTAGCAATGAGCCAGGCAGCAGAAGCTGTTGTAACTGGGGATTCTGATGCCAGTAGTATTTTGTTCAATTTGAACTCTTTTTTTTTTTTTTTTTTTTTTTTGCTCAGATAAATTATGAAACTTTTAGTCAGCACTTCCAATTCTCATTTTCTATTGCATATATCTTTAGTTTCGGAAGCTGGAGTTATCATCTTACCACACCCTCATGACTCAAATCAAGGAGATCCCACGAAGAATGCTGATATGCTTGAACAAAAATCTGCTTCACTTAAGTGGCCTACAAAACCAGGAATACCAAAGTCTGAGGTATTTGATCTTGAGGATTCATGGTATGATGCTCCACCGGAAGGATTCAGTTTGACAGTAAGTCTGCAATGAAAGTTTAAAATTGCTGTCATGTTATTCAACAAATTTACATTTATGATTGCCTGCTGTTTTCAGTTATCCCCCTTTGCAACTATGTGGATGGCACTCTTTGCATGGGTGACTTCATCTTCTTTGGCTTACATATACAGAAGAGATGAAAGCTCAGATGAAGATTATTTATCTGTTAATGGGAGGGAGTACCCTAGGAAAGTTGTTTTGCCAGATGGTCGTTCTTCTGAAATTAGGCTTACAGTTGAGGGTTGTCTTGCTCGAGCTTTTCCAGGACTTGTTGCTGAACTCAGGCTGCCATTACCAGTATCTACACTGGAACAAGGAGCGGTAATGATTCTTGAAATATTTCTTATTGCAATAGTTTGATTATTCTGTGGGACTTGTAAGAATAACTGGTAACCTACTGCATTTGTGCTGTGCCTAATTTGTTATTTATATATTTGAGAGAATAAAATCCTTTCAGTTGGGTTCTAGCTTAAAGAATTTTGTCAGAAACTGTTAATTTCTTGTGCACAAACTTATGAGGGGAGCTGGACTGTAAAACTGCAATGCAGGCACTCTTGCTGGACACTATGTCCTTCTGTGATGCACTTCCTGCATTCAGAATGAAACAATGGCAAGTCATCGCCTTTCTCTTCATTGAGGCTCTCTGTGTGTGTAGGATTCCTGCTCTTGCTTCTTACCTGACTAGTAGGAGGATGGTGCTTCACCAGGTATGACCCCAAGCATTTCTCTTTTGGTTTGGTTTACTTGTGATTTAATTTTATTTCTGATAGGATTAATATGTAGCTATGCATCAGCTTAAAAAAATTATTAGTTTCCATCAGTAAATTTTAGGTGCAGGCTGCTAAAATAATTTAGGTTCTGTTTGATATTCTGAAAATTTAACTGCGAATACATATGGTGGTGCATGTGCGTGCGCACGCGAGCGTGTGTGTCTGTGTGCACATGTGCTTGCGCGCGCATGTGTGTGTGATGAAACCTTACAGGTTAGTGACAAGTTTTTGATGCTGGATATGATTAATTGGATGAACTGGCTGTATTATTTGAAAAAGTCTATTATTATAATGCCTATGAAAATGATAGTCATTGTAAGGCATCCTTAAATAGCACATGATAATCATGTAAACTTTTTTCACTTTTCTCTTTCCTGGCCCTCATACGTAACAGGCAAACTGCAAATTACCAGTCACCAGCACTGTTTCTCATTTTCTCCATCTCTCTCCCCATTCTGTACTTGGTTCGGGAAGCTAGGAAAGAAAGAAATCTCATTTAAAGCTTCATGCATTCTTACAAACACCCTAGAAAGAAAATATTATTTGTTTTATCTTAAAATCTTCTGTTGACATGAAAAGAGTGCTTCTACACTAAACTACTAGTTGCATCTGACTAGGAAGTGAAGACGACGTGTAAGTTATGATGTTTGATGCCATCAAAATTTATCACTTTCTTTCAAAGAAACTCGTTTGAGTTCTCTGACACACTGGCTCTGTTTTCTGTTGGCCAAATAGTTGCTGGCTGGTGCTCAAATAAGTGCAGAAGAGTATGAAGTTATGAAGGATCTCATGGTACCTTTAGGCCGGGTCCCTCAAGCAAGGAGTGGAGCTTAGTTTTGTCCAATATTTCTTGGATCCCATGAATGTCATTGATAATTGAAATGCAAAATCTTGGGAAACACTGATTTCATATTGGTGTCGATGTACATTTAGGTAGTGCATTTAGTGGGAAAGGAGCTGTGGAAAAATGTATATACCTCTGTTTTTATGCTTGGTTTCACACGTGCCTTGTTTTGCCGGACGTTTGATGAAATGAAAAATGCCAATTCAGCAACAGATAAATGTTTGTAGTCAATAAATAAGATATAGATGTCTCTCGTGTAAATAAATTAGAAGAAAGCCAATTGAAGTGCTTTTTATTATTTTTATTTATGTATAATTACTTGAGACATTTTCATTGAAAGATGGATTGACAGCTATTAATTGCAGGGCCAATTTCATCTTCATCTTTCGCCAAAGTAACGTTGTAGTTACAATTTTTCGATTTGCAGCAATAAAGTAGGGGAAGTATAATTTTATAACAATAAAGTTAAAAATTCTAAAAGAATTTTTTTCAGACACGTGGGGCATGTGTTAATGACTGCTCACTATGCTTGGGGATATTAAAAGTTAATTTGGCGTGGCATATATCATAAAATTTGATGGTGATTCAGCTATATGAATGCACACGGCATGTGACTCCAATGATTTTTTTTTTTTTGGCATTTTTAACTTTGTTATTATAAAATTATATTTGATTTACTTTATTGTAACAAATGAAAAATAGTTATCACAACGTTATTTGAGCGGAAATGAGTGATCATAAAATAAAATTAACTCTAATTGCAGCCTTTATTGCTCTCTTTTCCTTTTTGCCTTTAATATGCTTAATTTTTCCTGTTCAAATTTTGATTCATATGCGAATTCGATTTGCATTACATATAATTTATTCATTTAAATTCAACTCAATTAGTTTATAATTCAACTTGTTTGATCATTCAAGTGATTTGTTTTGATTCCATCCAGTTGCAATTTTATAATATTTTTATACAATATAAATTTAGAAGAATTATTTTCGTGAGTTATAGGGATAAGTATGAATTGATTAATCGATTTATTAGAAAAAAATTAATTAATCTATTAGTATTGGTTAGAGGTGGTAAATAGGCGAATTGGACAAATTTTAGGTTGGATCATAAATGGACGGGTCACAAATGGGCTCAAATAGATGAGTCATAAATGGGTCAATGTTCAAATAGGTTGAACGGGTTTGGGCTAATTCATGAATTTAATGCATATTTTTTTAATAAAAATATAGAAAAATTAAATATTTTATTAATAATTTTATTTTACTCCAAAAATAAAATTACGTACAAAAATTGAATATATAAATAGTAAAAATTACTCTAATAAAAAAAATAACATGCTAATCTATTTTTAAAATTTAATATCTTTTCTCATGCTATCTCCAGATTCTTCCTATTCAAATTTAAATAACCAACTGCAAGTGGTGATTAAAGCCTCAGCATTTTCAGATAAAGTTATTATAAAATATTAAAGAATATAAATATTTTATTCCACATGAGAGAGATGTACTTTCATGAGATCATCATCCATGCTTGGTCTCCTTTCTGTTGATGCCTCTGAAGTTGAATTATTACTTGTATATGATGCAAAAAGATCATACAACTTATCCTTAATTGCTTTGCATTCATATTTAACCACACTCTTATCTCTGAATAACTTTTTATAAGAAAATGTTACAAAATCCTAATATATTAAGCATGGGAAGACAATTTTTTCAATTTATGTATATATAGCACATTGCCAATATTTGGTGACTAATCAATACATTTTTTTTAGCATTTCGTATTTTTCAAATAATCAAATTATTTTTATTTAGTACAAAATATTAAGCAATAAATAATTTTAAAAAAATGCAAGTACCATATAATAATGTATTTTTTAACCCAACTGTCATCAAATAATATATGCATTTCAAACAAATATACAATTCACAATATGTTTTTAATATTAATATTAATATTAATATTATTATTATTATTATTATTATTATTATTATTATTATTATTATTATTATATGCTATAATTTAATTAGATTTTTCATCTCAAATATTAATTACTTAACTATAAATTTTTGACTTATTGCATGCAAAAACAATTTCTTACTAATACAATGTATTATTATATTAAAAGTAAAAAATATCTTATCTATAATGTTGAAATTAAATAATTTTTAAAATTATTATCACCTATAAATTAAATATAAAAATAAAATTAATAATAATATAAATTTTTATTAATAAAATTAAACATTAAATCGTAATAACAAAAAAAAAGGAGATAGAGTGTCAGGAGAAAGGGACCATGTGCTTTGCCGGCAAAATGAATGGCTGGGAAAGGCCGTGTTTCACAATTTAAAAATTTAAGTTATTGAGTCAAAAGATACAAGTGGATTTAGGGACAGAGGAAGCCCGTTGGGTATTTTTAGGAGATCCGTTTGGGTCAGTTTTATATGAGCAGTTATTGGATCTGACCCAATTGATATTTTTTGAATTTGGGTTGAATTTTGGTTAATTTTTTTGGGTGGGCTTGGGTGGGGTTCTAGGCTTGGGCAAATTTTGCTAGGCGTAGTATTGGTTTTTAAAATGATTAAACATCAATTAGTTTGTTTCGTTCATTTAATTAGATTTATCGGTTTTGGATTTTTTGTTTAGTTAATCATTACTTTTAGGTTAACTATTAAAATTATAACATATAATTATTAAAAAATTAGTAAAATTTTAATTTAATTTTAAATGTGTAGTAATTGAAAATAAAAATCACAAAAGAAATATAATATATTAGTCAAAATTTGTGTTCAACAAATTAATAGTTCATATTAAAAATAGATTTGATATTTGTTGAAAATTATCATACTTAATTTTAAGTAAAAAAATTGGATAATATTAAATGTTAATAAATTCTAAAAATAAGAAAATGTGATTAAATGCTATTAAGTAAAATATGAACACCAATATATATGATAAAAAATAATATATATAAAAGTTAATCGGTTATTTCATATAAATATTATTTTATCTAATTAAAAGAATGAAATAATTTAAATATAGTTTAAAGTATTATATATATTTTATAGAAAAAAAATTAAGGTATAAAATTAAAAATATAATTTAAATGTATTTTAAAGTATTGCTCTATGTAAATTTTAAAAAGAAATAAAAAATAAAAATTTATAAGGCATAAAAAAATATAATAACGGTTAACCGCTATTCAAATAACGAAACTGAAACTAAAAATTGAACTATTATTAAATCGGTATGTGAACCGAAACCGGTTAAGTTTTCAGAAAATGAACCGAAATCGAAACAAGCTAAAATTTAATAATCGAAATTGAAACTACCGGTTTGATTAATAAAAAAATTGATTTGGTCTTGAACAAATATTAACTGTTTTCCATTTTTTTCTAAGCACTAGTAAGTTATATATCCACATATTTTTTAGTGAAAAAAAAGATTAAAAAAATGTAATAAAGATTGTTTAGTTTATAATTTGTTATCAACAATCTATTTGGATCATGGTCTAAGTGAAATCCATTTATAATCTATAAAATTTTATTTCATTTATAATCTGATTCGTTTATATTCCAATATGTTACTATACAACCTAAATCACCAATATTTAATCCTTTTGTCATCAATAAATTAATAATTATGTGATTAAATTATTTATCTTTTTATCGACCAAAGGTGCAAAAATATATATATAGTTAGATAAAATTAACAATTTTATTTTTAATATTTATTTTAATGTAATATTATTTTTAATATTTTAAAATTAGAGTAATTTTATCCATAGTCAAAAAAGCTGTTTAATTTAATTAACTCCATTTACTAGTATATCAGTTGAATTATCTCTATCCACTCATTTATAGCCATGTGTCATCTTTCACTCTTGTTTTTGCTACATGGCAATGAAACTCACTTACATTTAATCAATTATTACCGCATGTCATTGTATCATTACTCATCTCATTTTTTAATGATGTGACAATGAGATTCAATTTTAACCAATAGTCATTTCCACGTGTCACAATCTTCTATCTCCTCCTCGCTTTCATTTATTATATTTTATTATAATAAAATAAATTAAAATTTCATTTTATTTTTCAATAGTTATATAAAAATTTTAAAAAATTACATTAAATAATATAAATACTTTATATATATATATATATATATATATATATATATATATATATATATATATATATATATATATATATATAACTTTTAAAAAATATTTATATTTTTTTTTGCACATTACAAGTAACTTTTTTCACCCGGTCTAATATTGAAAGTTAGGAAATAAATAATTTTTAAACCCAAAAATTTAGAATTATTTTAGAAAAGCCATAAACTATTACCATATTGACACTATAATTTTGTAGAATTTGAAATAAAACACATTGCACGGTATATAAAGATCTATGCATAAAATAAAAAAATTCATGAAAAATAATCTAACTATCAAAATACTATGAAATTTTATGTTGTCAACAATAGTTATATACCACATATATAGAAAGAAAGAGTTTTGTGATTTTTTGACAAATTAATTAATTGATAAAAATTTTCTTACAAGATTTCCTATAGAAATTATTATGAACAATCTTATATTTATTAATAAATATTATCTATTTAATATAAGAACTTATTATCTTTCTTAAGGAAGTATAATAATTGATCTAGGTTTATGAATTCTTTCATGATATATTGAATTTAATATAATTTATATAAAAAAATTTTTAAGAAAATTTGTATCAATTAATTAATTTGTCAAAAATTCATGAAAATCTTTCTATACATGTGACATTTGACTTGAAAGCATTTATGCAACCAAAAATAGTGTAAATACAATAATATGGGTAAACATGTTTACCTTTTGTAACGTATAATCTTTTGACACAAGTGAAAGTAAGAAATTTTTACTTTCGCATCGCTGGCATGGGCTTTCGACTACGAGCACATATGCCGCGAAGAAAGTGACTAATCTATGGTCTAAATGTCCTTTGGAGAGATATTTAAAAAATATAAATGGAAAATAATATTTTCGTAGAGAGTGTGTAGAGTGTAACCCCACTAAGGTTTTCTAAACTCCTATAGAGAGTTAAAACATTAGTTTAACTCTTATTCCTATTTTAATTAGGTATCAATTATCCTAAACTAAATAAGATAATTATTATAGTCATAGATGCACCCAAACTTTATCATCTATCACTCGCATATGATAAAATATTTTCTAGTCAACATCTCCAGTCATATAGTCAAATTGACCATGTGACCAGCATATATCGAGACTAGTAGTGCTACACACCTGTTAGGGATATGAAGCATCCAAAAAGTGAAAGAAATATATTTTCTCCTTTACGTATGCTCAACCTCAACTCACATTTACTATTTTAACTCATGATCTCATAAAATAATTTTCGTGTTCACTATTATATCTCTACGCATAGAGACTATAATAGGCATGCTGGTGAACCTCGAAACCATTAAATATGATCGGAAGGCTATCTTCCCTTCTTACTCTATGTTATCCATCATGATTCAACTCGATTTTCTAATTAGACCTGTCAGATCGATTTACTCCATATCCTTTTAGAGACTAACTAAGATAGCCATACTTAATCATACTTCAAGGATAAGTTAAGGGTTCTAAGGGTTGTTATTCAATAGAGTCTCACACTAGAGAAAATTGAGATAATTCACTTATGAAATTTCCATCCATTAATCACATAAGCACACGTGGTATGAAACATATGTTATGGTGTTCTTTCCTTCCCTTTAAGGGGTGCATATCTTGCAAAATATAATTTCAATAACATACAAAAGTATAAGGTTGCGACGCACCAAAGCATCCAACTTTAGTCCTTCAATTTCGGGACTACTTTTGACTTTCAGGATAAAATATGATAGTTACATTTAACTTATTATGTGATTACACTTAATCCAGTTTGGATCTCAATCCAAAGCATACAATCTCATGTATGTCTTTATTTTTGCACTTTAACAAGCCTAATATTGTATTTTCTGTAAAAATGATACTTTTATTTTGAATAAGCTCTCGAGTTCACCGTATTTTTAAAAATTATCTCATTTTAATTTTTGTCAACTCATTGTCAAAACTAAGATAAACACACGTGTGAGTGGGCTACTTTTCTATTTGATATGCTCAATCGCATAATAAATAACAGTAAATATTCACATATAATTAAACATTCACACTTATGTATTGCTAAATAATAAACTTTTTTTTATTATTCATAAATAATAATATTAAAGGATTACATAATAAAATAATACAACTCAAATCCTATGCAAACCCTGAGATCTAATGTATCTCTCAAATAAATCTCTCAAAACAGGATTAGTCAGTGGGTCTGTTATCATATCTTATATGGAATTGTACTGTAAGTTCACTTCTCCTTGTGTAACTATATTTTGTGTAGTGATACTTAATGCTAATATGCTTAGTTCAACTATAAAATTTTGGATTTTTTATATAAGCTATCGACGATCGATTGTTATTGTAGATGATTATTGGTTTCGCTGAAGTAATTACTCTTCAATGGTCCATAAATTTTTCAGCCAAACTGTTTCTTATACTGCAACTGAGGAAGTGATAAACTCAGCTTCTATTGTTGACAGGGCTATGTATATTTGTTTCTTGTTACTCCATGAGATGGTACACTTGCCAAGTAAGAAAATAAATTCTAAAGTTGATTTCCTCTCATTCACATCTCCTTCTTAATCATCATCTATGTATCATCTCAATCGTAGATCCTTGCTTTGATAACAACGAGAATAATCTGCGATTCCTTTAAGGCATCTAAGTATTCTCTTTACTGCTTTTTAATGTGCTTCGCTTGGGTTGAATTGATATACACTTACTATGCCCACTATATAATATATATCATATCTTATACAAAACATTGTATACATTAGACTATCCACAACAGCGGCATATAAAATGTTTCTCATTCGTTCCATTTCATCTGGCATTGCAGGATACATGTTCTTTCTAAAAACCTAATTGTTGGTAATGGGGTTATCAATGGATTTGCAATTTTGCATGTTGAATTGTTTAAGGACTTTGTTGACATATATCTCTTGCGAGAGAGATAACAACCTTCTCGAATGATCTCTTAAATTCTTAATTCCAATAGTGTAATCTGTTTGATCCATATCTTTTATTTCAAAGTTGGAGGACAATCAACCTTTGATTTTATTTACATACTTTATGTTATTTCTTGTTATTAGTATGTCGTCTACATATAAAGTCAAAATGATAAATTTATATTTTAGAGCTTTTGTAATAAACACAATGATCTTCATCAATCATGTTGAATCCATTCAACATGGTTGTCTTGTAAAATCTCAAATACTATTGTCTTGAAAACTATTTAAAGCTATAAATTTATATTTTCAATTGACAAATCTTATACTCACTGTCTTTTTCAATAAAACCTATAGGTTGCTCCATGTAGATCTCTTCATTTAATCCTCTATTGAGAAAAGTAATATTTACATCCATTTGATATAGCTCTAGGTCTAAACTAGCTGTTAAGGCTAAAATTAACCTTATAGATGTAAATTATACAACATATGAGAAAGTCTCCTTATAGTCAATCCATTCCTATTGCATAAACCCCTTTGCCACCAGCTGAGCTTTATATCTTTCGATGCTTTCATTAGCTTTTTGTTTTACCTTGAAAATCTACTTATTTTCAATTGGTTTACAGGCTTTAAGTAGATCAACCAGTTTCCAAATATTGTTTAATCTCATAGATGCCATTTTATCTTCCATTGCCTTAATCTATTTATCTTTATCTGGATATAAAAGAGTTTTTTGAATGTTTTTAGGCTCTTTTTCATCTTGTAGGGGCACTAAAGGGCTTCATTTGAGCCTTTGACCTTAAATTATTGATGGGGAATACTTTTCCTTTTATATTTTTATAATTATAATTCTTGATAAATATACTCCATATATTCATCGTAGTTCAGAATGTTCCCACTAGGATTGAGATCTATGCTTCCATTGGAGCCAGGAATACCCCCACTTAAGTAAGGATCCTAAATATCTATACTCCCACTGGAGTTAGGAATACTCCTACTGGAGTAATGATCCCGAACATCTGGATTATTAGAAAAAGGGTCTTAACCTTCTTTTTCAAATTCTCTCCCACTCGAATGGAGTGATGCTGATTATTCTACTTCTTGAGTTTATAGAAAGTGAAGTCTTGATATACTTTGCCCAACTTTAAAAATTTATTTTCTAGGAAAATGACATCTCATGATTCAAATTATGTCACTGTGCCTTTTTCTTGCTCACTTATGAATATGTATCCTTTTAATACTTTAAAATATCTCATAAAGATACTCTTTTTACCTCTTGGTCTTAATTTTTTAAATTTGCTTGAGGTATCATTGACATAAGCAGCACAAACTCAAGATCTTTAATGGCTTAGATTAGGTTATTGACCTATCCATAACTCATAAGGAATGGATGTGAAAGATTTAGAGAGCACTCGGTTTAGAATATATGTGGCTATTAATAAAGCATCTCCCTAATAAGAGATTGGTAAATTTACCTCAGCTATTATCAATCTTACCATATCTAGGAGAGTTTTATTTCTCCTTTTTGCAACATAGATTTGTTGTGGAGTTCTAAGAATAGACAAATGATACTTAATTTCTTTTTTTCATCATATAAAGATTTAAATTCATCAGAAAAATATTTTCAACCTCTGTCAGTTCTTAAAGCTTTGATCTTTCTATCTAATTGATTTTTAACTAAGTTTATATAACTTTTGAAGCAACCCAATGCTTCTGATTGTGAGAAATCAAGTAAGCATGATCATATCTTGTATAGTCATCTATAAATATGATAAAATAGTAGATCTCATGCCTTATCCTCACATTCATTAGATCATAGACATCAGAATGGATTAATTGCAATGGAAATTCGACCCTAATTCATGTTTTGAACGGTTTCCTAACTAGTTTTCCTTTTAGGCAATGTTTAGAAGTACGTAAATCAATTTTATTAAGGTTACCTAATACATCTACTTTGGCTAACTGACTCATTCGATCTTACCCAATGTGATTTAACTTTGCATGCCATAATTTCACATTATTCTTATAACTACGTAAAATAGAAGAAGAAATTAAGAAAAAAACTAATATTATTCAAATAATCAGGATTAATATCCATAATAATGAAACCATTTGAAATAAAATGAGAACCATAATAATTATTATCCAAACATAAATATATACTATTATCCTTAAACTGCAAATCAAAATCAAGTCTTATCAGGGCTATTACAGTAACTAAATTCCTACGAATCTCTAGTGCATAAAGTACATCATGTAGGAGTAGGGTTCAACTTTCACACAAAACTAATATGTATGTGCCAATCCCTTCAACTACCACTTTGACATTATTTTTCACATATATCCATTTGGCTCCATTTGTGATTCATTGGAATTCGACAAAGGCAACTCGATCCCTTGTCACATGGTTCGTTGCTCTTAAGTTTATCACTTATAAAGGATAAAAATTAGTTAGAAAAATAGAACTAAATATACAAATTTCACTAACTCTCAGGTCAGAATAGTGTACCTATTTAGGCACAGTGCAATCTTTTGTATAATATCCTTTTTTTTTGCCAATTGAAGTATTCACTCTTGAAATGTTCACTTTTTTCTTGCCATTTGACCAATTAGCATTCTATCTCACTTAGCGTTCTATCTCACTTTCTTCTTCATAGTCTTCTTAGCCTTTTCTTTACCCTGATTCTTAAACCTTTTTCTCTTATTCTGATTAGAACTTATTCCAGCAGTATGGGATTATACCACATACACTTCAATGTTGACCTTAATCATCATTAAACAGTCATTTTCTAGTTTAAGATGATAAGTGACATCCCTAAATATCTTAATACGGTCCATAAAAGTTAGTTGCATCTTTATATGCTCCCAATTTCTAGGTAAATAATGGTTGATGGCTTAGACCTATTACTCATCGATCAACTTATGACGTGTAATGGTCCAAATATACCCTAGTAGCATTATGGAATACTTAAGGTAAATATGAAGTGAATATTTATGGTTAAGTGGGTTAAATACCAGTTCATGATATAAACGGTATTAACAAAAAAAAGTGGAAGGTAAATTGGTAATTATTTTATTGGAGCCATGTGTGTATAGATATATGTAATTCATGGACTCATATATTAATTAAGTTAAGATTTCATGTATTGATAAATAAAAGAATGTGTGGGGATAAGAAGGAAATTTTATAAGGACTAAAAAGTATAGCCTATAAGAAATGGATACTTGGCCTTCTAAAAATCATATGAAAATTCTTATTTAAGAGGGAGAGATGCCCAACTATCTTCAAGTCAAAAATAAAGAAGGAAAAAAATCTACTCTCAAGGGTAAAAAGAGAAAGAGGACAAATCAAGAGGAATTATAAGCATTCAAGGTAAGTTTAAATAGATTTTAATCCTCTCTTCCATTTACTTTTTATATGTTTAATAGAGAGCTAGAGTTTTTGGTTTGAAATGGAAATTAATACGTAATTGTGATGCGTTCAAGTTGGTAAAGTGGTAAAGACAAAGAAAAAGGAAATGAAGTAGTTAGAGATAAAGATGGGGCCAAAAATAAGGTATGAGAATTTTTACCATATTTGTGTATATCTAGTTTGAATTAAATGTGTTGTGAAGATGATGGGGTATGTTAATGTTGCTGGAGTTTGAGTTTGGTAATTATTTGCATGATGGAAGTTGATTTGGGCATTGATTAATGAGTGGGTAGGAAACTCTGCTTATTGACACCCTAAATGAGTTTTTACAATTAGGTTATATCTGGAGATATAAGTTCTCAAATTAGGTGATTTTAGTGGAATTTTAATATTAAGACATGCATATTCAACTTTCATGAGAAACCTGGAGCTAATTCTGTCTTTGGGCCCCTTAAAATTTTGCTTATATTTAGTGACCTGATTCTGTCCCAATTTCTAGAGTAATTTGAATTTTTTGAAGTGTAACTCCCATTATATAGCTCAAATTGACATAAAATTAATTTTCTTAGAAACTAGACACAATATAGAGGAATTTTGATGAAGACATCATGACCTAATTTTGGCTCAAATGTTTATAGTAATGTTTTTTAAACATTACATAACAAATTTACCTCTGAATGACACCCAGGAACAATATGTATTGTTGGTGGAATATCTCCCAATTTACTTACCTAAATGACTATTTTTTAATGCTATGGAAATTAGAAACATAAAAGAATAACTTAGTAGGAGACCATCCTGGCTGAAAATGTCATTTGGTAGGTCTAAAATAGTATACAAGTTGAACTTGGAAATCTATTTTTAGGATTTTAGAGTAGAATGGTACCTCATGATCGCAACCAATCAGTTGCCATCGTGACCCTCCCTTATTTTCTCTTATACTTGATTTTTAAGCTCTGAAATATCATCTAAACTTACCCGAATTTCCTCTAATACTTTTAAAGTATTTTATACATTAAGATAGAGACACAATATGACATGAAATGTATAAAACCAATATGACAAGAAATGTATAAAATACATGTTAGAATGTTGAAATAAATGAATATGAATATTTGTATGCATAGTATTACATGTCATATGATCAATGATAGCAAGCTGTGTATATTTGATATGTG
The DNA here is from genome assembly GCA_037975025.1 of Excoecaria agallocha. Taxonomy (NCBI): domain Eukaryota; kingdom Viridiplantae; phylum Streptophyta; class Magnoliopsida; order Malpighiales; family Euphorbiaceae; genus Excoecaria; species Excoecaria agallocha. The sequence goes on from CM075822.1 coordinate 28,020,024, forward strand.
ATGGTTGTGAAGCAATGTATGCCCATGTTTCTAGATATATTATGTTTTAATATGAGAATGGCCTGTTAGAGTCTGAGTTGTGGGTAAATAGGCCTACCTAGGAGGGTTGTAGCTACTATTCTGTTAGACACTTTTGTGTCTTCTGTTAGAGGTGATACATCTTCTATTAGAGACAATGTCTCTTTTTATTTTTTATTTTGATGAATTCTAATTTGGAGGCAATGACTTTTCTGTATGGATACTAATGGTATCTTATGCTTTGTTACCTATTACCCACATCTTAAAATAATAGTAGGCAATTTTTTGGTTTTCTTGATTATATTTATTCTATTATGCTTTGTTAAGTTATTTGATCTGTTCAGATTTTAGTAAAATCCTATAAGACTTTGGTAATTATCTTGGTTTATTCCAAGTTATATTCTGAATGTTTCTTAGATTGAGTAGCCAAGAATTGTTATCTTCTTATTTCAGGTGTCTAACAATATATTTCTATTTGGATTATCTAAGTATTGTAGCTCATTTGATTGGAATATTTATGCAATTACTGTAAGTAGTCATTATTATGCATAATTAACCCATACTAAACTTTATGCTTAGTATGATAGCTTTTCTTGTGTGCAGGTGTTAGAACTTGGTTGAAGTGCAAGTTAAAGTTGATACAGCTGCAGTCGCCCAACGTAAAAAAGTTAGGATTTAATTTTTCTATTTATTTTAGCATCTAAATTATAATATCTATTAAGGTTTATTGTAAATTAAATTTCAAAGAATTGAAAAACTACTTAGAGATAGTCAAGAATTTCTGCATATTAACTAAATGTTCTATAGGTTGGTTCTGGCACCCCTGTATGCTCCTAGGGGTATTTGGGCATGACATGACCAGCCTCACTAATTTTTGAAATCATACTTTCTATCTCTCCCATATGTTTCCGCATTGTGTAATCAGATTTCTTCTGATAAGTCTCAAACTTGATTGTCAACAATCAAAACTTAGTTAGAGATACACCTCCAAACTTTTCCTACAAAGCGATCCACAGATCTTTTGCATTTTGCTACTTGTGGAATTGCTTACTAATATCATCATCCATTACATCGAGCAGTGAAATTCTTCTTTTTCCATGCCATGTAAGCATCCTGATCCCGCCTATGCTGGGTAGTGGTATCGTTCTTAGGTTCAGCCATAACCACATACAAGGGTTTTAGAGCTTATTCCTCCTCAAGCACATATTGGATTTTCATACTCCAGATCTCATAATTATCACCATTTAGTTTCATATCTTTATTCAATTCGGCAATAATAGATTTAGAAGCGGTGGCCATTTTTGGATCCTTTTGATCTCTAATAGAATAAAATTACACGTTATTAAAGGAGAATTAGGCAATACATGCTATTTACTATGCATCCAAAAAGTAACCTAATAAAGTTATATATTAGGCCTAAATTTGAAAATGCTGCTTCTTGTATCCAATTACCCTCTAAGTTCTAATGTCTCACTTTACAGGTTAAAGTTTCATGTATAGCAAATCTTTATTGTTGGATATTAAGTCCTTAAACTTAATTAAAGGATATTATACATTAGATAATTTAAGTCTCAACTTAATTATCATGCAATTATTTTACTCATAAAATATTGCAAAGAAATTAGCAATTAACAATTAAACAAACACATTTATAATAGAAGTTAAATGCCAATATAATATCCAAAGAAGATAAATAAATACATTTATTTAATCAATCATTAAACATCCAACAATCTCAAAAAGAAAACATTTAAAATAAGACACATTTATCTTAAAATAATAATTGGAAACATAAATTCTATCTCAAAAATTTGCCAATCAATAAATGTGACACTCATGTCAACTACTCAGAGAGACTAGAATGCCTCATAACTGGAAATGAATCTTTGACCATCCTATATAACTGATAAGGAATATCATGAACTCGAACATGTAACCATGGACGATACATAGTATGTTCACTATAATACTTTTATACCTTAAATATCACAATGTAATTTAATAGTTATTCCCATACAATATACATATAAAATCCAATTATACCTATACATGCCATAGATAAAACACAAAAATGTTTTTTTCATTGTGTGACTCTGTCCAAATCCTACGCCTGTCCCTTTGAGTTCTTGTCTATTGCCTTCAAATATCTACACGTAGTAAGTAGTTATGTGCTAAGCACAATATCCCTAGTGGTGGATGTCCAACTAACAAATTTCATAGTCGCACATTTACAGGCTTAAAATTTTTCATTTTTACCAAAATTCTTATCTAATGTTTTGCACCGTTTGAACCAAAATTTTAATTTCTTATTCTCAAGTTTCATTTGTTGATCCATTTATTGACCCTTGATTTGCATCATTACTGACTTGCTGTTCTTATTCCAATTTCTTGTATCGATTTATTCGTTTATTCTTAACACATACGTGTCATTGCCTAATACTTTTTAGACTTTTTGTAACTATTATAATATCATATTTTTTTTCTAATTATTTATTCCCATATTATATACTTAGGCTACAATTAATCTCATAGTTTTTCTCATGTTTCAATTTTCAATTCATTGCTTCATTTCCTTACTCATTGTACAGCTTGATTCTTATTATTCTATTTTGTCATTGTCCTTATCAAGTAACATTCTTTATTAAATAAGCATTTTGTTTTAAAGCATCTTTCACAACCAAACTACTTTTTATCAATCTCGTTCTATCTATAATCATCTTTATCATTTTATTTCGACTTATTCATAAATATTTCTCTTTTAACCCTCTTTTTTTTATTATTTTTACTTGCTTTTGTCAATTTCTACATTTTATCTCAACGATTAATCACTTAGTTCAATACCTTTTACTTACCCCTTTACTATAATTTTCAATTAGAGTCTAATTTATATTTTAATACTCACGTTCATCTCAAGTTCTCAAACCTATTCTTTTGTCACCACTTTACAATTAGGCCTCTGATTTAGTTTTTTAATCTACCATTTATTTCTTGTTTGTTACTTTACTTTTAAATTATCATTTCTCTTTCCTTAAATCATTAGCTAGGCTTAAATGTACACATAAAATTTTTAACCTCTCTCTTACGGTTTAATATTCATATACAATGGACCTATAACATTTTATTTTCACCTTAAGTCTTTATGGCTCCAACTTAATTTGTGTTTTTCCTTTTTTTTATCCTTGAATTTATTTTTATTTTTTTGTCCTATTGAATTAAATTTACACATTTATTTCCTTAGATTACTAATCATGACTTCTGCACTCTTAATTCCTTGTGAAATTACTGTATAAGTCATATTTTCATTTGCTTCATTAGTCCTCTTTTTAATTAGTCTAATTTGATTATATGAACTTTTATAGTATATTCTATTATTACTGTTCTTTTCCTTCATAATTATAATTTAATCTTTCTATTATTCGTTACTCGCATCCAAGTTACTCACATCCTTTTACTTATAATTTTAGTTGTCTTTCACCATCAATTACATAATTACTCCTTTTGTATCATTTATTTTATTTTCTCTCACCAATTTACATTTTTATCCTCTCAATATCATCACATAAAGGATATTTACTATTTGATCCTTATTACTCATTTCTTTATCTATTCTCCACTTTGATAAATTCAAATTTATATTTTTAATTTTCTAATTACTCTTTGATCCCTTGTATCACTATTTTTTTATCCTTTGCCTACTTATTTTCCAACTTTAAACGATAATTACACTTTAGTCCCTAAATTTCCATTTTATAACATTATTCATTAACTACAATGCTAATTTATCTTATTTACCCTTTATATATCTTTTATTTTATTTTTACTCTTCTATTTACATTTTGGTCTTCAACATTTTCTTATGTAATGGTAAATTACCATTTAATCTCTGTTGACTTTATTTTCTTATATTTTTTTACCTTTTTACCATTTTGCCTCTTTTAATTATAATTTTAGCATTAATTTACACTTATGCCCTTGCTTTCTTATTTAATTACATAATAGGCCTTGTCTATCACTTAATTTCTTTTTTATATTTTTTTTTCAATTATTTAATTTACCATAGCTTCTTAAATTTATTCTGATCTCATTATACTTTATAAATTTTGTCTTAATTAAGCATACTAATTATATTAATTCAAATCTCAATATCAATACAATTCTCTCCCTTATTTAACTAAACAAAACTTTATCTTTCTTAATTCCTTAATTACTCTTAAACGTTTTTTATTTTACTATTTTTCTTTATTTACTTATTTTATCTATAAAAAATCTTATTTAATATAAATTTCACTATTAAACTTGATTTAGAGTAAAACTTCATTTTACACTCTAATGTTTCCATCATTTTTCAAAAATTACATTTAAACCTCCATCTTTTGTCAAAATCTCATTTAGGTTCTTAACTTTTATCAAAATAACATTTAAGTATAATTTTTCCTCAATATGACATCTAGGTCCCATATTTCACTAATTTGACATTTAAGTCCTTTCTCTAACTAAATTGACATTTATGTCCTTTTTTTCATAATTACTATTTACCCTTAATTTTCCATTTTTAAACATTTTCATCATACTTTTTATATTTTTAACCTACAAATTACATTTTCTTTCATTTCAGTCATTAAATTCAATTATTTTGCCAAAATTACAGTTTGTCCTTATTTTCTCAATCTTTTTACTAAATTATAATTTTTCCTTCATATACCAAATTCGTTCAAAATTTCATTTTACCCTTCCTGACTTCAATTTCATCCTCTTTTGACCATTTTACCTTTATTTACCCTTTTTTCCATACTTCTTTCATTTTAACCCTTAAATTTCCATTTTTATTAATTATTTGTTTTTCTTTTTTTTTTATAATATTATCACTTATATTTCAATTTTACCCTAACAGTTTTTATGGTAACGAAAACCCTTAAGTTGGACACATGAGACACGGGCCCATATATCCAATAAAAGCTGAGGTGGCTATATAAAGGGTGCTTTAACTACATCATGCTATATCCTTTTTCTCTCTTTTATCATTCTATCTTATTTTCTCATAATCATGGTGTGGAACCGCCTTTGGTCCACTATTACAAGTCACCATGACTAGCATACCATGGTGAATGTCCCTATAGCTAGCCATATGCATCCTATACCTCTGGGTTGGCTACTAAATTCTAATGGAAAAACTATTCTCATCACATACACATAAAATATGCAACATATTCATATTTTTTTCACATTTCCACATTAAGTAATAATCACATCTCATACAATGAGCATCGTTATCTCTCATTCATCATGTAACTTCATTTTTATGCTTTAAATCATCATAATCTTATCAAATTAATCAAGCATACCATACCATATTATATTGAAATCGTACATTTTTATCATGTTCTCAAGATCTAATTTTCATGTATCTAACATCGTTTCTTTATTTTTATCATTCATTCCTTTATAATTCCATAATTCTTTATTCGGCTATCAGTAGGTTAAATACATTTAAATTTGTTTAATTCATCAAACACATTTCTACCATATTTTTCATGCATATTAAATATAATTCTAACCTTAAATCAATTTAGTTCTCTATCTAACCTTGATTTCATTTTCTTATACAATAGGTTTCATAACTAATGTACCCTTTCTAACCATAATTTTATACATTTAATATCATATATCTCATTATTTATCACTCAATTACATTAATCTGACATTGATTTAAATTAAAACTAACATTATTTAATTTATCATTGAGGGACATAATGGGTTCCTAAACCATTTTCATAATTTTAATCATTCTTTTATATAATTTATCATACCAATGCTATTATTTATCAATAAATTTTACTAATCTACCTTCAATTTAAATTTAAGCATCATTTACATCAAAAGTCCCAAAATACATAAACTAGGATTACATGAAATTAGTTAGTTTAGGCATTCACTTACCTATTTTTCAAGCTTTCTCCATAATTTCTCTTCCTTTTTCCATCTTTTTCTCCCTTTTTTTCTTTTGATTCCACTTGATTTATCTTGAATTCCCACTTTAGCCACATCCTTCCATGTATCTTTTCCTCAAATTTCTTCATCCATAATTCAAATTCAACCAAAAATATAAATTTCTACATCAAATTATACCTAAAAATCTATCAAAATCACTAAAATATCACTAAATTAACTTACTTGGATTTTTACTCCAAACTTCTCTTTACAATTTTATCCACTTTCTCCACTTTAAATCTGAATTTTTCTTAATTTTGGGGCTGATAAGAGATGATAAGAATGGTTCTAATTGATAGAGAATGAAAAATTATGGTGGAAGAACTTAAACTAAGTGAAAAATGATGAATTTCACTAAGTTTTTGGTTATATTTTTGGAGGAGTGGGAGAGCTATTTTCTAGTCCAGTTTTTATCGAGAATTGTTTGGGTCTTGGATGAATATTATTCCCAAAAATCAACCCTAAAATCAGTGGTTTAAAGTGGATAAATCAATTCACTTTATGTGGATATAATTGTGCCACTTCTCACTTTCTTCTTGGTTCATCCATCCTTATTTTGTTTTTTCAATAAAATTATTTCAAAAATTTCTAAATATTATAATTAATATTTTTAAAATTTTTTTATAAATCGGAGTTCATTTCGATAAGTTTCAGGGCACCGTAACATTTTTTACCTATCCGAAAACTCGATTTTTCATCCTTTTTCAGATTTCAATGTTTCCCTTATCAGAATTCTCTAAAAATTTTCTTTGAATGTAAAAATATATGCAAGAAGGTGTGTTTAAAATTTTAAATAATTCCAATATCGTTTCGGTATACTTTCAGCTTCAAAGGTAAACTCAGTCAGTTCGAAATTCAAAAATTTGAAGTTGTCAAGAAATTATTTTTTACTTTCAAATATTAATTAAAATTATTTATAATAGATTTAGGCAAACAGAATAATTTTTGAAGGTGTGTAAAATATTTTCAGATTGATCAAAGTTTTGGTCAACCTTTTTTTATCCGGATAAATGTTTTGCTGTCCAATTTCAGGGCCTATCCAACCTCAATTTCTCTTCAAATTATGTCACATACTCTATTTAATACATATTTTCTCATCTAATAATTAACTGCTAATTTTTCGCCAGATTATCCATCCCATAATTTCTCTAGGCTGCACATATTTAACACTCAGGCACTTATAAATTTTACTGTATTATACTAATATAATTATCCCAAATACCATTTCAATGTTACATTTCACTACCAAAAAGATACTATTCATGCCAAATAAAATTTTAGGGCATTACATCCACTTTTAAGCACCATATCAGATTTAGTGTTGTTTCTCAACACTCCTTTCTTGGATACCTTAAGAAAAAAATGGATAATTGATCTTTTATAATTTTCATGCATCCACCATCAAGTTTCTCAAAACTGGATGGTGATCAAGAGAGTTTTTCATCACTTTAATTAAGATTCTGTCATCGTATCCTCTATTCAGGCCACCTACCCAAATGCACTATTACATTTGTTCATGTGTTTATATAATGTGATGCACTATTGCATCTAAATCATCAACTCAAACCTTCTCATTTATCCTCATATTGCTAACCTTTGCACTTTTACATTTGCTTTAGCAATGTCTTGAGGAGTGTGTGGATAATAAGGAGTCCTTATCATCACCATTTCTATTACACATAATAAAAAATAAATAGTAAATAAACTCATGTACAAATATATATGATTGAAACTCATTTTAGTATAAAATAAGGACAAGCCAACAAAATATAATTTTCAAACAAATTTGAAAATTTAAGAAGGCAAAGACATAAAAAATATTTTCATCAATTTTTATAATAATTTTTATTTGGAAAAATCCAAAAATTATTTTCTGGTCCTTAAAAAATTTTAAAAATTTACCAAAAAATCATAAAAATTGAGAAAATAAGTTTTTAAAAAAATTAAGTTGATTTGGTGGTCGGAGGAGGGCTCACGCTTCCCACTCATCAGCAAAAGTGAGCCTTATAAGCGATAGACTCACCACATGCCAACTGAGGCACGATCCTATTGGGCTATGTGTCGTCACGTTAGATCACTGTCTAATATGTGGTGGCCATTCATTGTTCCACATAGATGCCGCATGGCATTCAAGTGGACTGATAGGTGCCACGTGGCATGACCACAGTCTGTCACGTGGTAGTCAACCATTGGTCCATGTGTCATATGGGTGGACCCACATATGCCATGTGGCATGATGACAATCTACCATGTGGTGAACCTTGATTGGACCACGTGTCAACTTTGACATGTAAGGTTGACACATGGCAGCACCATGAGATGCCATATGTTATCCCTTCAATGGTCCACATGTCATGCCTCTCTAACATGTGACATCACAATGGTCCATGTGTCATCACCTACATTAGCCCATGTGTCAAAATGAAAAATCATCCTAACACATGGTGAAACGTGGCACCACCATAGTGGGCCATGTGTTAGAGTGACTTATCACTCTGTCTGTGGCAAGCGCGTGAGGGCTACGCGCCTTGCGTAGATGGTACATGCACTCCACGTGCTATATTAGAGGCCGATTTTGGGGTTTCGATTTCATTCAATGGGGGATTTTTTGGGTCCAAGAACACAATGGTGAGGTCAAAATTCAAAAATACCAAATTTTAATTTATGATTATAGACTTTTCACACAATTTTTGGTGTACACATACACAAAAATTAAATTCCAAAAATAGCATGAAAAATAGATAAAATTAAAATTTTAGATGTTCATGATCCTTATTCAGATCTACCAAATGACATAATTTATAGATCTAAAGTTATAACATATGGAGCGCAAAAAATGAGGCTCTGATACTAATTAAAGTATTTATGCATCCAAAAATAGCATAAATACAATAATATAGGCAAACACGTTTATCTCTTGTAACGTAAAATCCTTTGACATGAGCGAAAGCAAGTGATCTGTACTTTCACATTACAGGCATATGCTTTTGACTACGAGCACACATGCCAAGAAGAAAATGACTAATCCATGGTCTAAATGTCCCTTGGAGAGATTTTTGAGAAATACGAATGAAGAGTAATATTTTTGTGGAGAGTGTGTAGAGTGTAACCCCATTAAAGTTTTCTAAAATCCTATTTATAGAGGATTGGATAGTTAAAACCTTAGTTTAATTCTTATTCCAATTTTAATTAGGAATCAATTATCATAAACTAAATATGATAATTATTGTAAAGTCATGGTGCACCCAAACTCTATAATAACTATTATTGATAATGTAAAATTTCAAATTATTTTCATATTTAGATTTTTTTAATAAACATTTTACTGCATGCATAAATCTTTATACGTTAGGTATTATGTTTCATTTTGACTTTTAGAAAATTACAGTGTTTAAGTAGAGGTAATTTATGATTTTTCCACAAAATTTTAAAATTTTTAAACTTAAAGATTATTTATTTCATTATTTTTGATATTAAATTTGGTTAAAAGAGTTTTTGTTACTTGTAATGTGAAAAAAAAATATAAAAATTTTGTAAAAATTTCAGACATATATATAAGCATTTATATCATTTAATATAGTTGTTTGAAGATTTTTATATAGTTATTGAGTGATAAAATGACATTTCAAATTATTTTATTTTAATGGAATATAATAATAAATGAAAGTAACGAGGAGGGAGTGGCAGTAGTGGTATTGCATGTGCCGCTAGGCCCTCCAATTTTCTTAGAAAAAATTATGCGTAAAAAAATGTTAAGATTTTAGATTTAGCCGTCCAAATCTACACCTAATAATCATTTTAGTTTATAAATTTTAGTCTTTTAATTTCATAGAGAAAAGAGAGGATAGAGAAAAGAGAGCAAAGAGGAGAGAGAGATGGGGAATAAGTGACAGTAACACATGATAATAATTGACCTAGTATAAGTGGATTCTATTGTCATGTCAACGAAAAAAGAATAAAACATGACATGTAGTAATAAATGATCGGTTAAAAGTAAATTTTATCGTGATATCAGCAAACGAAACGATTTTTTTAACCAAAAATAAAATCATCTTAATTTTTAAATATTAAAAAGTAATATTACACTAAAATAAGCATGTGGCGTAAAATTGCATATTTTATTAAATTTTTAACTATCTTTTTAACTTTCTGCACAATGTTTTTAAGAAGTCAAATGCTGCTTTTGGCGCAAAATATATTGAAATTTTGTTGGAGTAGAACTTTTTATATATTATTAAGAATTATCCTATATTCTTAAAGAAATTGTCATATCCAACCAAATAACTCAGGAAATTTGGCAATTTAATATGGGCAATTTCTCAAAATTGATAGATTTTCCCTTACTAAACAAACAAGAGATGTTAAATCAAATCCATAAGGTTTGTACTCTGTATGTTGCACAAACAATTGAGAATGCTTCAGGGCCCAACCCCCCCAAAAATAGCTGGAACGTTCCTGGAAAGTTCAAAGAATGTATTCTTCTTAGAATGTATTCTTCCTTTTCTCCTCTGATTGGCCAATGGTAAGTTACAAACTCCTACAAGCTACATTTGTAATTACTAAAATTATACTCTTTCAACCATATATCATTTCAACGCATAGCAGTATAGATTAAACAAAGTGAAATTGATTTTATGTACAGATTTGGTTATAGATTATTAATTTCATGGGATTGACAAGTTATTAAACGTTAAGATTGACATGGCACGAACATATGTATAGCATTATTTTCTCCTCTGTTGTCTGTGCCACATAGTACTTGATCAAGCACAATTGAAGACCAACTAGGTAGTGAAAATGCAAAATTGAATCAACAGAACTGCAACTCTATATTGATAGAGGAAAAGCTAAAGCCAAACCCAATAAAAAGAGGAGAAGAGTTCCTCCCCAGTTACTGAATAACAAAATAACTGCTTATATTGATACAGCACAATTGAAGCACTGCAGAAAAACAAGGGAAAAAGTTCCCCCAAGTTCTATTTACAATGGAACCCTTCTGCTGAAACTTCATATTCAAAACCACAAACAACCATAAGATATGGAATTCATTTCATGCCAAAATTACAAGACGCAAAATTCCCCTGTTGCTCTCCAGCAGCTACTCATCTATCAAAATAAATATGTGAGGCTCTTCAAGTTTGTTGCCAGCAGCTTCTGCTTCAACTGCCTCATAACTCCACTTAAAATCCGTCTTCTTGTGCTGAATCATTCGAAAAAGGAAACACAAAAGATTATTTAACATTGAAAAAGGAATAGGAAGGGCATCACACGCAGACTTGGACAAACAAAATTTTGAGATAGACTTACTACTCAAAATAAAGCCTTGAAGCAAACTCTGAGCTCTCTCTGCTTGCTCCGGAGTTCCTGATATTTGGATGGTCTTTTCTGTCACTTCTGGTCTATCTTCCACAATGGTTATATTGGCTCCAGATAACTGTCTCACAAAGCAGAGTCACATTTAAAAATTAGTAAGAGGGAACTCTATAAATTAGAGGCTAAAAGGACTGCACGTGTAGGGTTCACCTCACTAATCTGTGCAAGCTTGTTCTTCGATTTTGTGACCAGCTTGGGAACTGCATGCTCTGGTATAACAATTTCAAGTATACTCCTAGTGACAAGTGGCACAGGGATCCTAACAAAGAAACAAATATATGTTACAAACAAATGAAAAGAATGTCTTTTCATGCATAGAATAAAAGCAATAATATCATAAGAAATGGAACTCAAGGACCAATGGAAAGCTTTCCTTGCTCGACATACATTTCATTTTAATAAGATTCGGGATCCCTTGAATAAGAAGAAATTTTGTCTAGCTATGAATGTAAAGAGAAGAAGGCAAGAGAAGTCAATCCCTCTCTCTACGCTCGAATAAAGAAAGCATTGCCCAATTTGCCAAAGAAAAAAAGAAGCTGAATCAACACCTATTTACTGCAGGTGGAACATCTTCACGGCGTTCACTTTCATTCTGCTGCACTTTTTCAATGCTAGATACTCCAGCATCCTACAAAATGAGATTTTTTTTTTCTCTTTAAAAAATATGATATAAACAGAAGCACAACTGCAGGTTCATTGGAATAAATCACATTCTCATTTTCTGATCACTAAATTAAAGTAGCACAGTTTCCTTCTTTCTGAATATTTGATAAAATAGGAGGGAGATGTTTCTATTTTCTTTTTCCCATATGGTGTGTTTTACTCGCTTTTATTGTTTCATAGGCTCCTGAGTGGGTCAGGAAGTCCTGGAGATTACTTTAATTCAATTAAGTTAAAGCTTATTGATGCTTTATCCAATAATCTCAACAGCAGAAATAATGAACTAAAAATAGACAGCATAAGTTGCATAGTAAGACAGATGTGCAAAAAAGAAACATGAGGCAAGCATGAAAAATAAAATAGAAACAACCTTTGCTGGTAGTGTGGCTGCTGCAGACTGCACATTCTGATATGTTGTGGCAGAAGGTTCACCACCACTATGACCATCGTGAACTGAGGTTGCGCTATTTGGAGAAGCAGCCTCAATTCCCAGAGCATTCCCAGCAACACCAGGTGCAGGAATAGGTGGCAGAATATCCTTCTGAAAGTACTCTTTGTATAAGTAACTCCTTAGTCTCGATGTCACTTCAACAAGAGCATCTCGTGCTGCTTTTATTTCACCTTCAATCTGTAGAATACAAATGGCATTCAGAAACAGTAAAGACAATAACAAATCCTCTTGGAACATTCAACTGCAAACACCAGCTGTAGATGATATTAGATATCACATTCTGTTAAATGGAAGAAAGGCCTGTCAAATTAATAATTATATTTTGAGGAGATTTTATTTATTTAACAAGTATTTTTATATGGTACAAGTCCTTGATTTAGTCTTTAGTTTTAAATTTTCCTATTTTAATATTTCCCAGTTAGAAGGAATTCATAGTTTCCCAATTAGAAAAGAATCCACATTTTATTAGATATTCCTAAGCTTTTAACTTCTATCTACAGATATAGAATTTAATCCATAAAACAAGTCAAGTTTCAGCAAAAAGTACAAGAAACGGGCAACTCTCTCTAGCAGAGTTCCAAACTCTTATACCCTTCAATGTGCTTGAAGGTACAAGCTCCCTTTACAAGTTTGATTAATTGCCTGGTGGTCTGATCTGCACTTTGGGACACATAACACATTCATGCAGGAAAGAAACATATTCATATGTAGCATTCAGGATAATTCACTTCAAGCACTTAATAAGCACTACAAAGGGCCAGCTACAAAATATGGTCATGAGTAACTAACCATGCTCACATATGACACTCCCATCTACCTTAACTCACCTTGACAGTAGAATCTTGGAAATACTTTCTTCAATGACATGTAACGCCAACCATTTTCCTGGCTTTCTAAGCATTTATTCTGTAATAATTCTGAATTGAATCTCATTATATTTTCATTAACACTAATGTTATTTATACAAAGAAAAGCAAACAAAGTAAATAATTATAGTCCCTAATTAGCTCCCTAATTTGCTCCCTAATTAGCTCCAATTACTTTACAGCTGTATTCTAACACTCCCCCTCAAGCTGGAGCATAGATGTTAATCATGCCCAGCTTGTTACAAAGGTACTCAACCCGACTCCCATTTAAAGCTTTTGTAAATATGTCTCCTAATTGCTCGCCAGTCTTCACATAACTGGTGGAAATCACATTCTCTTGAATTTTCTCACGAATGAAGTGACAATCAACTTCAATATGTTTAGTCCGTTCATGGTACACTGGATTAGAGGCAATGTGTAGTGCAGCCTGGTTGTCACACCACAGTATTGCTGGTGAGGAAACCTTGAATCCAATTTCTTCTAACAAATGACAAATCCACATGACCTCACAAGTAGATTGAGCCATGGCTCTATATTCTGATTCCGCACTTGATCTGGAAACAACATTCTGCTTCTTGCTTTTCCAGGACACAAGATTTCCACCAACGAAAACACAGTAGCCAGTAGTAGATCTTCTATCAACTTTTGATCCAGCCCAATCGGCATCGACAAAACACTCAATACAATTGTGTTCATGATTTCTATATAATAAGCCCAATCCTGGAGCCCCTTTTAAATAACACAAAATCTGTTCCAAAGCTGCCCAATGTTTCACTGTGGGCTCAGACATGAACTGGCTTACAATACTAACAGAATAGGCAATGTCTGGTCGGGTTACTGTGAGGTAATTGAGTTTTCCAACCAACCTTCTATACTTCTCAGGATCATCAAAGAGGTCACTATCATCTTTAGTCAAATGAACATTAGGAGTCATAGGAGCATTGCAAGGCTTAGCTCCTGTCTTTCCTGTTTCTCCAAGTAGATCAAGAACATACTTTCTCTGAGATAGAAAGATTCCATTCTTACATCTGGAAACTTCTATCCCTAAGAAATACTTTAGCTGGCCCAGATCTTTTGTATGAAACTTAGCCTGCAAAAAAGTCTTGAGAGCATTGATTCCTGTATAATCATCTCCTGTAATGACAATATCATCAACATAAACAACAAGGAGGATCACCCCAGTGGTGGATTGTTTGAAAAAAACTGAGTGATCACACCTACTCTTTTGTAACCCAAACTCTTGAACTACCTCACTAAACTTGCCAAACCAAGCTCGAGGACTCTGCTTCAAACCATACAAAGATTTTTTTAGATGGCATACCTTTTGATACTCCCCCTGAGCAACAAAACCTGGTGGTTGCTCCATATATACCTCCTCCAAAAGATCACCATGCAGAAAGGCATTTGTAATGTCAAGCTGATGTAAAGGCCAATGTTTCGAAGCAGCTAAGGAAATGAACAAGCGCACAGAGGTAAGCTTTGCCACTGGTGAAAAAGTATCTGAATAATCAACACCATAGGTTTGAGCAAACCCCTTTGCCACCAATCTAGCTTTAAGGCGAGCAATAGAACCATCAGCATTGCATTTTATTGTATAAACCCATTTACATCCAACTGCCTTCTTGCCTTCAGGTAGAGGAACTAGGTCCCATGTTTGATTATTTTCCAAAGCCTGTAACTCCGTAATCATAGCATTATGCCAGCCCGGATGAGATAAGGCTTCCTTAACTGTCTTAGGTACAGAAACAGAGTCTAGAGAGATAATTAAAGAGCTAGAAAGAGGGGATAAGTGTTTATAGGAAATGAAATTGGCAATGGGATATTTAGGAAGAGTGCACTGACGTTTACCTTTGCGAAGACTAATAGGCATGTCAAGGTCATTTGGTGAAGGATCTGATGACGAAGAAACTGGTGCGGGGCATGTATCTTGATGCTCTGATCTTCTGGAATACACTTGTATGATAGGAGGCTTGGCCGGAGGAGCCAAGGGTACAACAGCCTGATCAGTCAAAGAGTCTCCAACTGCTGCTTGCTCAATGTCAGGAGAACTAGCTTCAAGTGACCCAGAACTAGGTTCCTCAGCTGAAACTGGAGAGTAGACATGGTAAACTAGCCAATCATCTTCTTCCTGAATCTGTGTTCCAGTCTGTGATGAAAAAAATGGAATTTGCTCACAAAAACTAACATCTGTTGATACTACATATCTTTGAAGATCTAGAGAGTAACACCGATATCCCTTTTGAATTCGAGAATAACCCAAGAATACACATTTAAGGGATTTAGGATCTAGTTTTGTAAGTCCAGGTTTCACATCACGAACAAAGCAGGTACTTCCAAAGATTCGTGGTTCAATTGGAAACAAAGATTTGGTAGGAAAAAGGATATTGTAGGGAACATCACCATTTAGGACTGTAGATGGCATACGATTGATCAAAAAACATGCAGTAGCAACAGCATCTGCCCAAAAGGCCTTAGGTACATTCATTTGAAATAACAAGGCTCGAGCAGTTTCAAGGAGGTGTCTATTTTTTCTTTCAGCAACCCCATTTTGAGCAGGAGTATCTACACAGGAGGTCTGATGAAGGATGCCCTGTTGGGTCATGTAACTTTGGATAGAAGCTGACATATATTCTTTAGCATTATCACTACGCAATATATGCACAGACACATTAAATTGGGTCTTAATCTCAGCACAAAACGCAGAAAAATGAGCAAACACCTCAGAACGGCTTTTCATAAAATAAATCCAACTCATTCGAGAAAAATCATCAACAAAAGTAACAAAATATCGAAAACCAGTTTTAGACACAACTGGACAAGGTCCCCAAATATCAGAATGAACTAACTGAAAAGCAAACTCAGCTCTCTTATTTACTCTAGGACTCAATGAGCTTCGCTGGTGTTTTGCAAAGTGACATGATTCACAATCCACTAAAGTGACATCAGAAAACTGGGGGCATAACTTCTTCAACACTGGCAGAGAAGGATGGCCTAGTCTGCAATGAGCTTCAAAAGGAGAAACAATACTAGAACAAGCAACTGATCGAGGTACCCAAGAATCCAAAATATAGAGCCCATTAGATACATGCCCTTTACCAATAGTCTGCTTCGTCATAAGATCCTGAAATAAACAATGATTAGGAAAAAAAGAGATAGAGCAATTGAGATCTTTAGTAAGACGACTGACAGACAAAAGATTAAATGCAAGACTAGGTAAGCTTAGTACAGAAGATAAGGTAATGGATGGAGTTGGTTTAACAGTTCCCGACCCTTCAATGTCGTAATGGGATCCATCAGCTATAGTAACAGGAGATGGTGGGTTGTGAGATTGAAAACTGGAAAAGATTTTAGGATTACCTGTCATGTGATCTGTGGCACCAGAGTCAATGATCCATTTGTTTGAGGATGAAATGAGACACTTTTTACCTGACTCAGCAGAAGCAACAACTGGTGAGGTTTGTTTCTTAGATTCTTGATACTGGGAGAATTGTGCATATTCTTCAGCTGATATAGTGACGTATTGTTCAAAGGAAGAAGCAACAGCCGCTGTAGCAGTCTGGGTTTTTTGAGTTTTATTTTGAAGTTTCTTGCAGTACTTCTTTGTGTGTCCAATTTCTTTGCAATAGTAACAAATGACATCACTTCCTCCTCGATTACTATTTCTTCGCCAAGCATCATTTCCTCCTCCTCTGGCAACAAGAACACTAGATGCTTGATTGGATGGTGTATTCTCAGTACGTAACACCCTACTGAACACCTCTTGAAGCGAATTAATCTCAGGACTAGAGAGGATTTGAGATTTGGCAGTCTCAAATTCAGATGGTAATCCAGCCAAAAAACTCATGATTGCCATTTTCTCTCTTTGAGCTTGTTGTTCTTTGATGTCGGCAGTAAAAGGTAAAAGGACATTCAACTCCTCATAAGTCTTTTTGAAATCCATAAAATAAGTTGTAAGGGACTTGGCTTCCTTTTCAGTACGATAGAAAGCTTTACAAACCTCATACATACGAGAAATATTTCCTTTCCCAGAATATAAAAATCCCAAATAATCCATTAATTCCTTTACCAATTCACAGTGATCTATCAAACCAAGGACATCATTATCAATGGAGTTTCTAATTTGTAAGAACAGCCGGGCATCATCTCGTAACCAAGATTGTTTATGCTTAGCATCAGTCGGAGGATCATGGGTCAAATGATCATCTTTATCAATACTAAGTAAATAGATCCTAATGGTTTTGCTCCATTGTAAAAAATTAGACCCATTCAATTTATAATCTGTAATTTTATTAAGGGTGGGAACTACCTCAGTGATTAACTGCCCTGTCCCGTCAGACATTTTTCCAGCCTCCATAATAAAATACAACTAAGCCAATAATACAATAAAAGGGCCAAAGGGAGCAAAGAGGTAGAGAAGGAAAGAAAAACCTCTGCCAATGCCACAAGTTCCAGCAATTGAAAGGAATAACCCAGTCACAAAAGTACCAGAAACAGGCTGGAGATGAAACCGAGAAGGGAGCAGAACCTTCAGAGGAGACCAACTACCACCAAGAGAGGAGACCACCCAAACAGACACCGGAATCTTACCGGAATCAGCGACGCGACGCCGAAGAAGAAGTCGGAGCTTCAACCACCTCTGCACGCGCCTCCACGCGCCGGAGCGTGACAAGTCGCCAGAAACTTCAACCGGCGCGTGAGCGTCACGCGCAAGGAATCCGATCACCGTACTCCGGGAAAAGGCCGATCGGGACCTGGCGCACCTTTCTCCACCGGCGGTGAGACAAATCGATCACCGGAAAATCTGACCTTGAGAGGAACAGAATCCGTACCCAGAAAATGAAACCCAGAAAATTTCCAAACGAGCCCCAGGCTCTGATACCATGTAATAATTCTGAATTGAATCTCATTATATTTTCATTAACACTAATGTTATTTATACAAAGAAAAGCAAACAAAGTAAATAATTATAGTCCCTAATTAGCTCCCTAATTTGCTCCCTAATTAGCTCAAATTACTTTACAGCTGTATTCTAACATATTCAAAACTCATACTGTCAAATGGCATACCTGTACAAGTTCATCAGCCACTGACACACAAGAAGGCAGTTTTTCCCTAGGCAAGATCTGTATTTTTGCACCAGTTAATCTCTCCATTTCAGATAATGATCCATCTCTTCCGTCAAAACATCCAATTTCACAGGAAGAGATAATTAACTTCGTTTTGATAATATTGTCCTTATCAGGAGCAAGATCGACTATCCGACTTTGAATATGCAACAAAGCCTCTTGAGCAGGAAATAGCTCATCATCGGGTCCCTGCATATGGAAAGCAAATAAAATATCTGTTGGTCTTCTAAAAACCAAAATATGGGAGGGTTGCAGAGATATCATGAATGCGGAAAACAGCCAAAAAGAAAAGAGTAAAAAAAGAAAAAAGAAAAAAGAAAAAAGAAAAAGTTCCAAAGCATAAAATATAAGAAACTTCAAACTGAATTTCCGAAGCATAAAATAAATCATAAGCTAAATTGCAAGCTGAATGACAACCATCGCAATTAAAACATTCCAGAAACTGCAAACTGGATGCATATAAATAGCATTGCATAGTGAGATAAAGGGGTGATAAGTACCTCCTCAGATGAAACGATAATGATCTGCTCATCTGATCCAGACACAGGATCAGAGACCCTCACATCCACTCCAATTTCATTCTGAAGCAAATCTACTATGCCATCCACCTCCCCAACAACCCTATTAACCTTTTCAACAGGGCAAAGCATTTTAAACACAAGGTCCTCACCAGAAAAGAGCTGTGCATTGTCAGCCATGGGATGCCCAGCTTCACCTGTATAACTAGGTTGCCGGGAGGAATAGTTATTGTTTCTGTAATTGTTGGAAGATATTCGTGATCCAAATGAAGGTCCATCTATTGATGAACGACGACCTGCATTATTCATGTGAGGAATATAATCCTCATCAGGAAAAAATCTTTCTGGAGAGTGTATCCGCCCGTGGAAATTTCCGTGACTACGATCACGATGCTGACTCTCCCTCAGACGTGATGAAATAATTGCTATAGCATTCTTCACGGCATTCACATCACCTACAACCTGCTTGGGAAACAAAAACCCTCATTACAACCATTTTCAATTGATATCATTCTCTAATTTATCAGCCAAAACAAAAAAGCAATAGGCAGAATATCCTCCATTGCCAAAGTAATCACAAAAGATTAACTGGTCCGTCTGTCATAACATGCAATTACTGACTAACTCAATTGCATGCCGGTAGTCGAGATGGGTTGAGATTGTAATTTCGCAGTCATGAGAATCCAAAAGAACAACATTAATGCTCTACTTTCCATGGCAAGGTAACTGATTTGCCAATCAGGGAATTAAAACAACCATTAGAGAGCAGCAACAGGCGCTATCTTTATAAGCATATTAAATCAATGATTGTTCTCACTGAACTTCAAATGCCGAGTTAATGCCCTTTGTAGTTAAACTTGGTTAAATGAAATATCCAAGAACAACCGAGCAATAAATTCTCAAAAATCCCACGATTCATTTGAGTTCAAGTGAGTCATCATCAGTTCAAAGTTTTAGCTGTCTACTGATTTAGATCAAATGGAAAGTGAATGAAGTCAAGGGCATTAAAGCAATGTAGCAGTAACTCTCTTAAAATGGTCCGTTTCACCAAAATCTAAACTTGCCATTTGCAGGGGTTGAAGTGATAAAGTTTGATTTTTTAGCAAAAAGTCCAGTTGTAGCAGTAATAGTAAAGGTCAAGAGAACCTGAACAATCTCCTCAGACATGGAAACGCAGCGAGGCAAAGTATGATCTCTAGGCAAAATCCTAATCTGGGTCTTTGTTTCAACCCTCATTTGCTCAATGATCTTCCCTCCTTTCCCCAACAAACAACCCACATGCATTCTAGAAACCACCAACCTAGTAGCTACTCTGTTCCCTCTCCCACCATAATCCTCCTCTTCAATTCCATATCCACCGCCATTCATCCCAAATTGACCATCACTCTCCAGAATCCTATCGTGTATCAAGAAAAGCGCCTCCTGGGCCGGCGAGAACGCCGGCATTCTCCCTTCCGGATCCCTCCGCCGCGTATCAGAAATCTCGATGATTCGCTCCTCATCTCCCGGGATCAGCTCGTGCACGTTGATCCACGCGCCGGTATGTTGTCTAATAGATTTGATTATACTCCCCGACTTGCCGATTACTCCACCGGCTTTCATGTCATGGCAGAGAATGCGGTAACTGGTGGTTACCATCAAGTTCGAGTCTTGTTGGGGTTTGGATTGGCGGTTGTTTGTGGGGTTTGGGCCGCCGCTGCCACGGTGGCGGTAGTTCGCCGGAGTATAGTGGTGGTTGTTGTATCTGGGTTTAGTCCTACCCACGTTGTTGTTGTTTTCGTTTTCATAGTCTTGATGGTCATAATAGTAGTTCCGTTTAGATCTAGATCTCTCCATCTCATACCAATGAAAGGTCAAGCAAAAGGTATTCTTCAAAATTTCTTGATTGACTTGCTAATGTTGTCGGTAAAATGTCCCAAGGTTCAATTTTTACACAGAAACTGAAAGATTTCTGTTTGTTTGTCGGTAAAATTACGCAGAAAAGGAGAAAATGAAAGTGGAATGCTTTAGAGCAAATGAAACCCAGAAGATGAAGAGAGTGTGAAAGAGAGTCACACAAGAGAAGCGATAGACAGACATTATATTAGATTTATAGCTGCTAAAGATTTAAACTTTAACCCCCTGCTTCAGTTTCCGATTCTTTACTTTGTTGGTGTGTTAAAACATATTCTACTACCTTTACTTGACTTTGTACAATATTGTGTGGACAGACGCAAAAACGATGTCGTTTTCTGGAATTTCATGTTTCTTGGTCAAGCTTCGAATGGGGGAGAGTTTGGTTGGACAGTGTGTCCTGTGGAAATAAACGCCAGTCTTCATATTTCAAATTCCATGCTCTACTCCTAACTTTTTAATTTTTATTTTGTATTGTTTTTTTTTCTAGTGTAATTTAATATCTGTTGGCAATTTAACCAATTAAAAATAATTTTTCTTACTTATAATCAATGTCACCAACCAATTAATTGAAGGTTTAAATTTGTTTTCCGATGAAATTTAATGATTCGTTTTACATTTAATGGTAAACTTACGAAAGTACATTATTTATATATTTATATTTTCTTATTTCTTTATAAAATATTTAAAAAAATTAAAAAGAAAAAAAAAAAAGAAAAGAGGAGAAGAATAGCTCTAGCAACCAAAAGGCAACATCTTCTAAGTACAAAGAATCCTATTAAGTTCAATTTAAAATAGAATAATGATGAAGTGATAAACTAAACAAACAAATATATATATATATGATAACATCTTGGTTTTTCCGGACTTTTGTCTTTGACTGGATGACCAATATACCTAAAAACAAAGAAATTCGATATAATTTTTTGACGAGCGAAAGTTCCGACAATTAAGTTAGAATGAAATTAATAATAGAAAAATAGTCAAAAGTATCAAGAGAGAGAAATACCTGAAGTGTGGCATCTATTTATGGAGATTGGAATCTTATACTGAGTAGGATTCAACTTTCCTATTCAAGCAACAATTTTTTGTCATAAATAAAGAGCTATGAAGACTTTTTTTTGTTAAATAGGAGTGTATGTGTAATCCTCTGAATATTACACATTCCTTTTAGGGTAAGGCAAGTTAGCTCTCCTAACTCGATACAAACTATTCTCTTAGTAAAATGATCATCTAGTGCGTTTGTCGGGATAAAAAAGCTCGAATTTGAGGATTATTTTAACTAACCAAACTACCTAGTGATCGGGCTACTTGAGAGATCCGATTATCATAAGTCCTCCCGAGTGAAGGACACTTATGTCAGTAAATAATGACAGCTATAAGATGGTGGCAGCTTTGGCACGAATCTTCAAATTAAAAACGATGCAACTCTTCGCACTTTTCACAGCTGACAATTATCCATGGGGTTGCCTCAGTTCCTGCATTGAGAAATTAATTGTGGTAAGCTATCAATCCCT
This sequence comes from Excoecaria agallocha, assembly GCA_037975025.1. Classification (NCBI taxonomy): domain Eukaryota; kingdom Viridiplantae; phylum Streptophyta; class Magnoliopsida; order Malpighiales; family Euphorbiaceae; genus Excoecaria; species Excoecaria agallocha. Next base: position 28,042,434 of record CM075822.1, read on the forward strand.
AACTCATCCTAAACATCCATATATCGACCAACCAATGGCTTCAACCTTCTATATAAACCCCTTCTATTTTACTGCATTTCTTCATTTGGTCATTTTACAATTTCTCCTTGCCTTTTTTGTGCTATTACTTTACAATTCGCCATCGTTCATCGTCTAGCTTTTCTCACTTGTTTAATAGCTTCTGTTTTTTATAGATTTGTAACTCAAATCTATTCTCTTGCATTTTAACTTTGTTTTCTAGTTTCTGAAGATAAGAGTGAGTTAGAAAGTTCTAGCAATAAAGCTAGGATTAGTAAAGGTTTATTAGATGACAGTTCGCTAAGTGCTTCTAGCATAGTTAACCATTGAGGAGAATGTTCAAACCAAACAAAAGAGAAAAGAACCTCGACCACTCCCCAAGGTAAGCAACATTAGTTCCATCATAAAAACCTCGGATCTAGATACCCCGAGAGAGAGGCTAGAGATATCTGATCAGTATGACCTTTGAGCTCCAAGTTCTTCTATTCGAGCTAATGCCAAATTTAACAACAAAAGGAGAATAGTCCTTTATGAGGTAGGCATAGAAGCTAGGGTGAACATCCCCTTAAATAATTCGAAGTGGATCTTCTCAACTACTATGACCTCACCGTCATACAACTTTATCCTAATGTTTGGTGAACCATTTCAACTTTTAAATTTAGACACAAGAGCATGATATCGCGCTTACTGTCAAGCTATTTCGAGCAATGCATGTGATTAAATTATGGATAGCTATAGAATTCCATTATTATGTACAAGCATAAGCTGGGTATGGTGTGTTCATTAGAAAACTTGACTTATTGAAGAACTAGAAGAACCGCTGCTTCAATCTAAAGAGCAAATAAGACTATCCCTTTTGAACATCCTAGGAAAGGTTTGTCAATAAAAATGACAACAAATTGTTGTTAATAGAGGAGGAAAAGGCCACTTAAGCTCTCTTGAAGGAGCTTGCTAAAGATAAAAGGGATAAAAGGGATAAAAGTCTCCAATTGGGTCCCTTTACACAAAATAAAGATCATAAAAAGAAGATAGCTAAAATATTTTTTATATTCCAAATTCTAAGTCCCATGTATTCTCATTGTGCATTTGTCTCGTAGTGATGAAGAGAATAAACAAATCGAGCATTGCAAAGGTAATGCACTAGAAGAAAGCCAAAATCAGATCAAACCAACCTCTACCAGCGAATATCCCTTCTGAAAGTCCTACTACTCCCAATGTTCCATCTAATAGTCTACCTCCAACCATGACAATTGTTATACAAATGTTTCTCCACCCATCGAATAGAATAGGCCATCCACGATCATACCTAGACCATTAATATTTAGATCTTTGGTAGAAGAGTCTGTTTGGCTGGGGGTAATAAAAACACACTAAGTTGAGGTAACAATCCCGAGCTGAGCTTTGACTTCTCAATATTTTACAAAGTGTTGAAGTCCTAAACTGTTCCTCTCTTTACAAGGGTTTATCATTATTAACAAAATGAATAGACTTATAGGTCTGTGGAAGGAAGATAAGAAAGTAGATGCCTAAATAAGTTGGAGAAGGCAAAGAAAAAAACTAAATAATGCCAAAACGGAGCCGCCGAGGCTGAAGCTAAAGCCAACAAAGGAGCAGATTCCATTCAAAAAGCTGCATAAGCCAAAAGGAAAGCTAAGAAAGCCACTCGAAGGGCTGTCAAGGCTAAAGACTTGCTAGCTAAGGAGAGAGAAATGCTTTTGTCAACAAAGTCCAAGTTGGAAAAGAGTCAAAGGAAAAAAGCTAAACTTGAGAAAAATGTGCTGAATTAGAAGATCAAATAGTGGAGCTTACTATTGACACGTGCATTACCTTTGGAAAAAAGTTAGCAGATGTTATAAAGGAGAAGTTTTCACACGAAGACTTGTCATGGATGGATGATATCTGTCTAGATGAGGATTAGTTAGGTTTTTATTTCCTTAATAGTATAATTTCTTAACTTATGCATTTGTTTTTGTAATGAATTAGATTTTGGCAATAATAGTGTACCGAACTTGTCCTTGAGACATTAAGCCCCGAAGTGACCAAATTTATAAAGTCTGACCTAGTTTAGACTTAGCTTGTTAACTTTTATCGGTGATTGCACTTCGATAGCTTTCTCGAGGATGAGATGTCCCACCCGAAGAATTCTTGGCTTTAACTTACGAATCATGATAGGATGTCATGCATTATTAGTACACAACAACTTAGATTTGTCCAAGCTCTCTCTTTCCTTCCAAATTGTCCAAATGATGCAACAACCGATCCTTATTGGTCTCCTTATTATATTGAAAAGTTTGAATTCTTAGCATATCGATCTTATAAGAGATGACTACTTTGTAAGTTAAGGAGAAAGGTATGACACATATTGCTACCCAATGGGATGTTTGATTAGCCCATAAGATATTGTTCAACTCATCTACCTAGAGGCCTTTGGCGTCATCAAGCCTCTTCTTAAGACAAGTTAAGATAGTTTTTCTTGTTACTTCAGTCATACCATTGGATTGGGGGTGATACAGTGAGCTAGATGTGTAGTTCTTCATAAAAGTTCTTGAAGGATTGGCAATCAAATATTTTCTATTATTAGTAATAAAGGTGTACAGAATGCCAAACCTAGTAATAATACATTTTTGCAGAAATTTTATTATATTTGTTAGAGTGATAGTTACCAAAGGCTCAACCTCAACCCACTTTATCAAATGGTTGATCGCAACCACTAAAATTTTTTGCTATATAGGAAAATGACCCTACTATGCAAAAAGCCAAGGGCTATATATCATCATTTGCTGAGCTGGCCTCAGATGAATGATTTTACCAAACCACTGGCATTTATCACACTTCTAGACCAACTTATTTGCATTGCTCTCTATTTTAGGCCAAAAATACCCTTGTAAGATTGCTTTCCACGCTATTGTTTAGGCATCCTTATACGCACCATAAATGCCTCCATGTATCTCCTTAAGGATATAATTACCTTTTTTTGAGCTTAAGCAGAGTGCCTAAGGATAAGAGTAAGATCACTTATATAATTTGCCATTGAGGATAGCATATAGACTAGACTACCACACTATCTTCTTAGCTTTTGTTTGGAAGAGCACCTATAACTAGGAACCAATAGATTGGGAGTCGTCAACCATCCATCTATTTGTTAAGATGGATTGTATGAGTCTCATAATATGGTTGGGTAATGATAGCCCAAATTATATCCATTATTTGTATTGTACTCTCAAGGGATGCCTATTTGGCTAAAGTATATGTACCCTTATTTTCCACTTGAGGTATTTGCTTGATGACCCATGAACTTTTGATTCATTCAAGCTGAGATAATGGGGCAATCACAAGTCCTCGGTATTGAATCATAATTTGCTTCTTAACCTTAAATTTATCGAGCAACTAATTAATGAACAACTGAGAGTTAGAATAAATAAGTAAGGAGTCTAGTTTTACTTCCAAGGCAAGTTATATGTCAAAATATGGCTTCATATTTTGCAACATTATTGGATACAGGAAAGGATATTCGAGCCATTCCTCAAATGGAGATTTTTCCAAGACTTGTTAGAACCACTCCAACTCCGGCTCATTCAAAAGACACTACCCGATCCAAACTCTAGGAGGTTTTAGTTGGTTCAGGTGGAGAAGCATGTAATTTAACCACAAAATCAACTAGGATTTGAGCTTTCATAGCTGAGTGAGGCTTATATTGGATATCAAATTCACCTACATGGGCTGCCCATTCAGTGAGTCTTTTTTATGCCTCTAGTCTTTGCATTACTTTTTTTAGACTCGTGTTAGTCCAAACTATCACAGTATGTGCTTGAAAATAAGGTTGTAACTCACTTGCCGAAGTAACAAGGGATAAGGCTAGTTATTCTAAAATTGGGTACCGAAGCTCGATATGTAACACCCTATACCCGATCAGTTAGAAGACCCGGATACTAAATGCCACAATCGGGTTTAGGCTATTCTAGTTTAATAAAATAAACCTTAACTAAAACACTATTTATTTGTAAAAATTTTGGCAGAGTATCCCCTAAAATTCAAGATAACCCCCTGAAGAATTCATCTAAAAACACTTCTATTTAATCTCATCCTACCATCCATTCTCCATTCAAACTTCAACACACAATTAATGCCCTTCCTCCAATTATTCATAAGCCAAAAAAAATAAACCATTCATAATACTAAATTTACCATATTCTCCTTCTAGATACAATAACAATTGTCCATAACTATTTACATCATGTTACATATCCATAGGTTTACAACATGCCAAAATATACCATATTAACCCTGAAAAGCTATAGTGTATCCACCTCAAAATTCTTCTTTGATACGATCCAAATTTTGGTGCAAATTCGCTTACGGCTCTTCTTCAAAAACTTTTTTAACCTATGCGCGAAAAGAAAACCACGCGCTAAGCATAATGCTTAGTGGTGTTCAAGCAATTCTATTTTTTCAAAATATATATTAAATTAAGTAAAGCATATACACATTTAAATTTATCAAGCAATGCACATTTCACCCATCGAGCATATACAAATGATAAGAAAAATCTAGAAAGGCAATTTGAGCAAGTATATGAATATGATTATTGTTTACTAATTAAACCAAATGTCTGGCTAAGTCTACGATCTGAATTTGCCCCAAGTAAATCCAACAAAACCGCATCGAGCTGGATAAATAGGATGTAATCGGGGGATCCAGTTCTCGGAACCATCCAATCCCCTTTAACAATTTTTCTTATTCCACATACTCAATTTTTCTATTAATTATATACATTTTTATACACACACACACACACACACACACATATATATACATGCAATTATGGATTCAGCTCTCGAAGCCATCTAATCCATAACTCAATTAAATTACATACACCGGATTCAGCTCTCGGAGCCATCCAATCCGGTGTTACATATCAAAGCGCCGCATTACGATTTCCCTAATTGGCATGCTAATTTTATCCAATTTCTCCAATTCTTATCTGGCTTTACTAAGGGCAAATGAGAAATTTCCATAACAAATATACTTTACTTATTTTTAATCAAATAATTTAACCTTTAAATTCACTTTTCCTTGCCTTTCATGGTATCTTTAACAATCACTTATTATTTATCAAGAACTAGGAATTTCATATAACTTAATATCATAATCTATAATTCAAGTAAAACTTTCTCCAATTACATTAACTAACTTAAGTCACATTCAATTTATGTAAATCATAAAACAAAACTATTAGTCTTTGAGTTCACAACCGATTCATATATATGTACATGCAACTTGTCAAGTTTTAAACTTAATATTTATAACCTTACCCATAATTACTCAACTATAATTTAAAAGCCTTCATGTACAATAAGCATGTTAACTAAAATTTTGTGTATAATGCATGCTTATTAATTTTTGTTTTAAAAAATCACAAGTATAACATAACATCATTTAATTTTAAACTCAATTTACATAATTTTAAACATAAGAAAATTAGCAACAACTAAATCCTCCAATAACTTAAAATTTCTAACATACATAATGCAAAATTAAAAGGAAAAATAGATTTGCTTGAACACTTACTTGCTTGATGATTTCTTCTTAATCAGCCTTTAAAACATCAATTCTCCATCAATTTCCTTCTCTTTCTCTATTTTCTCCATCTACACCATTTCCCCTCTCTACAAAAATTCACATTCCATAAGAATTGTTCAACAATTCATTTATTAATTCATGATTTATAGCAAATTCCAACAATTATTTGGCTAATAATCCACCTAACCACCTTGAATTTCATTTTTCCCCAATTAATCAAAACCCTAAATCTAAAATTACATCATCTCTACCTCACATATCTCCCTATAAATCAATAATTAAGAGTCAAAAATGCTTACCCAACCAAAATGAGAGAGAGAGAGCAACACAAGGGAAATCAGGTGGAGGAGGAGCCAAACAAAGCTGCTGCCAAGCCAAGAAGAAGAAGAAGAAAAAGAAGAAGGAGAAGAAAGAGGAGGAGGCAGCGGTGGCATGGACGGCGAGGGCGACGGTGGTGGGAATGACAGTGAGTGGCTGGCAGACTGAGAAGAAAAAGAGGAAATAAGTGGCCAAAATGATGTAGTTTTGGCCAAATGTCCTTTTTAGTCCCCTAACTTTGCTCTAATTACAAATCAACCCCAAAACTTTTTAATTCTTTACAATAATACCCAAATACAATTATAATTCCACCCAAAATTATTTTATGTTTATAGTTTTGTCAATTTATATATAATTCGGGTTAATCCAAAAATCGGGGCGTTATAATTTCTCCCTTCTAAAAATAAAATTTTGTCTTCGAAATTTACTTGAGTAAATAATTTTGGATAATTCTTTCTCATTGTGTCCTCTAGTTCCCAGGTAGTTTCTTCTACCTTGTGATTCCTCCATAGGACTTTTATCAATGGCACCGACTTATTTCTCAGCTGCTTGATTTTTCTTGCTAGGATTTGCACTGGTTTCTCTTTATAAGTCAAATCTGACTGAACTTCAACATCCTTCAAAGACACAATATGTGATGGATTAGATCGGTATCTTTTTAACATTGACACGTGGAAGACATTATGAAATTTTTCCAATTCTCACGATAAATCTAACCTATAGGCTACTGGTCCTACTCGCTCAATGAATTCAAAAGGACCAATAAAGCTTAGAGCTAATTTACCCTTTTTACCAAACAAAAGCACCTTCTTCCATGGAGAAACCTTCAAGAAGACTTTATCACCAATTACATATTCAATGTCTCTTCTTTTCAAATCTGCATATGTTTTTTTTACGATTAGAGGCAGCTTTTAATCTTTCTTTAATGATCTTCACTTTATCCTCTGTTTCCTTAAAGAGATCTGGACCTATAAATTTGCTTTCTCTGAGTTCTATCCAACATAAAGGTGTCCTACACTTCCTGCCACAAAGCGCTTCATAGGGTGCCATCTGTATACTAGCTTGATAGCTGTTGTTGTATGCGAATTCAATCAATGGAAGGTATTTATCCCAACTTCCTTCAAAATCAATAACGTAACTTCTCAGCATATCTTTTAATACTTGAATTACCCTTTCAGATTGACTATTTGTCTGAGGATGAAAGGCTGTACTATATTTGCACGTGGTACCTAAGGCTTCTTTAAGCTTCTTCCAAAATGTTGAAGTAAATTTTTGATCCCGATAAGATATAATGGAGGATGGAACACCGTGTAACCGTACTATCTCGTTGATATACAATTTTCCTAACCTTGAAAGTTGATAGTGATGGAATATGACATGGTATGCACATAAAGATCACGCAGCGGAAAATAATAAAATTTGATCATGCATGCCATACAATTCCATGACAAGAATCGAAACATGCAATTTTAGGGTTTTAAAACTTACAACTTTAGATGCCTTTAAAACTTGATTTTGATGATGACCAGCAACCAAGGAGGATATCTTAGCCTTAGACCTTCACCACCAATGCCAAGGAACATCCTTTTCGCCACTCGTCTCTATTCTCACACACACACACTTGCAAAGATAGCTTAAAAACCGAGATTGCTAGCTCTCAAAATAAGTATTGTGTAATGGCTATGGTTTGAAGCTACAAGACTTGATCTTGTACTTCTTTTAAGTGCTATTAATACCCAAGAACACAAGAGAATGAGGAACAATCCTTTCTCCTTGTGAAAATTGGCCAAAAGAATTTTGTGTGGGAGAGAGAAAAGTTCACGCCAAAACCATAGAAGAACTAGGGTTTCATGCCACACACTTGTAACCCTAGGGTTTTATTTCTTTACTAATATATATCATTATCTTTTGGCAAGTGTTTGATCTAAATTTTACTATCTCAAGATAATTAATTCAATCTCAATCACTTCCTAAAAATAAGTAATATATATTGATTTAAACTCCTTTGAATTTAAAATTCAAATTTGAAATAAAATACAAGACATTTAATTAAATAAAACCACTTAATATAAGTAATGTGCATGTGCCGAAATTCCTTGGTTTTTATCTTGGAATTTTGGCCACTTCACCTTATATTTAAATGATTTAATTTAATTTAAATTCTTTTAGGCTTTAATACTCAATTAACTTAATTAATACAAGATAATTAATTAATTGAAATTAAACCTTGTGGGTTGAATTTTTCTCTCTCATGGACCAAGGTCCAATAGCATTTATAATGCCCATTACATACATTAATTTGATTTAATTAAAAGCCCAAATTAATGCCTAATACTTTAATTAAATATTTTAAGCCCAATGCTTTGTGTGCGATCCTATAGGTCCATTTGATGTTGGCAATGAATTAATTCAAAGGCTATATATATTCTCTAGCAAGATATTATAACATTCCAAATTAAATGAAAATGCATATGGCATTTGGTGATCTAATGCAATTTTGCATAGTCCCTTACCCATAAATATCAGAATTAATATAAGGCACGGAACTAGTTACCCTTATAAATATTAATTCCTTTCTTGATATTCCAGTGACACTGAACTCTCAGATAAATAATGATTACTCATTATTTCATCTCTGTATGGCCATACACTTCTCAGTTCACTGATCAAGTGGCCGATGATATTTTCTCTCTTATAGAGAGGGGTAATCCCTTCACTTCTCTCATACTCTCTAACATGAATCAATGCATACCTAAGTATACCCGTACTTGTCACTCAATTACGAGCACGTTAGGTGTATGTCAAAGCACACAGTAATTCATAAAGAGTTTCATAGAGATTTTAGGTCTAAAAACCCTAATACAAAACTTGCATATGAGAAACACTTATGACTTATACCATGTAGTGTTCTCATGAGTGGATCGAATCCAGATACCATGTTCTAAACATGTATCTATGATCTCTGATTGACACTCTTGTCCTTATGATTCGTAAGACAGAACTCAACTTATTAGAGAGAGCATACTAGTCTTAATTCATTTGTTATTCCCATAACAATGACTGACTAGGGATATTTAGAATGAAGTCTCATTTGTTTCAAGGTCTTACAACCTTGTGCCTCACACATGATAACTTAAACTGAAATAACATTCTTGGATAGTTCTATCAATTGATATGCACAGGAATACAATAGATAAAACAAATGCCTCATTTATTAACTAAAGTGTTTTATTACAATGTATTGGGGGCCAGGGCTTACACTAACAATCTCCCACTAGCACTAGTCCCAATTGGGCATAGCCCTAAGACCGAATGCTCTCAAATGAGCTTCGTGCAGATTTGGACGCAACTATTTCGTCAAAGGATCTGCTACATTGTCTTCACTTGCTATCTTGCTAACCTTGATGTCCCAACGATCAATGAATTCTCTGATCAGGTGGTACCTCCTGAGTATGTGTTTGGATTTCTGGTGTGACCGGGGCTCCTTGGCCTGTGCGATGGCCCCGTTGTTGTCACAAAAAATTTCTAATGGATCTAGGATGCTTGGGACCACTCTTAATCCAGAAATGAAATTTTTAATCCAAACTGCCTCTTTTGTAGCCTCACTCGCTGCAATATACTCAGATTCTGTAGTTGAGTAGGCAACGGTCTCTTGCTTCGAGCTTCTCCAGCTGATAGCATCACCGTTCAAAACAAAAACAAACCCAGATTGCGATCTAGAATCCTAAGTGCTGGTCTGAAAAGCAGCATCGGCATAACCTTGTATGACGAGCTCTTCTTGACCACCATACACCAAGAAGTGATCCTTAGTCCTTCGCAGGTACTTCATAATCCCTTTTACAGAAGACCAGTGCTTCTCACCAGGGTCTTGCTTAAACCTACTGGTTATACTCAGTATATGAGCAACATCCAACCTAGTACATAACATAGCGTACATGATAGATCCAATAGCATATGCATATGGGATTCTACTCATGTTGTCCCTTTCCTCTTTGGTTTTAGGGCACTGTTCTTTAGTCAAAGGAACTCCCAAAGCCAAAGGTATGTACCATTTCTTTAAGTCTTCCATACTAAAATGCTTCAGTACTTTGTCTGTGTACTTTTCTTGACTTAGTCCTAAAAGCCGATTCGATCTATCTCTATAGATTCGAATACCAAGTATTATCTCGGCTTTACCTAAGTCTTTCATTGAGAAACATTTTCCCAACCATTGATTAACCTTTTGCAATGTTAGAATGTCATTCCCAATGAGAAGGATGTCGTCCACATATAGGACTAGAAATACTACTATGCTCCCACTAACCTTCTTGTACACACAAGGCTTATCTTCGTTCTTGATGAAGTCAAATTCTTTGATTGCCTCATCAAAACGAAGATTCCAACTTCGGGATGCTTGCTTTAATCCATAAATGGATTTTTGAAGCTTGCAAACCTTCTTAGGATGCTTGGGATTGACAAAACCCTCAGGCTGTGTCATATATACATCCTCAAGTAAATTTCCATTGAGGAAAGCAGTTTTGACATCCATTTGTCATATCTCATAATCATGATATGCAGCTATGGTAAATAAGATCCTAATGGACTTGAGCATGACTACAGGCGAAAAGATCTCTTCATAGTCTACACCATGAGTTTGTCAAAAACCTTTTGCTACTAGTCTACCTTTATAGGTCTTATTAGCTTTGAGTTTGAATAGCCACTTGCATTCAATTACCTTCGCACCTTTCGGTGGATCAACCAAGGTCCAAACTTGGTTATCGTACATTATTTGCATCTCGAATTTCATGGCTTCAAGCCAATTTTTTGAGTTTGGGCTTTCAATAGCTTCTCAGTAGGTAGTAGGATCCTCACGATCTACTAACTCAATAGTATCACTATCAGTTATTAGAAATCCATATCTCTCAATCTCCTGACGTACCCTACCAGACCTTTTAGGTACTTGTGTAATGGGTTCTTGTTCCACAACTGGTTGTGAAATTGATCCCACTTCCAACTTATCCTCTATAGGAGCTTGTGGCACTTGAATTTCTCTAAGTTCTACTTTACTCCCACAGTCTTTCTTGAGAAGGAACTCCTTTTCCAAGAAAACAGCCTTGCGAGCAACAAATACTTTGTTCTCGACTTGTGAGTAAAAGTAGTATCCCTTTGTTTCTTTGGGATAACCCACAAACAAGCAGACAGTGGATTTGGACTATAGTTTGTCAAATGTTAATTTCTTAACATGTGCTTCACAGCCCTAAATCTTGAGAAATGACATATTGGGTTCTTTCCCAGTCCATACCTCGTATGGTGTCTTCTCAACTGCTTTAGTTGGAGTACGGTTTAGTAGAAACGCAGCAGTTTCTAATGCATAACCGCAAAAAGAGACAGGAAGATTAGCTTGATTCATCATAGATCAAACCATGTCCAATAGAGTTCGATTTCTCCTTTCGAACACACCATTCCATTGTGGCGTTCTGGGAAGAGTGAGCTATGAAATAATACCACACTCTTTTAGATGACTGTTAAATTCTTGGCTTAAGTATTTGCCACCTTGATCTGATCGAATGGCTTTTATACTTTTCCCAAGTTATTTTTCTACTTCGTTCTTAAACTCCTTGAATTTCTCAAAAGTTTCAGATTTGCACTTCATTGATAGACATAGCCATATCTACTGAAGTCATATGTGAACGTCATGAAGTAGCTAAAACCACCTCTAGTTTGTGTACTTAATGGTCCACATACATCGGTATGTATTAGTTCCAATAAGCCATTAGTCCTTTCACCTTTCTTGTTAAAAAGACTCTTTGTCATTTTTCCATGCAAACATGGCTCGCATGTATCATAAGACTCTAAGTCGAATGACCCAAGCACTCCAATTTTGTGGAGTCTTGAAATGCGTTTTTCGTTTGCATGTCCTAAATGACAATGCCAGAAGTATGTAGGGTTCAATTCGTTTGATTTAACCCTCTTTGTATTAATGTTTCATATGAACTCTTTGTTTTGTAAATCAAGGATATAAAGGCCATTTTCCAACATGGCATTGCCATAAGAAATGCCTTGGCGACGAATATGAGCATTGCCATTTTTAATAACAAAATCAAATTCACCCAAATCCAAACATGAAACTGAAATAATGTTTCTGCTCATAGTAGGCACATAATAACAATTTTTCAAAACTAAACAAATTTCGGAAGGTAAAGTGAGTTGATAGTCGCCTATCTCTATGGCAGCAACTCGTGCTCCATTCCCCACACGGAAGTCTACTTCATTCTTCCCAAGTAATCGCTTATTTCTTAGCCCCTGCATATTTGAACAAATGTGAGAACCACAACCGGTATCCAATACCCAAGTGGTAGAAATAGAAAGGTTAATCTCAACAACAAAAATACCAGAACTGGACGCCTTGGCTCCATTCTTCTTTTGTTGTTCTTTGAAGAGAGCGTAATTCTTCCTCCAATGCCCTATCTTGTTGCAATGGAAGCAAGTGCTCTCACTCTCTTTGAGCTTCTGCGCCTTAGGCTTGGATTGGACCTGAGGTGAACTCCCACTTGACTTGAACCGAGCCAGGTCATTCTTGGGTTTTGCCTTTCCCTTTCCCTTAGCAGGTCCCTTTTTAATGCCCCCTTGAACCATCAATACGGGATTGGTCTTTCGAATGTTCTCTTCAGCATTCTTAAGCACCCCATGGAGCTCAGTGACTGACTTGTTCATTGCATGCATGTTATAATTCGTCACAAATGGATCATAATCATCAGTCAATGATCCTAAGATCAAGTTAGTGGCCAATTCCTTTGGTACTTGTACCTCAAGCTTCTCAAGAGTATCAAGATACCCTTTCATCTTGAGTACATGGGTACTAACAGGAGTACCCGCAGCCATCTTACAAGAAATCAAGACCTTTGTTGTCACGAACCTCTCGGGATGAGTTTGCTCTTGGAACATCTCCTTGAGGTGCACCATGATCGCATAAGCCTCTTGGTCCATAAATTGCTTTTGCAAGTCAGGCATCATATTGGCTAGCATCAGACAGGTCACATCATTGGAGTCACTCTTCTTGGTCTCAAAAGTTTCCTTTTGAACCGCAGAGGCGTTCCTAGCAGGTTCTTCAGGCAAGGGTGCATCCAAAACATACGACTTTTTCTCTTACTTAAGAACTATTCTTAAGTTTCGAGACCAGTCTATGAAATTGGTGCCATTTAATTTGTCCTTTTCAAGGACCGATCACAATGAGAAATTATTGTTTGAAGATGCCATTTTCAATCTACAATAAAATTTAGCAAGATTAAATGAGGTCTTATTTATAATCCCACAAATCGAATTAATATCCCTTTAAATAATTCACGTTAGTGATTTAATGTGGGCCAAGATCCACTTTTCACAACAACTTATTAGTCAAGTTGAGCTTGTACACCTAACAAGTTAAGTTACTTAGGTAGGAAAAACTCCAATCATATCTCGCACATGACTCTTGGATCAAATGGGCTAACATCTTAATATGTTATAGCACAAACCCATTTATTAGTTGCCTAAGTCCGGGCATCCCTTTCCATGTTAAGTCTAACCTACATTCACAACCCATGCCTCACAAAGTAAATTGGGCGCATCTAGAACTCCTAGTCTATGTGACCGATGATCGATGCCTTGACATGTTTCGAATTAGGAAGGCAACTTTGTGACTTACTATTTTTAGGGATTCATTTTATTACGGCTTACATGGCATACGCTTTGTCATCCATTCATAGCATGCATATATAAATAATTGTATAAAGTAAAGCGTGACAAACATGGGTCAAAAAACCTATAACTAAGATTCTATACTATTACATAAGAATATTTGAGTTGGGCTTCTCCACTCCGGTGGGCTTCGTCTTGATTTACAAAGTCTTCAAGTATATTCTATTCTAAGAAATAAATAAAACTTTTACAATAAAACATAATGGCTCGCAGGCCATATTTAATTACAAAATCCAGGGCCCATGAATGCACCATGCATATCCATTCATCACACCAAACAAGCAAATAAATATACATAACATTTATGGATCAAACAAACTCCAATTTTAATTAATTTAACTAAGCCCATTAATGGAAATTGTGTACTTGAACCTTTAAGAGATGACCCCGTGATGGGCCTAGGCCGAAGCCCAATAGAGTAAATCCTCTTATTGAATAAGTTCTCTTAAAAGCCCAAAACACAAACTAGTTAGATTTGTGCTATAAATCAACTCTAGTATAATTTCCAATTTTGTCATTTTTAATTTTATGTCATACAGCCCATAAACATTAAAAATACATATAATATGTACCAACATGAATTAAAACACAAAATCATGAAGAACATATATATGATACACAACATGCATATAAAAACAAACAAACAACAAAACTAGTTGTTTAATGCTTATGTGATGCCACAAAATACACAAATACTTAAATCAATTTTATGAGTCATTTAATAATTAAAATAAGGTCATAAATATTGATTTAATATTTTGTACCAATCTGATCTAAATGTGTTTTTACCATTTTAATCAAAACAAACAATGTTGATTAAACATGTAACAAACACAAACTAGTCATAGTTTTAAGTGATTTTAAAATTAATCAATTAAATTGTCATGGACTAGAATTAAAACCAAATTTAAAATATGTCTAGACCTGATATTTAATCTTTAAAAAATCACTTACAAACATGCCAAAATCGTTTTTACATTTAATATTTAAAACTAGCTTTTAAACTAACAATTAACATGCCAAATAGCACCTAGTTTTAATATTAACATGTACCATCAGGTATTATCAATTAAATCCAACCATTAACAGCTCCTAGAACATCTTAGGACAGTATATTAACATGTCATATTAATTATAATACCTATCTAATCATTTAAAATCATTTTTACACCAAAATAATGCAAAAAACTCAAAATAGAAAATTTCAGCATTGCATGTATTTAAAATAACGATTTTTGATTAATTATTTCATGCATCTAAAGCACTAAAATAAGCATGATTAGGCTCTGATACCATTGATGGAATATGACATGGTATGCACATAAAGATCACGTAGCAAAAAAAAATAAAATTTGATCATACATGCCATACAATTCCATGACAAGAATCGAAACATGCAATTTTAGGGTTTTAAAACTTACAACTTTAGATGCCTTTAAAACTTAATTTTGATGATGACCAGCAACCAAGGAGGATATCTTAGCCTTAGATCTTCACCACCAATGCCAAGGAACATCCTTTTCGCCACTCGTCTCTATTCTCACACATACACACTTGCAAAGATAGCTTAAAAACCGAGATTGCTAGCTCTCAAAATAAGTATTGTGTAATGGCTATGGTTTGAAGCTACAAGACTTGATCTTGTACTTCTTTTAAGTGCTATTAATACCCAAGAACACAAGAGAATGAGGAATAATCCTTTCTCCTTGTGAAAATTGGCCAAAAGAATTTTGTATGGGAGAGAGAGAAGTTCATGCCAAAACACTAGAAGAACTAGGGTTTCATGCCACACACTTGTAACCCTAGGGTTTTATTTCTTTACTAATATATATCATTATCTTTTGGCAAGTGTTTGATCTGAATTTTACTATCTCAAGATAATTAATTCAGTCTCAATCACTTCCTAAAAATAAGTAATATATATTGATTTAAACTCTTTTGAATTTAAAATTCAAATTTGAAATAAAACACAAGACATTTAATTAAATAAAACCACTTAATATAAGTAATGTGCATGTGCCAAAATTCCTTGGTTTTTATCTTGGAATTTCAGCCACTTCACCTTATATTTAAATGATTTAATTTAATTTAAATTCTTGTAGGCTTTAATACTCAATTAACTTAATTAATACAAGATAATTAATTAATTAAAATTAAACCTTGTGAGCTGAATTTTTCTCTCTTATGGACCAAGGTCTAATAGCATTTATAATGCCCATTACATACATTAATTTGAATTTAATTAAAAGCCCAAATTAATGCCCAATACTTTATTTAAATATTTTAAGCCCAATGCTTTGTGTGCGATCCTATAGGTCCATTTAATGTTGGTAATGAATTAATTCAAAGGCTATATATATTCTCTAGCAAGATATTATAGCATTCCAAATTAAATAAAAATGCATATGGCATTTAGTGACCTAATGCAATTTTGCATAGTCCCTTACCCATAAATATCAGAATTAATATAAGGCACGGAACTAGTCACCCTTATAAATATTAATTCCTTTCTTGATATTTCAGTGACATTGAACTCTCAGATAAATAATGATTACTTATTATTTCATCTCGGTATGGCCATACACTTCTCAGTTCACTGATCAAGTGGCCGATGATATTTTCTCTCTTATAGAGAGGGGTAATCCCTTCAGTTCTCTCATGCTCTCTAACATGAATCAATGCATACCCAAGCATACCCGTACTTGTCACTCTGTTACGACCATGTTAGGTGTATGTCAAAGCACACAATAATTCATAAAGAGTTTTATAGAGATTTTAGGTCTAAGAACTCCGATACAAAACTTGCATATGAGAAACACTTATGACTTGTACCATATAGTATTATCATGAGTGGATCGAATCCAGATACCATGTTTTAAACATGTATCTATGATCTCTAATTGACATTCTTGTCCTTATGATCCATAAGACAGAACTCAACTTATTAGAGAGAGCATACTAGTCTTAATTCATTTATTATTCCCATAACAATGACTGATTAGGGATATTTAGAATGAAGTCTCATTTGTTTCAAGGTCTTACAATCATATCCCTCACACATGATAACTTAAACTGAAAAAACATTCTTGGATAGTTCTATCAATTGATATGCACAGGAATACAATAGATAAAACAAATGCCTCTTTTATTAACTAAAGTGTTTTATTACAATGTATTGGGGCTAGGGCTTACACTAACAGATAGTCAGTTCGGACAGGTAGAAAGTGAGCTGATTTAGTCAATTTATCCACAATCACCCAGATAGCATTATACCGTTTCCTAGTTTGTGGCAACCCAACTACAAAATCCATCGTAATTTGATCCCATTTCAACTCTGGTATTGCTATAGGTTGAAGCAACCCCACTGGAACTTGATGTTCTACCTTAACCTGCTGATATGTTAGACAGTTAGAGACATATTCTGCAATATCTCTCTTCATTCCTGGCCATCAATAATGGATCTTTAGGTCCTGATACATTTTTGTACTCCTAGGATGCATAGCATACGAGCTATTATGAGCTTATTTCATAATGTTCTGCTTCAATTTCTCCACATTAGGAATGTAAATTCTATTTTTGAAGTACAAGCAATCATCATCTTTGATTACATATTCACTGTCTTTTGGTTCTTGGATCTGTGCAACAATGGAGGTTAACTTTTCATCTTGTGCTTGGATTTCCTTAATCTGCTGTCCCAAAGTAGGTCTTAGTCTCAATTCTGCCATTAGAGCACCATTATTGGCTGGAGATAATTTGACATTCATAGCTCTTAAAGCTGAGAAGGAACATTTAAGACTGTTATCCAGACTTACATTACTAAAAAGAAATACATTTAATAACTTAATTTAATCATTTAAGTCATACCTGACAATGATTTCCTACTGAGGGCATCTGCTACCACATTAGCTTTGCCTGGGTTATAGTCAATGATGTAATCATAATCTTTTATCAACTTCATCCACCTCCTTTACCTTAGATTCAATTCTTTCTGGGTAGGCAAGTAATCAAGACTTTTATGATCTGTATAGATGTAGCACTTTTCTCAATATAAATAATTTTAGAGGAAGTTGGCGTGAAACCCTAATCTTCTATGCTTTTGGCATGAATTTCATCTCTTCTTCTCTCAATTCTTTTGGCCCAATTTTTCATAAGGAGAAAGGATAGTTCCTCATTCTCTTGTGTTCTTGGGTAGTAGTAGCAACCTAAGAGAAGTACAAAATCAAAATTTGTAGCTTCAAACTATAACCATTACACAATACCGAAAAAGAGAGCTAGCAATCTCGATTTTAAGCCGTCGGTGCAAGTGTGTGTGTGAGAATAGAGGGAGTGGCGCAAAAGGCTGTTCCTTGGCATTGGTGATCGAGAACTAAGGTGAATAAAGGCATCTTGGTTGCTGGACATCACAAAATCAAAGAATAAAAAGGCATAATCTATTGTAAGTTTCAAAACCCTAAAATTGCATGTTTTCGTTCCTAGTTTTGGATATGTATGGTATGCATGATAAAATTTTTTGTTTTTCCGCTGTGCCATCATGATTATCATACCATGTCATATTGCATCAGTGGTATCAGAGACTAGACATGCTTATTTTAGTGCTTTATATGCATGAAAAAATTAATTAAAAATCGTTATTTTGAAAACATGCAAATCTGAAATTTTCTGTTTTGAGTTTTTTGCATTGTTTTGGTGTAAAAACGATTTTAATTGATTAGATAGGTATTATAATTAATATGACATGTTAATATACTGTCCTAAGATGTTATTAGGGCTGGTAATGGTCGGATTTAATTATTTATACCTGATGGTACATGTTAATTATGAAACTAGGTGCTAGTTGGCATGTAAATTGCTAGTTTAACAACTAGTTTTCAAAATTATATGTAAAAACGTTTTTAGCATGTTTGTAAGTGATATTTAAAGATTAATTATCAGGTCTGGACATATTTTAAATTTGGTTTTAATTCTGGTCCATGACAATTTAATTGATTAATTTTAAAATCACTTAAAACAATGACTAGTTTGTGTTTGTTACATGTTTAATCAACATTGTTTGCTTTGTTTTGATTAAAATGGTAAAAATACATTTAAATTAAAATGGTACAGAATATTAAATCAATGTTTATGGAATTATTTAGATTATTAAATGACTCATAAAATTGATTTAAATATTTGTGCATTTTATGGCATTACATAAGCATTAAACAACTAGTTTTTGTTGTTTGTTTGTTTTTGCATGAATGCCGTGTACTATATATGTGTTCTTCATGATTTTATTTTTAATTCATGTTAGCACATATTATATGCATTTTTAATGTTTATGGGCTGTATGACATAAAATTAAAAATGGCTAAATTGGAAATTATGCTAGAGTTGATTTATAGCACAAATCTAACTAGTTTGTATTTTGGGCTTTTAAGAGAACTTATTCAATAAGAGGATTTAGTCCATTGGGCTTCGGCCCAGGCCCATTACGGGGTCATCTCTTAAAGCTTCAAGTACACAATTTCCATTAATGGGCTTGGCTAAATCTAATTAAAATTGGACTTTGTTTGATCCATGAATGCTATGTATATTTATTTGCTTGTTTGGTGTGATGAATGGATATGCATGGTGCATTCATGGGCCCTGGGTTTTTGTAATTAAATATGGCCTGCGAGCCATTATATTTTATTGTAAAAGTTTCATTTATTTCTTAGAATAGAATTTATTTGAAGACTTTGTAAATCAAGATGAAGCCCACCGGAGTGGAGAAGCCCAACTCGAAGATTCTTATGTAATAGTATAGAATCTTAGTTGTAAGTTTTTGGGCCCATGTTTGTCACGCTTTACTTTATGCAATTATATATATATGCATGCTATGTATGGATGACAAAGCGTATGCCATGAAAGCCATAATAAAATGAATCCCTAAAATAGTAAGTCATAAAGTTGCCTTCCTAATTCGAAACATGTCAAGGCATCGATCATCGGTCACGTAGGCTAGGAGTCCTAGATGCGCCCGATTATCTTTGTGAGGCATGGGTTGTGAATGTAGGTTGGACTTATCATGGAAAGGGATGCCCGGACCTAGGCAACTAATAAATGGGTTGTGCTATAATATCCTAAGATGTTAGCCCATTTGATCCAAGAGTCATGTACGAGACATGATTGGAGTTTTCCTACCTAAGTAACTTAACTTGTTAGGTGTACAAGCTCAGCTTGACTAATAAGTTGTTGAGAAAAGTGGATCTTGGCCCACATTAAATCACTAACGCGAATTATTTAAAGGGATATTAATTCGGTTTGTGGGATCATTAATAAGACCTCATTTAATCTTGCTAAATTTTATTGTAGATTGAAAATGGCATCTTCAAACAACAATTTCTCATTGCGATCGGTCCTTGAAAAGGACAAATTGAATGGCACCAATTTCATAGACTGGTCTCGAAACTTAAGAATAGTTCTTAAGCAAGAGAAGAAGTCGTATGTTTTGGATGCACCCTTGCCCGATGAACCAGGAAGGAACGCCTCTGCGGTTCAAAAGGAAACTTTTGAGACCAAGAAGAGCGACTCCAATGATGTGACCTATCTGATGCTGGCCACTATGGTGCCTGAATTGCAAAAGCAATTTATGGACCAAGAGGCCTATGCGATCATGGTGCACCTCAAGGAGATGTTCCAAGAGCAAGCTTGTCACGAGAGGGTCGTGACAACAAAGGCTTTAATTTCTTGCAAGATGGCTGAGGGTACTCCTGTTAGTACCCATGTACTCAAGATGAAAGGGTATCTTGATACTCTTGAGAAACTTGAGGTACTAGTGCCAAAGGAATTGGCCACTGACTTGATCTTAGGATCATTGCCTGCTGCTTATGATCCATTTGTGATGAATTATAACATGCATGCAATGAACAAGTTAGTCACTGAGCTTCATGGGATGCTTAAGAATGCTGAAGAAAACATTCGAAAGACCAATCCCGTACTAATGGTTCAAAAAGGAATAAAGAAGGGACCTGCTAAAGGAAAGGGAAAGGGAAAGGGAAAACCCAAGTCAGTTGGGAGTGCACCTCAGGCCCAATCCAAGCCCAAGGCATCAAAACTCAAAGAGAGTGAGAGCACTTGCTTCCATTGCAACAAGATAGGGCATTGGAGGAAGAATTGCGCTCTCTTTAAGGAAGAACAAAAGAAGAATGGAGCCAAGGCGTCCAGTTCTGGTATTTTTGTTGTTGAAGTTAACCTTTCTATTTCTACCACTTGGGTATTGGATACCGGTTGTGGTTCTCACATTTGTTCAAATGTGCAGGGGTTAAGAAATAGGCGGTTACTTGGGAAGAATGAAGTGGACCTCCGTGTGGGGAATGGAGCACGAGTTGCTGCCATGGAGATAGGCGACTATCACCTCACTTTACCTTCCGGACTTTATATTGTTTTGAATAATTGTTATTATGTGCCTGCTATGAGCAGAAACATTATTTCAGTTTCATGTTTGGATAATGATGAATTTGATTTTGTTATTAAAAATGGCAATGCTCATATTCGTCGCCAAGGCATTTCTTATGGCAATGACATGTTGCAAAATGGCCTTTATATCCTTGATTTACAAAACAAAGAGTCCATATACAACATTAATACAAAGAGGGTTAAATCAAACGAATTGAACCCTACTTACTTCTGGCATTGTCGCTTAGGACATGCAAACAAAAAACGCATTTCAAGACTCCACAAAACTGGAGTGCTTGGGTCATTCGACTTAGAGTCTTATGATACATGCGAGCCATGTTTGCATGGAAAAATGACAAAGAGTCCTTTTAATAAAAATGGCGAGAGGACTAATGGCTTATTGGAACTAATACATTCCGATGTATGTGGACCTTTAAGTACACATGCTAGAGGTGGTTTTAGCTACTTCGTGACATTCACAGATGACTTCAGTAGATATGGCTATGTCTATCTGATGAAGTACAAGTCTGAAACTTTTGAGAAATTCAAAGAGTTTAAGAATGAAGTAGAAAACCAACTTGGCAAAAGCATAAAAGCCATTCGATCAGATCGAGGTGGCGAATACTTAAGCTAAGAGTTTGACAGTCATCTAAAGGAGTGTGGTATTATTTCACAGCTCACTCCTCCTGGAACACCTCAATGGAATGGTGTGTCCGAAAGGAGAAATCGAACTCTGTTGGACATGGTTCGATCTATGATGAGTCAAGCTAATCTTCCTATCTCTTTTTTGGGGTTATGCATTAGAAACTGCTGCGTTTCTATTGAACCGTACTCCAACTAAAGCAGTTGAGAAGACACCATACGAGGTATGGACTGGGAAAGAACCCAATATATCTTTTCTCAGGATTTGGGGCTGTGAAGCACATGTTAAGAAATTAACATCTGAAAAACTAGAGTCCAAATCCACTGTCTGCTTGTTTGTGGGTTATCCTAAAGAAACAAAGGGATACTACTTTTACTCACAAGCCGAGAACAAAGTATTTATTGCTCGCAAGGCTGTTTTCTTGGAAAAGGAGTTCCTTCTCAAGAAAGACAGTGGGAGTAAAGTAGAACTTGGAGAAATTCAAGCACCACAAACTCCTATAGAGGATGGTTTGGAAATGGGATCAAGTTCACAACCAGTTATGGAACAAGAACCCATTACACAAGAACCTAGAAGGTCCGGTAGGGTACGTCAGGAGATTGAGAGATATGGATTTCTAATCACTGACAGTGACACTATTGAGTTAGTAGATCGTGAGGATCCTACTACCTACCGAGAAGCTATTGAAAGCCCAGACTCGGATAATTGGCTTGAAGCCATGAAATCCGAGATGCAATCAATGTACGATAACCAGGTTTGGACCTTGGTTGATCCACCAGAAGGTGCTAAGGTAATTGAATGCAAGTGGTTATTCAAACTAAAAGCTGATAAGACCTACAAAGGTAGACTAGTAGCAAAAAGTTTTCGACAAACTCATGGTATAGACTATGACGAGACCTTTTCGCCTGTAGTCATGCTCAAGTCCATTAGGATCTTGCTTGCCATAGCTGCATATCATGATTATGAGATATGGCAAATGGATGTCAAAACTGCTTTCCTTAACGGAAATTTACTTGAGGATGTGTATATGACACAGCCTGAAGGTTTTGTCAATCCCAAGCATCCTAAGAAGGTATGCAAGCTTCAAAAATCCATTTATGGATTAAAGTAAGCATCCCGAAGTTGGAATCTTCACTTTGATGAGGCAGTCAAAGAATTTGACTTCATCAAGAACGAAGATGAGCCTTGTGTGTACAAGAAGGTTAGTGGGAGCATAGTAGTGTTTCTGGTCCTATATGTGGACGACATCCTTCTCATTGGGAATGATATTCCAACATTGCAAAAGGTTAAGCAATGGTTGGGAAAATGTTTCTCAATGAAAGACTTAGGTGAAGCCGAGACAATACTTGGTATTCGAATCTATAGAGATAGATCGATTCGGCTTTTGGGACTAAGTCAAGAAAAGTACATAGACAAAGTACTAAAGCATTTTAGTATGGGAGACTCAAAGAAAGGATACATACCTTTGGCTTTGGGAGTTCCTTTGACTAAAGAACAGTGCCCTAAAACCAAAGAGGAAAGGGACAACATGAGTAGAATCCCATATGCATCTGCTATTGGATCTATCATGTACGCTATGTTATGTACTAGGTTGGATGTTGCTCATGCACTGAGTATAACCAGTAGGTTTAAGCAAGACCCTGGTGAGAAGCACTGGTCTGCTGTAAAAGGGATCCTGAATTACCTGCGAAGGACTAAGGATCACTTCTTGGTGTATGGTGGTCAAGAAGAGCTCGTCATACAAGGTTATGCCGATGCTGCTTTTCAGACCAGCACTCAGGATTCTAGATCGCAATCTGGGTTTGTTTTTGTTTTGAACGATGGTGCTGTCAGCTGGAGAAGCTCGAAGCAAGAAACCGTTGCCGACTCAACTACAGAATCTGAGTATATTGCAGCAAGTGAGGCTGCAAAAGAGGCTGTTTGGATTAAAAATTTCATTAATGGATTAGGAGTGGTCCCAAGCATCCTAGATCCATTAGAAATTTTCTGTGACAATAACGGGGCCATTGCACAGGCCAAGGAGCCCCGGTCACACCAGAAATCCAAACACATACTCAGAAGGTACCACTTGATCAGAGAAATCATTGATCGTGGGGACGTCAAGGTTAGCAAGATATCAAGTGAAGACAATGTAGCAGATCCTTTGACGAAACAGTTACGTCCAAATCTGCACGAAGCTCATTTGAGAGCATTCGGTCTTAGGGCTATGCCCAATTGGGACTAGTGCTAGTGGGAGATTGTTAGTGTAAGCCCTAGCCCCAATGCATTGTAACGAAACACTTGAAATTAATAAAATGAGGCATTAGTTTTATCTTTTGTATTCCTGTGCATATCAATTGATAAAACTATCCAAGAATATCGTTTCGGTTTAAGTTATCATGTGTGAGGCACATGGATTGTAAGACCTTGAAACAAATGAGACTTCATTCTAAATATCCCTAGTCAGTCATTGTTATGGGAATAACAAATGAATTAAGACTAGTAAGCTCTCTCTGATACTATGAGTTCTGTCTTACGGATCATTAGGACAAGAGTGTCAATCAGAGATCATAGATACATGTAAAAGAACATGGTATCTGGATTCCATCCGCTCATGAGAACACTACATGGTACAAGTCATAAGTGTTTCTCATATGTAAGTTTTGTATCGGAGTTCTTAGACCTGAAATCTCTATGAAACTCTTTATGAATTACTGTGTACTTTGACATACACCTAACGTGCTCGTAACAGAGTGACAAGTACGGGTATGATTGGGTATGCACTGATTCATGTTAGAGAGCATGAGAGAAGTGAAGGGATTACCCCTCTCGATAAGAGAGAAAAATATCACCGGCCACTTGATCAGTGAACTGAGAAGTGTATGGCCATACCGAGATGAAATAATGAGTAATCATTATTTATCTGAGAGTTCAGTGTCACTGGAATATCAAGAAATGAATTAATGTATATAAGGATGACTAGTTCCATGCCTTATATTAATTCTGATATTTATGGGTAAGGGACTATGCAAAATTGCATTAGGTCACTAAATGCCATATGCATTTTCATTTAATTTGGAATGCTATAATATCTTGCTAGAGAATATATATAGCCTTTGAAATTATTTATTAATTCATTGCCAACATTAAATGGACCTATAGGATCGCACACAAAGCATTGGGCTTAAAATACTTAAATTAAGTATTGGGCATTAATTTGGGCTTTTAATTAAAGTCAAATTAATGTATGTAATGGGTTATAAAATTGCTATTGGGCCTTGGTCCATGAGAGAGAGAAATTCAGCCCACAAGGTTTAATTTCAATTAATTAAATGTCATGAATTAATTTAATTAATTGAGTATTAAAGCCTAAAGACATATTTATCTAATTAAATCATCTAAATTGTATTTAATGTGGCCGAAATTCCTAGAGAAATCACAAGGAATTTCGGCACATGTATAGTATATTATTTAAGTGATTTATTAGATTTAAATGTCTTATCTTTTATCCTAAAATAAGTGATATTATTTGATTAAATAACTTTTGATTTTATCTTGGATAAATTAAAAGAGTTTTTTTATCAATAATTATTACTAATTTTAATTAAGTGATAAATGCAAATATTATTTATCTTGAGCTAATATTAATTATCTTAAGGTAGTATATTTGATATATATCACTTAAAAGGAAAGAAAGAGAGAGAGATTTTTAGAGGAAGTTGGCGTGAAACCCTAATCTTCTATGCTTTCGGCGTGAATTTCATCTCTTCTTCTCTCAATTCTTTTGGCCCAATTTTTCACAAGGAGAAAGGATAGTTCCTCATTCTCTTGTGTTCTTGGGTAGTAGTAGCAACCTAAGAGAAGTACAAAATCAAATTTTGTAGCTTCAAACTATAACCATTGCACAATACCGAAAAAGAGAGCTAGCAATCTCGATTTTAAGCCGTCGGTGCAAGTGTGTGTGTGAGAATAGAGGGAGTGGCGCAAAAGGCTGTTCCTTGGCATTGGTGATCGAGAACTAAGGTGGAAAAAGGCATCTTGGTTGCTGGACATCACAAAATCAAAGAATAAAAAGGCATCATCTATTGTAAGTTTCAAAACCCTAAAATTGCATGTTTTCGTTCCTAGTTTTGGATATGTATGGTATGCATGATAAAATTTTTTGTTTTTCCGCTGTGCCATCATGATTATCATACCATGTCATATTCCATCAAATAATGCCTCCAAATCTTTAAGGTAAAGACTATGGCTACTAACTCAAGATCATGGGTCGGGTAATTCCTTTTATGGGGCTTAAGTTGCCTAGATGCATAAGAAACTACCTTCCCCTCTTGCATAAGCACACAACTAAGTCCATTATGTGAGGCATCACTGTAAATCACAAAGTCTTTATCAGGCTTCGGTTATGTAAAGACAGGCGCTTCGGTCAACATAGCTTTTAACTTCTCAAAACTTTCCTGACATCTGACATCCCATACAAACTTCACATCCTTTTAAAGCAGTTTGGTCATAGGCACTGCAATAATGGAAAATCCTCGTACAAATCTTCTATAGTATTCAGCCAACCCTAGGAAAGTTCTGACTTCTGTAACATTCTTAGGCGGTTTCCATTCTAAAATTGCTTCTATCTTCTTGGGATTAACTCTAATCCCATCAGCTAATATCACATGACCAAGGAAGGAAACTTTATCAAGCCAGAATTCACATTTACAAAATTTAGCATAAAGCTACTTCTCCCTTAAGGTCTGCAGGACAATTCTTAAATGCTCATTATGCTCTGCCCAATCCTTTGAATAAATCGAGATATCATCAATGAAGACGACAAAAAACTGATCCAGATAAGGATGGAAGATATGATTCATGAGGTCCATAAATGCTGCTGGGGCATTTGTGAGCCCAAAAGGCATCACTAAAAATTCATAATGCCCATATCGAGTTCGAAAAGCTATTTTAGGTACATTTGCTTCTTTTACCCCCAGCTGATAATATCTCGACTTCAGATCAATTTTAGAGAAGACACCTGCCATAGAAAGCTGATCAAACAAGTCGTTAATTCTAGGCAATGGATATTTATTTTTCACCGTCACCTTATGTAATTGCCTGTAGTCTATGCATAGTCCCCCCCCCCTGAGAGATCTGTCCTTCTTTTTGAAAAACAACATTGGTGCACCCCACGGAGACACACTAGGACATATAAAGCCCTTTTTAAGAAGTTTTTGCAACTGAATCTTTAATTCCTTGAGTTCTGTAGGCGCCATACGATATGGTGCAATCGAGATTGGTGCAGTACCAAGAAGTAAATGAATGGAAAAATCCACTTCTCTTTCTGGGGGTAACCCTGGTAACTCATCAGGAAAAACATCTTGGAATTCACACACAGTCGGTATATCTTGAATTTTAGGTTTGTCTTTCTTAGCTTCAAGCATGCAGGCTAAATAAGCTATACACCCTTTTCTAACAAGCCTTTTTGATGCTGTGGCTGATATAACATTAGAAAGAAGGTTTGAATTCTCACCCACAACTGTAATTTCAACATTATCAGGTGTTCTAAGAGTTATTCTCTTCAAATGACAATCTATTATCGCATGATGCCTAAATAACCAATCTATACCGAGAATTACATCAACTTCACAAAAAGGTAACCCAATCAAATCCCCCAAAAATTCATAACCTTGAATTTTAATTGGTCAGTTCTGGTAAACTTTATTTACCACAACACTATGACCCAAATGATTAGTTACCAACATTTCACGATCAAGAGAATCAACATGCAATCTTTTATTATTAGGCAAAGGAATACATATATATGAATATGTAGATCCTGGATCAATCAAGGCATGATAGACATATCGAAAATAAAAAAAGTACCAGCAATCACATTAGGAGCATCCACATCATCCCGAGCCCACATGGCATAAGCACGTACTGATGTGTGGGTGTCAGGTCTCTCAACTGATTCTGACAAGGCTCTCTGACCACTAGAACTAAAACCAGGTCCTCTGCCTCTACCTCTTCCTCGGGAAGTGCCTTGAGCCGACCTTTCTGGTTGATTAGTTGCTAACGGTTGCCTGCCTGGGCAATCTTTCTGATAGTGCTCCATAGATCCATATTTTAAATAGGCTCCCATCTTTTTCCAACACTGGCCTCTATGACTTTTCCCGCAATGTTCACATGGAGGGATCTCTCCTCTGCCTGACCCTCCTACAGTAACCCATCTGCACAATCTAATCTTTCTTCATGTGTAAGATGCAGAAGATCAAAAATTCTCTTAATCTTGATTAGCCAAAATTTAGCATCCGGAGCAGTAACTGATGACTCTCCCTTGGATTCCTTTGCTCCCAATTTCTTTACATTTTCCAGTATAAGCCTTTGTAAAGGTAGGGGAGGCTGAGGCTGTGGCTGAGCAGGTGATGCAGCAGCTAATTGCTGTTTCATAAGCTCTATCATTGTTGCAAAGAAATTCGTCGGATTTGGCATTTGCTGAACTGCAGGTGGTGGTACCGACTGAGCTGGTTGTTGCTCTTCACCCCTGTATACATCACTAACCGATGCGTGGCTTTCTATTTCCTTAATGCTTTCCCTTGAACTTGATTCCATTCTTTGATCTATAGCAATAATAATGACAATTTCATATCAGAATCACAACACATTCACATATATCTTTCTCTTAGCATGCATCCCAACTTTTTTCTCTTTCTCTTTTTAACCACTTAATTACTGGTCCAGAATTGCCTAAACCGGGCTCTGATACCACTAAATGTAACACCCTATACCCGGTAAGTTAGAAGACCCGGATACCAGATGCCACAATCGGGTTTAGGCTATTATAGTTGAATAAAATAAACCTTAACTAAAATACTATTCATTTGTAAAAATTTCGGCAGAGTATCCCCTAAAATTCAAGATAACCCCTTAAAGAATTCATCCAAAAACACTTCTATTTAATCTCATCCTACCATCCATTCTCCATTCAAACTCCAACACACAATTAATGCCCTTCCTCCAATAATTCATAAGCCAACAAAAATAAACCATTCATAATACTAAATTTACCATATTCTCCTTCTAGATACAATACCAATTGTCCATAACTATTTACATCATGTTACATATCCATAGGTTTACAACATGCCAAAATGTACCATATTAACCCTGAAAAGCTATAGTGTATTCACCTCAAAATTCTTCTTTGATGCGATCCAAATTTTGGTGCAGATTCACTTACGGCTTTTCTTCAAAAACTTCTTTAACCTATGCGTGGAAAGAAAATCACGCGCTAAGCATAACGCTTAGTGGTGTTCAAGCAATTCTATTTTTCCAAAATATATATTAAATTAAGTAAAGCATATACACATTTAAATTTATCAAACAATGCACATTTCACCCATCGAGCATATACAAATGATAAGAAAAATCTATAAAGGTAATTTGAGCAAGTATATGAATATGATTATTGTTTACTAATTAAACCAAATGTATGGCTAAGTCTACGATCTGAATTTGCCCTAAGTAAATCCAGCAGAATCGCATCGAGCTGGAGAAACGGGATGTAATCAAGGAATTCAGTTCTCGGAACCATCCAATCCCCTTTAACAATTTTTCTTATTCCACATACGTAATTTTTATATTAATTATATACATTTTTATATACACACACACACACATATATATACATGCAGTTGTGGATTTAGCTCTCGGAGCCATCCAATCCACAACTTAATTAAATTACATACACTGGATTCAGCTCTCGGAGCCATCCAATCCGGTGTTACATATCAAGGCGCCGCATTACGATTTCCCTAATTAGTATACCAATTCTATCCAATTTCTCCAATTCTTATCTGGTTTTACTAAGGGAAAATGAGAAATTTCCATAACAAATATATTTTACTTATTTTTAATCAAATAATTTAACCTTCAAATTCACATTTCCTTCCCTTTCATGGTATCTTTAACTATCACTTATTATTTATCAAGAACTAGGAATTTCATATAGCTTAAATCATCAACTATAATTCAAGCAAAACTTTCTCCAATTACATTAACTAACTTAAGTCACATTCAATTTATGTAAATCATAAAACATAACTATTAGTCTTTGAGTTCACAATCAATTCATATATATATATATATATACATGCAACTTGTCAGGTTTTAAACTTAATATTTATAACCTTGACCATAATTACTGAACTATAATTTAAAAGCCTTCATGTACAATAAGCATGTTAACTAAAATTTTGTGTATAATGCATGCTTATTAATTTTTGTTTTAAAAAACCACAAGTATAATGGAACTTCATTTAATTTTAAACTCAATTTACATAATTTTAAACATAAGAAAATTAGCAACAACTAAATCCACCAAGAACTTAAAATTTCTAACATACATAATGCAAAATTAAATGAAAAAATAGATTTGCTTGAACACTTACTTGCTTGATGGTTTCTTCTTAAAATTTCAGCCTTTAAAACATCAATTCTCTATCAATTTCCTTCTCTTTCTCTATTTTCTCCATCTACACCATTTCCTCTCTCTACAAAAATTCACATTCCACAAGAATTGTTCAACAATTCATTTATCAATTCATGATTTATAGCAAATTCCAACAATTATTTGGCTAATAATCCACCTAACCACCTTGAATTTCATTTTCCCCAATTAATCAAAACCCGAGATCTAAAATTACATCATCTCTACCTCACATATCTCACTATAAATCAATAATTAGGAGTAAAAAAATGCTTACCCAACCAAAAGGAGAGAGAGAGAGCAACACAAGGGAAATCGGGTGGAGGAGGAGCCAAACAAAGCTGCCGCCACGCCAAGAAGAAGAAGAAGAAAAAGAAGAAGGAGAAAAAAGAGGAGGAGGCGGTGATGGCATAGACAGCGAGGGCGACGGCGAGTGGCTGGCCGGATCGAAAAGAAAGGGAGGGAAGTGAGAGGAGATGGCGTTGGGCTCTTTAGGACCAAGCAAAAAGGAACCAATTCGGTTCCTTAAAGAAGAAGAGGAAATAAGTGGCCAAAATGACATAGTTTTGGCCAAATGTCCTTCTTAGTCCCCTAACTTTGCTTTAATTACAAATCAACCCCAAAACTTTTAATTCTTTACAATAATACCCAAATTCAATTATAATTCCACCCAAAATTATTTTATATTTATAGTTTTGTCAATTTTATATATAATTCGGGTTAATCCAAATATCGGGGCATTACACGATACCTCAAAGGACTTTGTTTGTGGAATAGATGGGGAACTATTGCATATTCTCTTCCCTAACCAAGATTGAGTTGATGGCTCCTTCAGAAGCTACCAAGTATATGAACAATGTCTCACCTAGCTAGGGTTGATTGAGCAAAGGTAGCGAGCTCAAAAATTGCTTGAGTGCTTTGAAGGCCAATTAAAATTTCGAAGTCCACTTGAAATTCTTTAAATTCTTAAGTGCTTAGTAAAATAGAAGGCAGCTTTTAGCCGAACAGAGGATAAATCAGCCAAGAGTCGTTATCTTCACATTTAACTTTTGAACTTCTCTTTTGACCTTGGTGGCTCCATTTGTAAGATGGCTTTAATTTTGGTGGGGTTAGCCTTTCTTCCTCTCTCAAAGATCACAAACCCTAAGAATTTACTAGACTGTACTCCAAACATGCATTTTTCAAGATTGAGTTAGTGACCGAACATCTTGAGGGTTGAAAAATTTTCTTCATATTCCTTGGGCAAGTTTAATCAAGTCTTACTTTTGATGATCATATCATCAATATAAAACCTCCATATTTCGACCCAACTAATCAGTGAACAATTTATTCATTAGCCTCTAATAGGTTGCCCCTGCATTCTTGAGGCCGAAAGGCATTACCTTGTAGTAGTAAATTGCCTGATGAGTAACGAATGTAGTTTTTTTCGTCTATTAAATTAATGGGAATTTGATGATAATTGGCTGAGGCATCTAGGAAAGCATACTCTTCAAAACTAGTGGTGAAGTTGACTAGTATATTAATGTTTAACAATGGATAACTATCTTTAGGTTAATCCGTATTCAAATCAGTAAAGTTGACACACATCCTCCATTTCCCATTAGAATTTTTTACTAGAATTGTAACACCCTTACTATAACAAAGTCATACTGATGTAAGCGATTATTCGAATTTTTTTTCCAAAGTCTTATACTGAACCATCATTAATATCCATTGTCTACTAATCTTTTCAATTATTGCTAGTTACACTTTTACTTGGTGATTGACCTATAACTGACTAATTTACTATTTATTAATAATAATTTTGGTAATATAATGGCTTAAAAACTTACCTACCTAACCTAAAAAGCAGACAATTTCACAACCCCTCAGGGGCATAACAATTCATAGACAATATAGTATTTATCCATCACACTCGTTCCATTGTCACTTCATATCACGAGTCACATGTTCATATACATAACTACATTTTATAACATTTTACAATCCACACTTTAACTTGAATTGTTAAAGTTCTAACTATACTATCTTCTTCAATAAAAACTGGGCTCCATTATATATCTTGTTCCACTAAGCACCTGAATCTATACGTAGTAAACATTACGTGCTGAGCATTAAATATGCTCAGTGGTGACTATAAATCGATTAATTTCCAACACATGCACAACCGCATTACACATGCAATATTCTTTAATTATTCAATAAAACACAATTTGGTCAGTGGTGACTATAAATCGATTAACTTCATTTTACACTCTATGCTATTAAATACTATCACTACAGTAAAATTCCACTTTAGTCCCTAATTTTGCAATTAATTACAAAATTGCTATTTTTACACTTTAATTACAATTTTACCACTAGTTCACTTATTTCCACTCTAAATTCATTATTTGACATACAAATTATCAATTAATCTCTATTTTATCATTTTTATGTTAAATTACATTTTGGTCCCTTCAAAATTACAAAAGTTTAATTTTAAGCCAGTTATTCACTATTTTATCATTTTTATCCATGCATTCACTACTTTATAATTTTTAACCACTAAATTCATTATTTGGATAAATTACCATTTTGACCCTAAACTTTTCATTTTCTTTTATATAGGTCATTTTTCACTCTAATTCTCATTTTCACTTCACTGTTTTACGCTTTTAACTCATTTTATCATAATACCCCTAGTATAATCTCGATAAAAATCTTCATACCGGATATAAGGGATGTGAATCCCACAGGCCTATGGTATTATACTAAGGAATGATCCCGAAGGACCACTTCATCACTTTCACTAAACACTTAACACTGAATTATGGAAGATCATTATGAACCCTGCCATAGTAAAACAACTCGCCATGACTTACATTACGGTATGGATGTCCCTATAGCTAGCCTATTATATCCTGAACTAGATTTTAACTGCATGACCATTACTAAGGGTAAAAATTTCTTAATTATTTCAAAGCTACTTTTCACATTTTAACCTTTTTTCACATGCTTTTGTATTTCAATATACAAGTCAATTGATATATTCATCATTTTCACCCATGTTATGAATTATTTCACCATAATTCAACAATTTTACTTGAAACATAATATAATTTTAGTTTTTAAAATATTCATATAAATTCCACATATTTTAAATAAATTTATGGACACTCTTTTTCATGCTAAATTCATTTTATGGCATTAAACATCATAAATACCAAAATATACCCTAATACACATTAAATACCCATTCGGCCAAGGTAGGTTTTATACCTTACCAATACTTTTAATCCTTTTAAGCATTCCAAAGGTCATTTTCAAGGCTTATAGTCACTATTCAAAGCTTAAGTTCAATTAAGCATGCATTCATAACTAGTTTACCTAAGTTACCTAATGTAATTACCCACCAAATGGAAGGAAATTGATATATTTTATAGTCACAAACCTTATACACTTGTTTTAGCTCTGCTAGACTTCTTTTTTCTTGCCTTTTATCTTAGAAGCTTGCACACCACCTTAAGAATCTACTAAGGGCCGGATATTTACATCAAATAAACATTATGATTTTGATCTCTTTTACTCAAAATGACTTCATAAATAAACTCTAGGTATCCAAAAACATCTTTAGGCAGCCTTAAACTAAATTTAAAGCTTAAATTTGACTTACCCAAATTCAAGCTTTTCACTTTAACCTTTGATTTCATCCACTATTCTCATCCAAATCAAAGAGTAAAGACATTGAAAACTTTGTAAAGAGGTTAAATTACACTTGGGATGCTTGGATTAAGTGAGAGATTGAGAGGAAGATTGAAGAAATTTGCGAGAGAAAGGGAAGAGAGGAGTTCGACCAAGTTAGGGAGAGAAGGAGGGCTGAAGAGATAAGTATCATGCCTAAAAAATTTGCCTCCTCTTGCCTTTTATAGTGACTCAAGTGGGTTGGGTTTTAGTCCAACCTAAAGCTTAACTCACAAGCCCAAAATCCATATTTAGGTCCAATATATAATTTTTCTGTGGTTCTCTCACTTTCCAAATCCAATTTATCCCAAATTTGATTTCATCATTCATAACATAACTAGGCTATATACAAAATTTCAACTCAATCAAAGTCCATTTTCGATCCGATTCAATCATATCGATCTGTTTAACCAGTACCGATACCATTGAAATATTACATTTTTACAGCCAAAATATTTACATATCATTTTAGGATTATATATAATTTTTAGAGCTCATTTACTATTTTTAAGGGTTCGATCAAACTTTAGGTCAACCTTGTACTACTTAAATTAAACCGCAACCTTTTTCGTATTTCTAAATTTTGAAAGCCTATTTGACATCAATTTCACTCTAAATTTAAACCCTAAACTAACCGTGAACAATATTTTTTGATTGTCAAAAAAAATAGTTTTTACTTTCGGATATACTTTTTCACCCTCATAAATACTATTTAGTATCGAAAAATATTATTCACAGCTGGCTCAATATTTAAACCATTAGAAAAACCATATTAGATTGTCAGTTCGAATAAAGTACCTATTTAATAAACCTATTTCTCAACAGAGTGTTCATTTCTTTAGTTATTTCTATTTGGCACTTGGATGCGTGGTTACATTCTTCTTATTTTTTTCGATTTGCAATCTAGTTTTATGTTTAATGAATGATATATCACCTCGAAAAAGATACTCATGTTATCAAAAGCTTGCTAGGCAAACAAATTCAAATAAGAGGATAATATTGCACCTTACGCTTTTTAAATTCATTGAATATATCATAGTATTTTCCTCCCGTATTTACATAGATAACGTCGGTTGAAGCTTTCTTACCACCTTTTTTGATCTGATATTCAATTTCCTTTTTGAGCTAGCTATAATCATTAGTCTTATGCCCTTTATCTTTATGGAACGCATAATATAACCCTGATCTCTGTTCATGTCCTCTCTTAAGGTCCAAAGCTAAGCAATATGATCATTCTTCTTCATCTAAGAGAGGATTGTGCATGGGAACCATTCATTTTGGTGAATTATTCATCACCTTGGTTGTTTGAATAAGGCCTCATGATTACATATATTCTATTAGACCCTCATATAGCTCGAGTGTTGCTTCTCCTGGAACTACCTCTTTCTCAACTTGAGCCTCGAGACTGCTCAACTTCTTATCTCAATTGGGATGAGTTATACCTTTATCGCTGAGCTTTATCCATCCTAATATACTTATGAGCTTGAGTCATGAGCTCGATAAAGTCATTAGGCAGTTTCTTACTCAATAAATCATTGATGACCTGGCATCTGCTATTTTTCCTTAGTGTATTAATGGCTACCTCTAAGTTGATATTTTGAATATCCATTGCTATAACATTAAACCTTTCCACGTAACTG
This sequence comes from Excoecaria agallocha, assembly GCA_037975025.1. NCBI lineage: Eukaryota > Viridiplantae > Streptophyta > Magnoliopsida > Malpighiales > Euphorbiaceae > Excoecaria > Excoecaria agallocha. Next base: position 28,077,940 of record CM075822.1, read on the forward strand.
CACAGAGGTTCCCCTTTTTCATGAGCAGCCTAATGAAGATCGAATGAAACCTTGGTGGGTTAGATAACTACAAAAAATTTTACAACAAACATATCATGAAACTACTAGATATTGTCTATCGAATGTTCTGGCAAATTTTTGAACCAGATTTGGGTGGACTCTATTATGGTCTAGGGGAAGACTTTACAGAGTACAACATCCTCTATTGTATAAATCAACACGGTGTAGTGAAATTGGTCTAAATGAGCTCAGGGGTTGGTGCTACCATTATACTTTGATAGAGTGGGTAATCTTATGTTCAGAAAAGACACTATTAATATTGCTTTTGACAATGGTGATCGAAAGCTTCCTTAATGTTGTAGGGTGTTTTTATTTTGGCATTTCAACATTCTTTCTTCAAAAAGCTTTTTTTATAACAGTCCAAGTTTGTATCTATCATGCATGGTATGATGTACAACATAAATAATTATCCTAGGATAAATTTTGGAGTAACCAAAGTTGAATAAGGTAGGGAAATCGGAAAAAGTTTAAAGGTTAAATGTGCTCAGACTATGAAAATCCAAAGATGGATGATCCACTAGGAAGTTTGGCCTAAGAGTATTTTATAGATGTAGGTGTTAAATGGAATTCATTGGTATAATTTGAGTAGAAAATGAGCTTAGATTGATCTCTAAATGGGAAAATTAAGTTTTTACCCAGTACTGTAAAAAGGATTGACTGAAAATTTGACTGGACTCTAAATTAGTGTAAGAACCAAAGCCAGAAGTATACCAAAATGATGTCCAAATATGCTAAAATTTTAACCACATGTTCTTGAACATACTATGACAGGCAAGGAAAAAGTTTAGGGCATTCTGATACGGGAACAAAAATTTTATATTCAGGGTGTAAAATTGAGATCGAGTTAATTAGGGGGTGAAATTCAGGAATTTTGGACATATGACGATATAAGAGTTATTAGTGGGAAGCTATAATTAGGTACAAGCAATCCTAGAGTAGTAAGATGTGTATAATTCGGTGGTTGAGTGACATGTGGCTTAATTTAAAGCCATTAGATTCAATAGTTAAAGGATGAATCTTAGCCATTCCTTTTACGCACTTAAAGAACATCTGAAATAGGTTAGAAATATCTAAAAATTTCTCAAAAATTATAGCAACTTCCTCCTTTTCCCTTGCAAAATCTGAACCCTCACCTATTTCCCCTCTTATCCATTTTTCTCCTATCTAAGCTCTCTCTCTCTAATTCCAAAACCCAACTTTCATTCCTAGACATAAAAAAATTCCTCTTTAACTTGGAGAAAGAGTTATAGTGAGGGGAAGTCAAGAAATTGAAAAATAAGATAAGATAAGTTAGGTGTAATTTAGTGAGTTTATGAGTTTTAGGTTAAATTAGTGAGTGAAATTTATATGAGCTTGTAGAGAATAATTAGAAAAGGAGTGTAGTAGCTTTATATTGCTTAAAATTTTAACTTAAACTTATGATTTTCCATCTTTTATTTTTGCCAAAGAAGAAAAACAAGAAGAAGAGAAAGCCAAAGAAGGCAAGGTAAGGAGACAAAGGAATAGGATCAGTTTAAGCTAATTAGAGGTTAATGGATGTGATTTACATTCAATTCCATCTATTTTAGTTGAATTCTCACAATTTTACAATATGTAACTATACATAATTGCATAAAGTGGTGAAATAATTTAGTAAAACATGAGATAAAGATGGAATAAGTTATTGGGGAAGTTAAAAATGTGGAGAAAACAATTTGAAAAGAAAGGATCTTATAGTGGCCAAATAGGGTACTTAGGGTTACCTTAGTGAAAATTTATGTTAAATGATGAATTTAATGAGAATTAGTCATTATGATGTATAATAATTTTAATGTGGTTTAGGTGTACTTCATTATATTAAAGCTTAAAATTGATATAGAACTATATATGGCATGAAAATGGAAGATGAGACATTATGGATGTGTGACTTCACCAAGTGGTTGAAGGATATAGGTGAGGTTAATGGTATGATTTAGTTATTTTCTCATGGTATTAATTCTATAGGTATGAAATTTATGATTAACAAGATTGTATGAATACAACTAAAGTATCAAGGCATTAGCATGGTGTAATTAAAGTAAATAACAATATAAAAATTTAATAAAGTATGATAATTGATATTGCCCTTAGTGTGCAATAGAAAATTTAGGATCCAGGATAAAATGGCTAGCCATAGGGGTATATACACCCCGGTGTTATTGTGAATCTATTGAGATCATATTGTGAAATGTGATTGTATTGCTAAGTTGACTCATTATATGGTATACTCGAGAATTTGGTATCGTACCCCATATTGTATGGTCCCTTCAGCATATTGGAATTATATGGTACATTGGGAAATTTGGTATCGTACCCCGTATTATATGGTCTCCCTAGCACATTAGTAGCATTGAAGTCCTTGTCCCACATATTGGTTCGAGGATTTCCACTGGTGATAACTAAGAACAAAATTATAATTTTTCATATAAACAGGAACAAATAAAAATAATTATGACATTAAGTATATTAAAAATGTCAATAAGAATTTAATAAGATGAAAAATGAGATTAAAAAGTTAAACATGGGTGAACTAGTAATTTATAAATCAGGGGTAAAATGGTAATATAAGGTTGAAAAGGTGAATGATGAGGTTAAAATAGTTAAACGGGCTTAAAAGGGCAAAATCGTAATTAAAATAAAGTTCGTGGACTAAACCATAATTTTTCACCCTTAGAAAAACTTTAAGGGATTAAAATATAATTTATGCATTTAAATTAAATTATAAATCAAAGAAAATCAATCGAATCAAAATTGAGATCAAATTGGTCAAATTTAAGAAAAGTCAAACTTTAGGAACTTAATTGGAATTTTTCCTATAATTGAGTAAATAAAGGAAATTAAGTGAGAAAAATAACTATTATGTTAATTAAGAGTAAATTATAATATAAAAAAAATAAAATTTGAATTAAATTGAATAATAAAATTTTAAGAGGTAATTTGGTAATTATGCGTAAATTAAGCAATAAGATAATTAGGTGAGATTTTATCTAAGTGCATCCACCACTAAGCGACAATTTTGCTTAGTGCGTGGTTTTGTTTAACTGCATACAGGGACAGGTACAATGAAGGAATTCAAAGAGTAGAGTGTGGCATGTACATATGGGAGTTCCTTTGCATTTTTCCTTTTGACTGGATTGTATAAATTATACTATGCTATGTAAATATGTATACATAAATATGGCATGTAAATTAAATAATACTATACTTAGTGAAATTGATGTATGTGGATGTATGTGATGGTGTACTTGAGAAATACTTTTGTGTGAGAATGAATATAGAAGTGTTGTGTTGTTGAGTGTAGTATTGGATGAGGAGGTAAAAGTATATTAGGAGTGTAAATTGAATTTTAACAGGTTTGGATAGCAAGATTTTTAAGTCGTCATGCTGTCGAAATTTCACCAAATCAATAATAAGTTAATAACGACAAATGAATATACGATGTGCCATAGTAATTTAGGAATTAAAGTGTAGTAGTAATAGTAATAATATATAATTAAAATATTAGAAATTTGTAAACGTAGGATGTCGCATTTAATGGTATTAGAGTATGGTTTAAGCAGTCCTAAGATCGAAGTCAATATAAGCGACACTGATTGAGAGATTGAATGAGCACATGAGATATGTACATGCCACAATATTGTGATATAAATTTTGGAATTTAAATGTTACCTGTCCCTTGTGTATTTCAGTTTTAGCCATGGCTTCTGACTCCAGACAAATTGCTGAGCTAGTGAGTGATGCTGAGAGTGAGGCTTCAGAAAGTCCAGAAGTATAGGAATTAGTACCAAGTAATAAATCACAGTAGCCTACTCAAACTACTCCTAAAACAGTACCATAAGCACCTGCCGCTCCTACACCAGTTGATTTTACGCAGATGATGGTAGAGTTCTTTTAGAGATTTCAGGCCCTAGCTTTTTCTCAGCCTCAGCATCCACCACTGCTTTAGCTTTCTAAAAGATCTGTGCTAGAACAATTAAGAAGGTTGGGTGTAGAAGCTTTTTATGGTCGTGAGCAGGTTATAGCTACGGAAGCCAAAGAATGGCTGAATAAAATTGAAAGAGTATTTGAGATTACTCATAGCCGGCCAGAGGAGAAGTTAGAGGGAGTAGTGGCTTTATTCCAAGGTCCAGCCTATGTATGGTGTGACATAGTCAAGCGCCACACCTCACCTAAGTAAATCACTGGGGATTATTTGTATCAGCAGTTTAGGGATAAGTATATGGGCAAAGAATATAAGAGAACTATAGAGGAGTTATTTTGGCGATTCCGCCAGGGTACCCAGATGGAACAAGAATACTATCAGGAGTTTGAGAGACTTATCATTTATATGAGGGATTATAGAATTCCACTAGAGAAAATGTGTCAACTTTTTGAGAGGGGACTCCACAATGATTTGAGAAAAGTGTTACCAGTTTGGGATTACACAAATAGAAAAGAATTAGTTTATGCAGCGATTAAGATGGAAGCTATTGATCAGGAAGAGGTAAACAGATGGGCCCGATTTCAACATAGGAGGAGACCACCTTCAGGAGCAGCTGGTACTAGGTCAAGTAAAAGAGTTAGAGGTTCCACTATAGCTCCTCCATATGATTTCATAGCCACACCAGCAACTAGCCAGCATACCACAACTCGAGGAGTACCTTTTACAACATTTGTAGGCAATTTTCCTTGAGGTTAATGTTCTGCTAGATATGAGATACCATTATGTGAGCACTATAGACGTCGCCATCAGGGCGAGTGCTGGAGATTGATAGGTGCATGTTGGAGATGTGGGTCCAGGGATCATTTTCAGAGGAATTATACTCAGGCACAGTCACAGACCACTACATCAGTTGCCCAAACATCTGCCAGCAGACAGGCCATTACTCTAGCACGAGGTAGAGGCAGGGGAGGACCTAGTAGGGCTACCTCTACTTGAGGCAGTGCTCCAGCTCCACCAGCTCCATACAGGCTTCCATTTGCTAGGATATATACAATGAGAGCTTGAGAGGACCAGGACGTGCCAATTGTGATTGTAGGTAAATTTTATCTATTGGATGATGTTGTTTGTGCATTGATAGATCTTGGGTCCACACATTCCTACTTGAGCACTAAAGTTTCATAGGGAAAGGGGTTAGAAAAAGTATAGTTAGATCAGGATATCTTGGTAAGCAACCCATTAGATTGTAGTGTGGTAGTGAACAAGAAATATAGGGACTGCCCTATCCAGATACAGCAGGCTACCTTTCGTGAAAATTTGATTAAACTTCCATTCCATGAGTTTGATATTATCTTGGGGATAGATTGGCTTCACCAACACCAGGAGATAGTTGATTGTCGCTTAAAAAGAATCACCTTAAAAACTCTAAAAAATGAAGAAATTACAGTTGTATGGGAACGATCAGACTTCCTATCCAATGTTATCTAAGCTACTGTAGCACACAAGCGTATTGAGATAGAAAAGCTAAAAGTTAGTGATGTGCCCATAATTCGAGATTCCTTGATTTCTTTCCTGATGACCTGTTAGGATTGCCTTCAGAAAGGGAAGTTGAGTTCATAATTGATGTGTTTCCAAGTATAACACCTATTGTAATGGCTCATTATTGTATGGCCCTGACAGAATTGAAGGAGTTAAAGATTCAGTTGCAGGAATTGTTAGAAAAAGGCTTAATCCGTCCAAGTGTTTCTCCTTGGGGAGCTCCAATATTATTTGTGAAGAAGAAAGATGGATCACTTAGGCTATGCATTGATTATAAGAATCTGAATAAGGTCACTATTAAAAATAGATATCCATTGCCCAAAATTGATGATTTATTTGATCAATTAAAGGGTGCCAACACATTTTCAAAGATTGATTTGAGATTGGGTTATCACCAGCTTTGGGTAAGGGAAGTGGATATTCCAAAAACTGCTTTTCATACCTGGTATGGGCACTATGAGTTTGTAGTTATGCCATTCGGCCTCACTAATGCACCAGCTACATTTATGGATATGTTGAATTGCATTTTCCATCCATATCTAGATCAATTTGTAGTGGTATTCATTGATAACATTCTAGTATATTCTAAAATATAAGAAGAATATGATTAGCACCTGAGAATTGTACTGCAAACATTGAGAGACAGGCAGTTATATGCTAAATTCAACAAATGTGAATTTTGATTGAATGAAGTCACCTTTGTTGGCCATGTGGTATCAGCAGAGGGTATTAAGGTAGATCCTAAAAAGATTAAAGCCATCTTTGATTGGAAGCCACCCAAAAATATTCCCAAAATTCAAAGTTTTCTCGGGTTAGTTGGATATTACAGAAGATTTGTAAAGGGATTCTCTTTGATAGCTTTTCAACTTACTAAGCTTTTACAAAAGAATGTTAGATTTGAGTGGACTAAAAGATGCCAGGAAAGCTTTGAGAAATTGAAGAATATGTTGATTGGAGCTCCCGTTCTTATATAGCCTGCTTCGGGTAAACCATATGTTATTTATAGCGATGCCTCCGGAAATAGGTTGGGGTGTGTGCTTATACAAGAAGGGAAAAATAATGGCATATGCTTCCATATAGTTAAAAACATATGAGAGGAATTATCCTACTCATGACCTGGAGCTAGTAGCTATTGTGTGTGCTTTGAAAATATGGAGTCATTACTTATATGGGGAAAAATGCTACATTTACACTGACCTTAAAAAGCCTAAAATATCTGCATACACATAAAGAACTTAACTTGAGACAGAGGTGATGGTTGGAACTCATTAAAGACTATGATTGCTTAATAAACTACCATTCTGGCAAAGCAATATGGTGGTTAATGCACTTAGTAAAAAATACCTAACGACATTACGAGCTATGAAGGTAAAGCTGAATGTAGCACAAGATGGAGGACTTGTAGCTGAAATCCAATTCAAATCGGATTGGCTCCAGCAAGTAAAAGCGGCTTAAAGGTAGGATGACATGTTAGCCTTTATTATTTCTCATCACCAAATACAAGTAGGTAAAGGCATTGAATTCTCCATTGGCCATAATGATTGTCTATACTATGATGGTAGAGTATGTGTACCTACTGATGTAGAATTAAAGAAAATTATTCTAATTGAAGCTCATAGTAGCCATTACACCACGCATCTGGGCATCAATAAAATATATTAGGAACTTAAGGCAACTTACTGGTGGCCAGGAATGAAGCGAGAAATAACAGACTTTGTTACTAAATGTTTGATATGCCAACAAGTAAAAGCCGAGCACCAAGTCCCATTGGGTTTATTGCATCCCATCACCATCCCCGAATGGAAATGGAAATAGATCACTATGGATTTTGTGTCAGGATTGCCACTCACCATGAAGCAGCATGACTCCATTTGGGTGATTGTAGGCAGAATGACCAAGTCAACTCATTTTCTTCCTATGAGATAAGATTTTTCTTTATCCAAGTATGCAAAAATCTATGTGAATGAGGTTGTGAGACTTCACGGCATACCTGTTTCCATAATTTCATATAGGGATCCACGGTTTACTTTTAAATTTTGGTAGAAAATTCAAGAGGCATTGGGAACCCATTTTTATTATAGAATAACTTTCCATCCATAAATAAATGGCCAATCCGAGCGGATGATACAGATACTAAAAGATATGCTGCGATGTTATGTACTGGAATTTGCTTGCAACTGGGAGAAATATCTTTCACTAGCAAAATTTGCCTACAACAACAGTTATCAGCCTAGCATTAAAATGGCACCATATGAAGCACTATACGAGAGAAAATGCAAAACACCTTTACGTTGGATTGAATTAAGTGAGAGAAAGCTAGTAGGATTGGATTTGATCAAGGAAATAGAAGAGAAGGTGAAGCTGATCAGAGATAACTTGAAAGCAGCGAAAGGTCGACATAAATCAATTATAGATTTGAAAAGGAAAGACATAGAATTTAATGTTGAAGATAAGGTATTCTTGAAAGTTTCACTGTGACAAAAAGTTCTTCGGTTCGGTAAAAAGGGTAAGCTCAGTCCCAGATTTATTGGGCCCTATGAAGCGACATAGCGTGTGGGACCAGTGGCTTACAGGTTGAAGCTACCTTTTGAATTGGAAAGGATCCATAATGTATTCCATGTTTCTATGCTGTAGAGATATCGTTCGGACCCTTCTCACATTATTACATCAGAGGAGATCCAGTTGATACCTGACTTTTCTTATGATGAAGAATAGGTGAATATTTTAGCACTAAAAATTAAACTACTATGGAACAAGTAGATACCATTGATCAAAGTGCTATGGACACACCATAATGAGGATGAAGCCACCTGGGAATTTGAAGAAACAATGAGGCAGTAATATCCACACTTGTTCAATCCAGGTAAATTTTGAGGATGAAATTTTATTTAGTGGGGGAGTACAGTAACATCCCAAATTTGTATCTATCATGCATGGTATGATGTAGAGCATAAATAATTACCCTAAGATAAATTTAGGAGTAATCGGAGTTGAATAAGGCAGGAAAATCAGGAAAAATTCAAAGGTTAAACGTACTTGGGCCAGAAAAATCCAAAGATGGGTGATCTAATGAGCAGTTTAGTCTAAGAGTAGTTTATGAAAGTAGGTGTTAAACGAAATTCATTGGCATAATTTGAGTAGAAAATGAGCTTAGTTTGAACCTTAAATGGGACAGCGAAGTTTTTACTCAGTATAGTAAAAAGGATTGACTGAAAGTTTGACTTGACTCTGAATTAGTGTAAAAACCTCCAAAAATTATTCCAATTGCATAAATATGTTAGTAATAACCTAAATGACCTATTAAAAGTGAAAAATTAATGTTCTAGCAGTTTTGGGAGTTTGGATTTCAGACTGATCATCCAGGTAGCTGAAGCCAGAAGTATATCGAAATGATATTGGATTAGGCTAAAATTTTAACCACATGTTCTTGAACATACTATGACATATGGAAAAAAATTTTAAGGTATTCTAACATGGAGAACCAAAATTTTATATTCAAGGTGCAAAACTGAGATCGAGTTAATTAGGGGATCAAATTCGAGAATTTTGGATATATGAGGATATGGGAGTCATTAGTGGGAATTTATCATCAGGCACAACTAATCCTAGAGTAGTAGGACATGTATAAGTGTGTGGTTGAGTGACGTGTGGCTTAATTTAAATCCATTAGAGTTAATAGTTAAAGGAATAATTCTAGCCATTCCTTTTACACACTTAGAGACCATAAGAAATGGGTTAGAAATATCCGAAATTTTTTCAAAAATTATAGCAAATTCCTCCTTTTCCCTTGCAAAATCTGAACCCTTACCTATTTCTCCTCTTCTCCATTTTTCTCTCATCTAAGCTCTCTTTCTCTCTAATTCCAAAACCCAAATTTGATTCCTTGACATAAAAAACTTCCTCTTTAACCTGGAGAAAGAATTATAGCAAGGGGAAGTCAAGAAATTGAAAAATAAGGTAAGAGAAGTTATGTGTAATTTATTGAGTTTATGGGTTCTAGGTGGAATTACACTACAAGAAAATGTAAAAATAGCAATGAAAAATAGCAACGGAATTGATTTCATTGCAAAATTAGCAACGAATTTCAATTTCGATTGCTATTTAGCAATGAAAAATAATTTTCGTTGCCAAAATTGGTTAAACTTTACAAATTTAGCAACGAAAAAATATTTGGTAGTCTTCCGTCGTTAATAGTGGAAGAAATTTTTAGCGCTAAAATTTAGCAACGGAATCCATATACCGTTGCTAAAATAGGCGCCAACTGATGGCGAAAAAAATTTGGAACGAAAAATAGCAACGAAATACGACTTCCGTTGCTAAATTAGTAACGAAATATAATTAGTAACGGAATTATTTTCTGTTGTAATTTTAGCAACGAAAAATAAATTCCATTGGTATTTATGGTCCCACGGAGATGGAAAAAAATTTGGAACCAAAAATAGCAATGAATTGGATTTCCGTTGCTAAAATTGCAATGGAAAATATATTCGGTTGCAATTTTACCAACATAATTTACTTTTTTTTTTGCTATTTTTGGTGCCAATGGGGAGAAATTTGTGTCTAAAAATAGCAACGAAATTGGCATTCCGTTAGTATTCTTGGTCCCAAAAAGATGGAAAAATATGTCCAAAAATAGCAACAGAATTGGGTTTCTGTTGCTAAAGTTGCAATCGAATATTAATTCGGTTGGTATTTTCTAATTTACCCTAAATATAAATACTAACTTTTCTTCCCTTTCCCATCTTCTCTTTTCCTTTCAGCTCTCCATTCCTTCATTTTCTTTTTTCTTCAACCACCCAATTTCCACTTTCAAGTCTGGACAAGGTAATTGCTTCCATTTCATAATTTTTGATTTGAATCTTCCTTATTCAGATCCATCTTAAAAGAATAATAAAGTGTTATTATTATTATTATATTATTATTCATGGGAAAATACCATATATATCTATTTTGGGAAATTTGAATAAGAAATATTGGACATGTGCCATACAGGATCCACTACCAAAGTGTATATCTACGGAAATGAGTAAAACCAGAGAAAAACCCAGCAAGATCTATTTCTGCTTCTTAAGAAAGAACATTTCTTTTTAAAATTTTCCTTTATTTTGCAAAAAAAAAACTAAAAATTATAGCTCTTGCAGGTGCCTTCAATGGTGATGAAGCAAACAGTAGCAAAGAAGAGCACGATTATGCCAATTTTGATGTCGAAGGTTTGATTTTAATTTTTTTGGCTTATTTCCCTTGAAAATACAAAAGATGGAGCTCAGCTTTTTTCTTCTGCATGTTGCTGTTTCTGATTTTATTTTAAGAGAATTTTTTGATTTTAGTGAAGTGAAATGGAGAGTACAAAGAAAGATATTAGGGGTGGAGCATCTGTGCTCGATATGGATGCTAAGTCAACTGTTGGTGGTGGAGTTAAGGATGTTTACGGTGAGGATTGTGCCACCGAGGATCAGCTTGTAACTCCTTGGACTATCTCCGTCGCTAGGTTACTTTCACTTACTTTATTTGTTTAAGAATCAGATACTCTATTTTCCTACTTCCTCATTCTTGAATCTTGCCAGTGGACTAATTATAATTTCTATTTTTAGTATATTTTTTTGGTAGTTATATGATCTAGTAACAGGAATCTCTCTAGATCAGCAATTAGATTTTATCTTTTTCTTAAGTTAACATTACGTTGATTCAAGTTAAATATATGTTTGGCCATATTATGGTTTTCTTAAAGAAGATTAGGAGGATGTTTTCTCTATAACCATATTGTGGTTTTTTTTACTTGAATTATCTTTGTAATTAGTATAATTTGATGGAGTGTCAGTAAAAAAGATAGAAGAGAATTTGAAGAGTATAAATTTGAATTTTCTTGCATATCACTTTACTTGATTGGCTTTATGGTGAGCTTGTAGGACTGACCTTTTGGTAGTTAAGAAAAAAAAATTCACAGTGAAGGCATAACTACTCTTATATCATTTCTTACCAATGTTCTCTTCCTCTATGCACTTGAAAATGTGGGAAAGCATTTCCCTTTTAAGTCCTTAACCAAAAAAATAAGCCTACGAATGTTTGTCTTGTTATGCATCATTCTTTCCTTTGTGCTATTTGATAGTAATGATAAGGGGTGGCAGAAAAGTCATTGCATTACAACAATTATAAGTGACCTTATTATATGTGTGCTTCATTTGTATTTAGTAATTTAATTCATATTTGTTCTAACTGTATTCTTAATGTTTCAGGATCATATATGGAGAACTGGATTTCAAAGGAATGACATGGTAGCTATTGTATTTGATGATGTGCCAGAAGCGCTTATAAGGTGGCATACTTCAGGCACTAAGGTATCCTTTTCGCCTCTGCCTCTTTCTAATCTTTTGCTTCTTCATTTGTTTTTCAAGCATTGGCAGTATACACCATTGATGGAATAACTAACTACTTCTTCAAACTTCATGGAAATATCTTTTTGAAGTAAGATGTGGTAGTTATTTTTCTGCAACCTAAACATGTTACTATATCTTTATTTTTATGAGAAATTTTATATTTCAATGCCCTGGACTAAAGGAAATATATTTCCAATTGCCCGGGCCTGTTCTGAAGTAGTTAGTAATTCTTAAACCTGATGTTATATCTATTTTATTACATTAAATTTTATGTTAGGCTAACAAACTTTTTCTTGTCTTATTTAAGGTGTATGTATATTCGATCCGTAGTAGAAAAGTCCAACAGCTTTTATTTGCCAAATCTAACTATGGTGACCCATAGCAGTAATTGGGGATCCTCTTGTTTATGTTATTTGGTAAATTTGATTCTTTTCATCTCCGAATTCAAAATCAAGTCAAAGCTACAAAATCAGAACTTCAATTTATTAATATAAAATGCTCATTTTTAATTGAAATAGGAGGATTCAAAAGAATTAGCCTTGTACGCTGAGTTACTTAAGCTCTCTGCTGATAAAGAATTTCCTAGAATTGGACTTTGTATCAACTTCCCTGATGCTCTTTGCCTCTTTGCTTATATTTGTAAAAATGAGGTCAGTTCATATGTGTAAGAAGTTTTATTTTGTATTTGACTCCAAAAAATTTGAATGCTGATTTTATTTTTTATTTATGTAAATAAATGGGAAATATAGATTGGTCATCCGACAAAGCCCTACTCGCTTTATGCATTGACTATCTCAGGAGTTGCTTACGTTTTTAAGCTGGGGAATGTTTCTATTTATGCTTCTATCTGTATTCCCATTGGAAGAGGTTACTGAGTTGAATTTGTGGAGTTATTTTAATAATGTGACGATTATGACTTTCATTTGGAGTTTATGAAGTTGTAAAATGCCGAACGATCTTTATAATTCAATTTTAGTAATTTTCTTACAATATAATCCTAATTTGTATTATAGTCAAAGAGTTCTTTAATTTTTATATTGACTATAATTGGCTTGGGATTAAGTTGCTTTTTTGTGCTCATTTTGGTTTACTCTTGGCTGGTTTTAGGTGCTGAAATTATCATTTTGTCTGCTCAATTGGTGATGATCAAAACCATCGAGGTATTTCACATACTTGTGCTGCAAAAAATTTTTTAATGCAGCATTATCTTGAGACATTGCTCATTTTATCATACAATTTAGACTTTTCTATAATGGTGGAGCTCTTTTATATATTAAAATTTGATTGACAATAAAATGCTTATTTGGTTCTTTGGTTCCTATTATTGAAGGGAACAGACGCACATCTTGATTATTATATGGGCATTTATTGATTATTATATGGGCATTTATTGGGCCACTTGATTAATTCCCACCTGTTCAGTTCTCAAACAGACTTTCTTACTTGTGTTTCACACGTGAATCAAATTAACAACAAATTGTAATTTATGTAGTTTGTGCCAGTTTCAAATTTCAAGTTTATAAGTTTTTTTTGTCTTTAATGTTTTTATTCATAATTTATCTTGCATGGATATGAAGATATTATGTCATTTTACATGTGTATATTTGTTTAATGAGTGACATGCTGGTACTTTGAGGGTTATATATATATATATATATATATATATATATATATATATATATATGCACACGTTGAGACTAGTTCTTGCAACTGGTTTTGTCAATCTAGAGCAGGATCAATTGATTTATTTAAAATTGACAAGATGAGTTTTCCTGGGTTAAGTCTATAGCGTTTTTTTTTGCTACAAAACTGAAAATTTTGGAAGAAAAATGAAAGGTACTGTGTGCTACTTTATTGATCTTTGTTTTAAAAGCTTTCAATTTTCATTTCTTATACAGTCTTTTTCAATATGCCTATTGTTTTACTATGATTTTAGTCTTAATATATATTAATCAATTTGATTAATAATTATGCTCCTAATAATATGCTTCTATTTAAATTAAACAATTAGGTGAATTATGTATTCTTCATTTGCTGTCCATTGATTACTGCTAAATGGGTGTAGAGAAACACTTACAATCGTAATATTGATAATTTTATCACCATATTCTGCACAACCCAAAATAATTGAGTTTTTCTGTGGCATTGATGCTTGTAAAATGTCTCCCATAGTTCACCAAAGAACTCAAGTTAGGCCAGTGCAAGAAATAAGGGGATTCTGCATCAACTATGGAAATGTTTCTAAATACTTCGGGAGGTAATTTATTTTGAATATTTGAAAGTTTACCTGTCAATTTTTAATTTCAAAAGCATTTCAAATAATTTGTCACAATATACATTTTGTTTGCTAGTATTACTTCACATGTGAAGCTATGATGTTTAGCAACATGTTAAAAGAAAAAAATTAGCTTGATCTTGCTCTTACTCTTGCTTTTGCATAAAGAAAATATAATGCTTATCTCTTGAAAACTTTTGCAGTTATGTTCTGGGTGCTGTATTTTTACTGATTGGTGTAGGTGCTTCATAAATTTCATTTTGATTTTATTTATAGATTTTGTTTATTGGCTAATTATCAGTTATATACAACTTGTTTAATGAGATTGCTTAAAGGAAAGGGACGTGTGCCTCCTCTTCTAAATAGAGCTGAATGTATGCTGCTGTAGCTGAATGTTTTCTTTATCTATTAATTCCTTTGGCTATTCTTATGTTTGTTTGGTTGTTCATTTTAGAGGATAGCATATGGTAGGGGAGGTTGTAGAAGACAGTAAATCATTGCCTTTTAGGACTGCCAGGTGTAAAAATAGAGGAATTAAAACACATTTTAGGTACCCCAGGTTAAGTCTTCTTCATTTGTTTGATTCTTTTTATTTTTTTTATGCTTGAAGATTTTATATTGGCCTAAGTTAAATTAAGTTATAGGTAATATCAGAGCAAAAAAAAATGTCAATAGTGTAAAACCAAAATTTTGCATTTTTTATCCTTTTTTGGTTCAAAGCTTTCCTGTGTAGGTGAGACATGAAGATTATAAACAATTTTTGTTATTTTCATGATTAAATAATAATATTTATGAGAAGATTTTCTTGTGTTAGAACTGATGGGAAATTATATTCATCTTTATGTTGTAATTTCATAGTTCATATTGTTAGTTTTTCATTTGGAAATCATGTACTGCTTGTAAATTTATTAAAGACAGGTTGAATTATGTTAGGCTCGTTCTTGACTTGGTTCTCATTTTTGTTATTCCTTTTGTAATAATTTTGAAGATTAGTTATCATTTTTTCCAATTATTGTACCATATAAGCATTGAACTATAGATTTCTATTTTAGTAGTTTACAATTTTTCATATCAACACAACTTTATTTACTCAAAGTAATTGTGGTTTTGGTTGCTTGTTCAGTAGTGAAAGTCATACATTTAGGACTCTAATTGCTGTAGAATATCTGTAGTAGCTACAGTTTTTAGTCTTGTATTAAATTTTTTCATTCCTTTTGTCTAGAATATGAACTAAATGCTACCTTATTTAACTTAGTTTTTTTTATAGTGGTTGATAATGAGTTTCTGTAATGAAATGTTGATATTGAAAATTAATAGTAATTTTCCATAAAAAAATAAATAATATTTCAGTTATGGAATAGCGATGAAAAATCCATCGCTAATTTTTTTTTGTAATACTGGCTAAATTTAGCAATAGAATTACTAATCTGTTGCTAAAAATAGCAACGAAACTCTCAATTTCATTGCTAAAAATAGCAACGAAAATTCATTGTCATTGCTAATTTTGATAACTTCACCGCATTCTATATTGATTGGATTTTGCAACGGATTTGAAATTTCGTTACTAAATTTTGCAACGAAAAAAATATTTGGTTGCTAAAAATACCAACCGTCAAAATTGTAATTGAATTTTTTGTTGCTATTTTCAGTTGCTAATTTTGATTAGCAACGAAAATTCAATAAATTCGGTTGCTAATTTCCATTGCTATTTGCTTATTTTCTTGTAGTGTTAGATAGGAAAATTTATATGAGCTTGTAGAGAATAATTAGGAGAGGAGTGTAGTAGCTTTATATTGCTTAAAATTTTAATTTTAACTTATGATTTTCCTTCTTCTATTTTCGACCAAAGAAAAAAAAACAAGAAGAAGAGAAAACCAAAGAAGGCAAAGGCAGGATGAAAAAGGAATAAGATCATTTCAAGCTAATTAGAGGTTAGTGGATGCGATTTACATTCAATTTCATCTATTTTAGTTAAATTCTCACAATTTTTACATTATGTAACTATACATAATTGCAAAAAGTGGTGAAATAAATTAATAAAACATGAGATAAGGATGGAATAAGTTACTGGGAACTTAAAAATGTGAAGAAAATAATTTGAAAAGGAAAGATCCTATAGTGGCTGAATAGGGTACATAGGGTTACCTTAGATAAAATTTATGTTAAGTGATGAATTTAATGAGAATTAGGCATTATAATGTACAAGAATTTTTATGTGGTTTAGGTGTACTTCATTATATTAAAGCTTAATATGGATATAGAACTATATATGGCATGAAAATGGAAGATGAGACATTATGGATGCGTGACTTCACTAAGTGGCTAATGATACAAGTGAGGTTAATGGTATGATTTAGTTATTTTCTTATGATATTAATTCTATAGGTATGAAATTTATGATTAAAAAGCTTGTATGAATACAACTAAAGTATCAAGGTGTTAGCACGGTGTAATTAAAGTAAGTAACATTATAAAAATTTAATAAAGTATGATAATTGATATTGCCCTTAGGTACAGTGGGTAATCCAGGACCCATGATAGAATGGCTAGTCATAGGGGTATACACACCCCGGTGTTATTGTGAATCTATTGAGATCATATTGTGAAATGTGATTGTATTGCTTCGCCGGCTTATTATATGGTATACTGGAGAATTTGGTAATGTACCCTGTGTTGTACGATCCCTCCAATACATTGGAATTATATGGTACACTGGAGAATTTGGTATCGTATCTCATGTTGAACGATCCCCCAGTGCATTAGTAGCACTAAAGTCCTCATCCTACTTATTTGATTCAAGAATTTCTACTAATGATAACTAGGGGAAAAATTGTAATTTTTCATGTAAACAGGAAAAAAATAAAAATAATCATGGCATTAAGTATATTAAAAATGTCAATAAGAATTTAATAAGATGAAAAATGAGATTAATAAATCAAACAGGGGTAAACTGGTAATTATATGATAAATCAGGGGTGAAATGGTAATTTAAGGTTAGAAAGGTAAACAATGAGGTTAAAATAGTTAAACGGGCTAAAAAGGGCAAAATCATAATTAAAATAAATTTTAGGGACTAAACTATAATTTTCCACCCATAGAAAAACTTCAAGGGATGAAAATGTAATTTATGCATTTAAATTAAATTAGAAATCAAAGAAAGTCAATCGGATCAAAATTGAGTTTAAATTGGTTAAAATTGAGAAAAAGTCAAACTTTAGGGACTTAATTGGAATTTTTCACATAATTAAGTAAATAAAGGAAATTAAGTGAGATAAATAACTATTATGGTAATTAAGAGTAAATTATAATATAAAAAAATAAATTTTGAATTAAATTGATAAATAAAATTTTTAACCGAAATTTGGTAATTATGCTTAATTTAAGCAATAAGATAATTAGGTGAGATTTTATGTAAGTGCATCCACCATTAAGCGACAAGTTTACTTATTGCGGGGTTTTGTTTAATTGCGTGCATGGACAAGTACAGTGAAGGAATTCGAAGAGTAGAGTGTGATATGTACATATGGGAGTTCCTTTGCATTTTTGCTTTTGACTGGATTGTATAAAATATACCATGCTATGTAAATATGTATACATAAATATGGCATGTAAATTAAATAATACTATGACTTGGTGGAATTGATGTAAGTGATGGTGTGCTTGAGAAATACTTGTGTGTGAGGCTAAATATAGAAGTGTTGTGTTATTGAGTGGAGTATTGGAGGAGGAGGAAAAAGTATATTGGGAGTGCAAATTGAATTTTTACATGCTTGGATAGCATGATTTTTAAGCCATCATGCTACCAAAATTTCTTCAAATCAATAATAAGTTAATAATGATAAATGAATATAGATGTGCCATAGGAATTTAGGAATTAAAGTGTAGTAGTAATAGTAACAATGTAGAATTAAAATATTAGAAATTTGTAAACGTAGGATGTCACATTTTCAAACTCATTGAGGTTCATGGTGATTGTGGGAGCAAGTGTTGGTGGGATGGTGGTCTATTAGGATAGGGGTGTGCCTGAAGGCAATTATGTGTTTTGGGCATCATTATTCAGGTTATCCCCTGGCGGAGTGATTACTTGAGGTGATACGAGAGATGGTGCTTAGGTTGCTAAGGTAGATAACATTTCCAGGAGAGCTTAGGCCATCTATATAGTGAAACCAAGTAGGGCATGGTGGGGGCTACTTAGGGCAGGATGCCAATGGGGAAGATAGTGAAGGTACTTGATGAAGTAGGTTCCAGAGAGGGGAAGACATGTAATTATGGGGAGTGATGGGGTGGTGTGTTTTGGTTGTTTCCTATCTAGGTAGTAGGTGTATCTCAATCTTAAGTGTTCATAATTTTGAGGGATAATGTCCACATGCACCATAGTAAATGATAATAGCTCAGTTTCTTTGGACTGTTGTCGATGACCAGATGACCATTGTACTTAAAAATAGAGAAATCCATTAGAGTTTTTCAGCAAGGGAAAAGTCAGACGGACAATTTAAAATGAGGTTGATAATGGAAAAAATAGTTAAAAGTATAAAGAAAGAGAAATACCTGAAGTATAACGTCTATTAATAAAGATTGCAATCCTATCCCGAGTAGGATTCAACTTCCCTATTTAAGAAATTTTTTTTGTCATAAATAAATAGCCCAATTAGGAAGACTTCTTTGTAAATAGGAGTGTATGTGTAATCCTTTGAATATGACTCTTTCTTTTTTGGGTAAGGAAAGTTAGCTCCTCTAACCTGATATAAACTCTTCCTTTAGTAAAATGATTAGTTAGCATATTTGTCAAACTAAGAGCTTAGATTTAAGGATTAGTTTAGCTAATAAAACTACCAAGTGAACAAGCTGCTCGAGAGATCCCGATGAGCGGACCGGGCAAGAATGTTACAAGCTACTTTATGTGATGGAATATGACATGGTATGAATGTGATGATAGCAGAGCGGAAAAACAAAAATTTTTATCATACATGCCATATAATTCCATGACAAGAATCGAAACATGCAATTTTAGAGTTTTAAACTTACAACTTTAGATGCCTTTAAAACTTGATTTTGATGATGACCAGCAACCAAGAAGGATATTTCCACCTTAGATCTTCACCACCAATGCCAAGGAACAGCCTTTACGCCACTCCCTCTATTCTCACACACACACTTGCAAAGATGGCTTAAAATCAAGAGTGTTAGCTCTATGATTGTGTATTCGGCAATGGGAATGATTTGAAGCCACAAGATCTGATCTTGTTCTTCCTTTAGGTTACTGTATCAGCCCGAGAACATAAGAGAACAAGAAAGATTTCTTTCCCCTTGAGTATTTCGGCCAAGAGAGAAAAAATAGCAAAACGGCATCCCCTTTTATTCATTTAATTCATTAATATATATCACTTAATTTAGGTCAAGTGTGAGTGCCAAAAATTAAGTGTTAATTTCAGCCTCCATCACTTCCTAATTAAGAGATATATCCTAATTTAAATTCCATTAGAATTTAAATTCAAATGGCATTAGTCATTTAATCAAAACAAACTTACTTATTTAAGGTAAAATAAGTTGCCGAATTCAACTAGTATTTTAGTTTGAATTTTGGCTACTTTAATTTCCTCTCAAGTATTATATTTTGATTAAATACAAATTAGGATTTAATACTCAATTAACTTAATTATACATAGATAATTAATCAATTGAAATTAAACCTAGCACATGCCAACAAATTTCTCTCGTGACCAACATATTTGCCTAAAACAGCTAGCTGTTTTAGGCAAAAAACTCGTTTCACATATTTGCCTAAAACAGCTAGCTGTTTTAGGCAAAATCGTGGCTTAACAGTTTTGCCTAAAACAGCTAGCTGTTTTAGGCAAAATCGTACCTTGACAGTTTTGCCTAAAACAGCTAGCTGTTTTAGGCAAAAAAAACTATTTTTACAGATTTGCCTAAAACAGCTAGCTGTTTTAGGCAAAAATCTGTTTACCCATTTTATGCATTAATTTGACTTTAAATAAAGTCCAAATTAATTCCCAATACACAATTTAAATATTTTAAGTCCAATGCTTTGTGTGCGATCCTATAGGTCCATTTAATGTTGGCAATGAATTAATAAATTAATTCAAAGGCTATATATATTCTCTAACAAGATATTATAGCATTTCAAATTAAATGAAAATGCATATGGCATTTAGTGACCTAATGCAATTTTGCATAGTCCCTTACCCATAAATATCAGAATTAATATAAGGCATGGAACCAGTCATCCTTATATATATTAATTCCTTTCTTGATATTCCAGTGACACTGAACTCTCAGATAAATAATGATTACTCATTATTTCATCTCGGTATGGCCATACACTTCTCAGTTCACTGATCAAGTGGCCGATGATATTTTCTCTCTTATTGAGAGGGGTAATCCCTTCACTTCTCTCATGCTCTCTAACATGAATTAATGCATACCCAATCATACCCGTACTTGTCACTCTGTTACGAGCACGTTAGGTGTATGTCAAAGTACACAGTAATTCATAAAGAGTTTCATAGAGATTTCAGGTCTAAGAACTCCGATACAAAACTTGCATATGAGAAACACTTATGACTTGTACCATGTAGTGTTCTCATGAGCGGATCGTATCCAGATACCATGTTCTTTAACATGTATCTATGATCTCTGATTGACACTCTTGTCCTAATGATCCGTAAGACAGAACTCATAATATCAGAGAGAGCATACTAGTCTTAATTCATTGTTATTCCCATAACAATGACTGACTAGGGATATTTAGAATGAAGTCTCATTTGTTTCAAGGTCTTACAACCATGTGCCTCACACATGATAACTTAAACCGAAACGACATTCTTGGATAGTTTTATCAATTGATATGCACAGGAATACAAAAGATAAAACTAATGCCTCATTTTATTAATTTCAAGTGTTTCGTTACAATGCACTGGGGCTAGGGCTTACACTAACATTATGATCCATTATTATATAGATACATAAATTCTCTCTTCCTTTTTTTAAATGCTATAATAAATGTACCATTAATTTTGTAAAAATTTTTGCAGAATTTTTCCTAAATATTGTGTTAAGTTTCCTGTATAAAAAGTTACAACACACTTCTAAAATCACATATGACTATTCCATTACAACTGATACAAACTCCAACACAGATAAAATCCTCATCCTCTAAAAATACCATCATACCATTACAACTAATACAAAATCAAACACATATAAAATTCCCATTCTCCAAAAATACTGTCATAGAATAGTTCCATATTTTTATTATATCTATATATTTATATATGCAATTAGATTGTATCTATATATAAATTTCCAAGCTTGCAAAGTGATTAGAGTCTCACAATAAGATATATGATAAATACTCAACAATAGAAAGAAATCTAAAGCTAATAACCATATCAGAATATTTGATATTGATATTAACTTCTGCATGCAAAATATAAACTTACATAACATTTTGTATTTCGAGAACGAATTAAGTGAATTAAGTGCTTTTAGTTATACTAAATCCAAGTGTTTCTATCACCCAGATAAATCTCCTAATTTAAGTATTCATCGAGTAAAACTAGCAAAGTATATTTTCTCAATCACTATCTTTAGGGAATTTCACTTCATTACATATAATAATAATATTATCATTAAATCAAGATAACATAAACCTCAATAGAAGAATACTATGCTAATGTAAATAATAATGCAGGATAATTAATTTAAATTTCTACCTAATTACATCATTTTGCAGATTCTCAATCCATGCATATAATCGATTACTATGCATTCAAGCACACTTATAATTTATAAGCTCTTTAAACTATACAATCGAATACAATTTATTTTAATCAATTAATTTATTATAGTTATTGCCCAAAGTAATCTGAATGAATTTATCTGGTGAATACGCAAGACTGAGCCCTTTTTAGCCTATTTGGATTGAAGTGGTCAAAACCTGACAGTACACTCCATATAAAGCCAGTTTTTGAATTGGAGTGGTAAAAACCTAACACTGCACTCCATTATAAAGCCAGTTTTTGAATAGGAGTGGTCAAAACTTGACATTACACTCCAATTTCAATGTAAAAAGAGGTCAAAATATAACACTACTCTTTTTAAACCTAATAGTGAGTGGCCAATATCGGGACTGCGCTCACTTATTTTCTATAGGTTCTTATTAACCTACAGTATATATCACCATTAGCCCAACACACTATTTAAATCCACCCATCACACCATTCAAATTCGCCCAACACACCAATCAAATTATCATCCTTATGGCTAATCAGTTGTATCAAATCCAGAATTTTCACAATTTACTAAGAGTGAGAAAGCATTTTTATTACTCAGTTACCATATAATTAGTCACAAACACATCGAACAGAAATTCACTCCTACTTACACTTTGAACTTTAAGTTTTAAAATATATATAAGACAAGCAAATGAAATAATTTGTTTTACGATTATTAGCATCATATGGATAAATATATATACATATAAGTTACCATAATTTCCATCATTTCTAGTAATTTCAGCTATAGATTCAGATCATAAAATTCATAAACATGTTATTTTAATAAGCATGCTTAGCATACTCTTCCTAATGCCATGCACACTAATCCATATACAGACCAAAAATTCATAGTCATGTTAATACAATTTGGTTTGGACTTGAGATGCCAATTCTCAAGCTTCCTACTTATCCCATATAGGGAATCAGAACCACGTAGTTCTACAACTATAAAGTTCAACATAACACTTTAAACATGGTTCTGTATTCATCATATTTCTTACATAAATATTTAATTATCAAATTTCACTCAATTGCTATATTTCTCAATTTCCAAGCAACACTTTCAAATCAAAGTCTTTTCAACCATGAGTGCTTAATTATTCAACAAGAAATATAGGGGGAGAAATCAAAATATTTATGCTTTTACATTTCTTTTGGCTATACTTTTGTACTCAAAATACTAACTTAAAACTTCCAAGTCCCTAGCATACATACATAAGTTGTTCTACCTCTATAAAGTTGAGATTTGATCTATATATTCATACCATAAATCCTTTACATTTTTTTTTAGACAATTTGGTTTATATACATTACAATTTCCATTTATTACAGAACTCAAAACCAATTTCACCCCATTCCATTATTAAACTTTATTTTGCCTATACTATAGCAATATCTGGGAAAGATATCAATTCAAGCGTAGCTAAAAACCAAATTATATGTTTAATTAAAATCTAATTATATCCAACTATAATAGTTACTTCTCAATTTAACTAAATGGTAATCAATTCAAGAACACATTTAGATATAATACTTGCAACCAAACATATTTCACCAGAATATAAAAGTCACGTCCAATTCCTAGTTAAAATTTACAAATTCTCATAACAACACTCACTTTCATCCTTAGATCACCAATTACATAGGATTAATTTTACTTTAAACTCTAATATAACCAATTTCTAAAAGAAATAAAAATTAAAGAAAATAAAAAAATGGCATTAAAATTATACTTCTAATACCTATTTTATAGCACTTAAATTCACACCAACCCAGATAAATTTCATCAAACTCTAATTCACAGATAAATATATTATGGCAACCCCTTAGCTAATTTCGTTGACTAAACTAATTACTATGTAACTATTCCCATTTTTTATTTAACAATTAGAATTATAGGCACATTTAAAATTTAGAGAAAACAAGGCTGCTTCCTCTCCCTAATCAAGCCCTAAGATCCAAAAGAAAAAATTCCTTTCACTCTTTTGCATTTTTTTAAATATCGAAAAACTAATTAAAAATAAGGTCTTACTTTCAGCTAATTCCCAAAATTAACTTCACATACATAATCCGAAAAGAAATTGATTACCATGATTAAATGTCACACATTAAAATCATCATTTATATATTGGATAACAAATCTCTAACTAATTTATCAAAATCTCATATATATCAACGACACAATGTATTTCGTAATTAGGAGCTAGAAAATAATATTTATATTTTATTTGCTTTTTTATGGCATTTACTGATAAATTTTGATTTAATAGTATTAGTTCTATCATTGATTTCAATCTGCATCAATTTTATTTTATAAATGACGTGCATTAGCTTGGAAAAAATTATTTCTAAGCTTAACTATTTAGGTGCTTAAATGTGTATTAAACCATTTTATAATTTTCTAATATAATATTTTCAACACATTAGAGTTAATATTATTAAACATTAATATTAATAAAAGGAAAAAGCAATTCTAAATGGCAAACAAAATACTTTAAATTGTAACTCTAAACCATATAATAGGGGTGAGCATGGATCGGTTAACCGGTCCATTAGCAAATAAATTTACTAGTACATTATATCTATTTTTTAAAATCACTAATCATTAATTGATCCATTATATTTGGTTAACCAGTCTATCGATTTTGATTTTTCGATTTGGTTATTCAATATTTTTCGGTTAACCATTAAAATTTATAACATAAAATTATATGAAAAAAATTAGATAAAGTTAAATTCAATTTCAAATGTGTAAAGTAGTTTAATATAAAAATTATGAAACAAATATAATTTACTAGCCAAAATTAATATTCTATAAATTAATAGATAATATTATAAAATAGATTTGATATTTATTTAAAATTAATATGTTTGATTTTAAGTCAAATAAAATTTTGAATAATATTAAATGCTATAACATAAACTCTAAAATATAAGAAAATATAATTAAATGCTATTAAGTAAAATATGAACACCAATATATGATAAAAAATAACATATATAAAAGTTAATAGGATATTATATATAAATATTACTATATAATTAAAGAGAATGACATAATATAAATTTAGTTTAAAGTATTATATAACTTTTATAGAAAAATATAAAAAATTAAGGTATAAAAATATAATTTAAATGTATTTTAAAGTATTATTTTATGTAAATTTTCGAGAGAAATATAAAAAAATTTAAGGTATAAAAAAAAATCGAAAAAACATATTAATTTTAAATAAATATCAAATCTTATTATATATATATATATATATATATATATATATATATATATATATATATATATATATATATATATATATATATATATATATATATATATATATATATATATATATATATATATATATATATATAAACTGGTTAACTTGGATTAACAGTTAACCGGTACTTAAAAACCTAAACCATAACCATTAATCAGAAATATAAAAATTAAAAATTGTAACCGAGTTTATCGAATTGGTTAACCATAAAAATCGATTCAGTTTCAGATCGATTTTATAGTTAACCATATTTTCGGTTTTTTTCTCACCACTACCATATAATAAGTTCTTAGCTCATTGATATTAATTAATTAATAAATTTTATAATGAAATAACTAGAGAATGAAAACCTTTAAGCTTTGGCTTCATTCCTGAATTAAGAAAGGAATCTTAGGCACCAAGTAATGTGCATTATATGATACTTTAAAGCAATTATACTAAACCCAATTTAATTTAGGCAAAAACACGTAATTTACAAAAAAATTCCCTATCAAGTTTAATTTATTTAAATAAAAAAATGAAGAAGTAATTTTTGATAGTGCACATAACATTCTTAGAGTCTAATTCCATAAATTTTAGCTTATCTTGTCAAATTCAAACCTGTTCCGTATATTTTTTAAATGTACTTCCAAAACTACAATTCTCCATCTAAATAATTTTCAATCTAACTGAATTAGAGGCATTAATTGAATTAATTTAATACACACAAGAACAAAAAATTAGGAAAAATTTATTTATTAGACTTAATTTATCCAAATAATGTAAAGAATAATAATTTGATAGTTTACGTACTAATTTGAAATCAAATTTTAATAAAATTTATGGTCATCTAAATTGAAGTCAAGCCCATCCCATCGATCAACGGTCACTGGAGCATCACCGGAGCCATATTGCCTATGCCAACTTGAAAGGGACTCACCGCTGGTGGACATGCACCATAAGGAACCACAGTTTGGTCGAAATCTACATCGAAAACTCTTAGCCTGTCTAGCTCCCATCTTTTTACCATCGATGAGTGATGAAGAATGGAGGATATAGGAAGGCTTGCCTTGCCTATAAGAGGTTGTTAGTGTGGTTGGTGTCGCCATCCTACATCGCAACTTGCCAAAATTTAAGAAAAAGCCCATAGGCTTTTTAAAAATAGAAAGGCAGCAGGCTTGGCAAGAAACAAGGCTGATCAAAGGGAAGAGATGACAATATGGTTAGCCATCACGACAAGGAAACTGTTGGTTAGCTGCTAGTGCTGATGATCAAATTCTGCCCCTCTTTTTTTCCAATTTTTCCTCCTCTCCTTCCCCGTTATTCACTCTTTTTTTAAGCTTGTGGCCACTTAAATTTTCTAGAGTAATTGTTTTTGGTCCAACAATTTGGTTTTTTATTTTCTTATATGAACACACACACAAATATATATATATATATATAATTACACATTTATTGCATATTTTATTTAATTAAAAATATTAATTCAAAAGCTTAAAATTAATTCTCTAATCCCATTAAAAACATAAGACTCCATTTTAAAATTCAATTATAAATCTCGAGATTTTAGGGTACATTTCTCCCCCTTTTGAGAAAATTTCATCCTTGAAATTTATCTGAACTTGAGAAATTAAACATGATTATTCCTTTTTAAGTCTATAACTCCTAATTATCTAAAACTTCCTCAATCATCCATTACATAACCAATTTGATGTTTCATATCCAAAAATGACTAAATCTATGCTCTAATACAACTAAATGTAACACCTTATATCCTATTCGATGAGCAGACTATACAAAAATGTTACAAGCTACTCCATGATCCATAATTATATAGATACATAAATAATCTCTTCTTTTTTATTAAATACTCTAATAAATATAACATTAATTTTGTCAAAATTTTGGCAGAATTTTTCGAAAATATTGTGTTGAGCCTCTTGTACAAAAAGTTACAACACACTTCTAAAATCACATATCTCTATTCCATTACAACCAATACAAACTCCAACCGTGAGGCCCTAATCATGACCCTAATCGAATTATTGTTAATGAGGATTACCATTAATTAAGGTAAAATTTGATTATTTTGTAATTATTGAGGTTAAATCCTAAGAGGGGTATTTTGGTAATTTCAGCATGTATGTAATTGAAATGGGTAAGTTGTAATTTTAAGGAAGTATGTAATTGAAATTAAATTAGAAGCCTTGGGGTTATATTGTAAGAAAAGGAAATTTAGGAGATTAAAGTGTATAAGGGTATTTTGGGAATTTCTTTGGAAAGATATTTATCCCACTCAATTATTTTAGGATTCCTGGAGATGTGAATATCGGCATTTTTAAGGGTTCTCTCTCTCTTATGGATATGGGATGAAGAAGAGGAAATCTAGGGCTTTGGTGCTTTAGCATGAAGGTAATGTTTTCCCTCCAATAGATCTCTTCTTCCATGTTTGATTTATGATCTTAGGATTGTTGAGAGATGATAAGTTATGCTTGGTGTCTCTATGTATAAGGAAAAAAAGGAGAGAGAGAGAGCTAGATTAATGGATGTTGAAGGAGTTGAAGCTTGAGTATTAGGTACGGGAATTGTCATGAGATGTTACTGTATATGTTTTCTTTCATTTATTTTATGTGTTTCTTAGTGAGATTAAGGGTTCAATCTAGTAACTTTTGATGAGTATAATATGATTAGTAACTTAAATGATCATTTAAGTAAGTGGGAAAGTGAGATGTAGGATTTAAATTCATGTTCTGCATAATCAGGGTTCTAGGTTTCTTGTGATCCTCTCATGTATGGCCAAGCACTCTTTTCTTCTTTGGGAGTGCATGGCCAAGCACTCTTTTATTCTTGAGAATGCACGGCCAATTATGTTTCTTCTTCCTTTGATGCATGACCAATTATGTTTATTCTTCCTTTGATGCACGGCTAATTATGCTTTTTTTTCCATTAATGCACAACTAATTATATTTCTTCTTCCATTGATGCACGACCATTTATGTTTCTTTTTCCTTTGCTGCATGGCCAATTATGTTTTTATTCTTGAGAATGCATGGCTAATCATGTTGTTCTTCTTCTCCATACCCGACCAAGCATGGATTGCCTTAATGCCATGCACGGCCACTCACCTATTTTCTTTATGGAAGTACATGACCACTTATGGCCTTCCTTCCTCTCATGCACGACCACTTATACACTCTATTTTTCAAAGGTTTTTCTCCACCCCAAGAGCACAATATTGTATAGCCATATTTATAAGATAGTGATATAATATGGAGGAATTGAGCTAGTAATGAGAAAGGTTGATGATAGTTGGGCATACAAGTGATGGATGGTATGTTAATTGATTACCCATGAATTATTATAGTTCTAAAAGTCTTTTAATGCTAAAATTTAAAATAAATATATAGTTTAGAAAGTTGTGATTACAGGATGGGCTATTAACTGAATTTGAGTGTTAAGAATGTATAATTGGTGCCATTCAGACACATAACTAACAAGAGTACGAGACAATCTAAAACGCATATGATTAAGGAGAATAAGAAGTAACCTAATGACTTTAAAATTTATATGCTATTTAATGTGTCCTATGAAGTTGGTATTGGTGCAAACTCAGTCAAAGTAACTGGCTTTGCCCAATTACCATATATATTAATGTTTCTTTACAATGGTAAGAGATTACCATGTTTTGATCTACTAACCTTAAGAAGATAGTCATAATGTGCATGACTAAGTTAAAAAAGATGGATTATTAATTGACACTCAAATGTGGAACTCCAGAAGTTGATTATGCTTTAAGCCATAATATAAATTAATGATGGAAATTTAATGATGAGCTATGAGGTAAGAAAACTTACTTATTTCTCTGTTTTTACCCTATGGTATAATATGAATACCATAAGTTTGCAGGTAGTATGCTAACGATTATGATGAAATAATTTTATATAAACTTATCTGGGCTTAAAATGTTATAAGATAGAAAGTACAAGTAAGATGATCAGTGTATATGAGATGATATTAAGGAAAATCATCTCTTAGTCTATAATCAATAGACTATAAAAATGAGTTAAAGGGAATTAAAGATGAATAAGTGTTGACCCTAAGCTAAGGGAGAGAACTTACTTATTTTACTATATGAATTATGTTGAGTAAGTGCTATTTAACAAAATGATATGTGTGTGTGTGTGTATATATATATATATATATATTGATGTGAATTGCGATTGTGTATGAAAGCTACTTATGGCAAACAAAAATAAGGTACGTCACTGAGAACTACCATGAGCTATGTAAGTGTTTTATATTTGATTCAACCATGCTCCGATGAATAGTTGACTCATTATATAAACAAGTATAAGAAATTAAAACATGTAATGACATGATGTAAGCTACATATATATGTATGTGTATATGTGGACACGTGCAATGCTAATTATGAAAGATTACATATTGTTATTGTTGGCATAAACGTATAACTATTATGATATGAATGAACGAAAGTTGATTCATCTATGTGATCATATGCTAACATCTATGTGCACTATATGCTAGTGCTTGATATTGAAGTATGATAAGAATAATATGCATTCTTATATGAATGTTGTCATTAAGCAAAGATGCTATAATAAGTAAAGAAGAAAAGAATATGTTGAATCAAAATATGATTAAGAATAGTTAAGCCTATAGGTCTTAGTTCAGTTGTGGATTAAATAGGCATGCCTAAAGGGATATAGTCACAACTGCCATAGTTGATCCCATTTGGGTCTTATTCCTTAATGGAACCATTATTTGACCCCATTTAGGTCCATAGTTTGTTCTTTGCTGGAACCATTGCTTAACCCCGTTTGGTTCCATAGTTGATATCTTCGGATATCCATAGTTTGATACCTTCGGGTATCCATTGCTCCCATTATCCACCCTTTGAACTAGTACTTAGGCAGGGTATTGAATATGTAAATTGTACAAGAAATAAAGTAACGTATGTATCAAATTGCATCACTTATATATATATTAGAAGCATGATAAATGATCTACTCTATTGTTTTATGCAAAATTCTGGTTAGCTATAAATTATTTCTATGAAATGAAATGCCATGTTATGTATAACTTGATTATGATGTCTTACATCAACTATGAGGAAGAATTATGTGCGAGTGCCAATGCGAGTTAGTTTCACCAATGGGCTCTACAGTGAATAGTTAGGTCAATTGAGCCACAAGCTTACCATATTACATTAAAAGTTATAAGAACCGAAGTATACATAATGGACTTCATGTATATGGAAGTTATAACATGTTCGCATATGGTATGAGGACTTTGTTTGTTAATCATGATATGTAATACCTATTCATTAATATGGCATGCAAACCCATTAGTATGTATATAAACATTTACACATGTATGTGCATATGTATAATTCTGATATAAACCAAAGTGCAAACCCTAATATATATATATATATATATAGTATGATGTGGTATGATGTTTAATTTGAATGATAAGATAGCATTAAAGGATCAGTGTGTATGAACCTGAAATGAGAATTATCTAAAGATATATGAAGAAATCCTGTCTAAAAATAACTTTATGATTGATATAAGAAATAAGCACTCCCGTGTGCATGGATTTAATATAGAATGCATAACTTATGTAACAATATGATCGATGTGTTAAGTTAAAGTTTTGTGCTATCAACAATCAGGATGTATGAATTCTAAAGTAGTAAGGATTAGGAAGGGTATGAATCAAGCTATTTAATTGAAGAAAAGGAGTAAGCTTATGATAGTAATTTGAAAAGTTTTTGTAACAAGATAATTTACAGAATGCTCTAGACGTTAGTAAGCATGGTTTTATTATTAAGTTTAAGGACTTCCCCAATATGTCCATTATGATATGATCAATATAATAGACTTATATGTTATTATGTGTTATTGTGAAAATTTATATAATGAGATGAATTGTGAAAAGAGGTTATATATATAGAGTTTTGTTCCCCATTAAGCTTTATAGCTTACCATGGATTTGTTTATCCGTGTAGGTTCGAGTTAAGCTCCAGAGGATCGGGCAAGATGTGGTTGCCTTGAGGATTTCAAGATACTTGAAGGCTATTTATGTTATGATTATTTATCTATAAGCTTACATATTTTATTATGGCATGTAATTATGGCCTGTCCTATAATTATTATTATTTATGCCTGATCTTTACTAGCTTTATGATGATGATTGATGATTATCTTTGGTTTATGGATTATGGTGTTACAGTTAATGGTATCATAAGGCCCAGGTTTAGTCTTTTCTGGGCAATAAGGAATTAAGAAATTATTTTGGAAGATTAAGATGAATTGGTCTAGACCCATATACAGATGATTGACATATGATTGATAGATATTAGAGTACTAGTAGGATTTTGATTTAGAGTTTGTGAGATGATATCTAAGGAATTATCGATATCTCTCACCTCTTGATATTGGAAGTACTTGGATGCCTTAATGTTTTATGATTGAAGTACATTATAAGATTGATTATAAGTATGTCTAGATTGTTTATTAAGATGATTGAAGAAAAGTTTATATGATAAGAAGAAAATTTGAGTTTTGGCATTGCTGAGCATGCAAGATGTTGAGATTATTAAGATGCTCTCTATATGACTATCAGGATTTTCCTAATCAGCTTGGACAATTAAGCATATTTTCTTATATCAGGATGGGTTAAGATATGTACAGTTTATGAGAATACCTGAAAGGAAAAACTGATAGGAGATATAACGAGCATAAGTGTATCTGGAAATCGAAGATAGATATAAATGATTATAGATGATGAGTTTATTATGCATATAGAGAATGCTTATGGTTATAGTTGCCTATAGCTAAAGTACAATTAAGAATTTCTAGAGATAAAGATATAGATTACCGATTTTGAATTTCGAGGACGAAATTATTTTAAGGGGAAAGAATTGTGAGGCCCCAATCATGACCCTAATCGAATTATAGTTAATTAATGAGAATTACCGTTAATTAAGGAAAATTTTAATTATTTTGCAATTATCGAGGTTAAGTCCCATGAGAGGTATTTTGGTAATTTCGGCATGTACGTAATTGAAATGGGTAAGTTGTAATTTTAAGGAAGTATGTAATTGAAATTTAATTAGAAGCCTTGGGGTTATATTATAAGAAAAGGAAATTTAGGAGATTAAAGTGTATAAGGGTATTTTGGGAATTTCTTTGGAAAGATATTTATCCCACTCAATTATTTTAGGATTCCTGGAGATGTGAATATCGGCATTTTTGAGGAATCTCTCTCTCTCTTTGTGGATATGGGATGAAGAAGAGGAAATCTAGGGTTTTGGTGTTTTAGCATTAAGGTAATGTTTTCCCTCCCATAGATCTCTTCTTCCATGTTTGATTTCTTATCTTAGGGTTGTTGAGACATGATAAGTTATGCTTGTTGTCTCTATGTATAAGGAAAAGAAGGAGAGAGAGAGAGAGAGCTTAAATAATAGATATTGAAAGAGTTGAAGCTTGAGTATCAGGTACGGGAATTATCATGAGATGTTACAGTATATGTTTTGCTTCATTTGTTATATGTATTTCTTAGTGAGATTAAGGGTTCAATCTAGTAAGTTTTGATGAGCATAATATGGTTAGTAACTTAAATGATTATTTAAGTAAGTGGAAAAGTGAGATCTGGGATTTAAATTCATGTTCTGCATAATCGGGGTTCTGGGTTTCTTGTGATCCTCTCATGCGCGGCTAAGCACTCT
Organism: Excoecaria agallocha; assembly: GCA_037975025.1. Lineage (NCBI taxonomy): Eukaryota > Viridiplantae > Streptophyta > Magnoliopsida > Malpighiales > Euphorbiaceae > Excoecaria > Excoecaria agallocha. The sequence continues at coordinate 28,110,931 of CM075822.1, forward strand.
TTTCTTGTGTGCACAACCAAGCATTCTTTTATTTTTGAGAATGCACGGCCAATTATGTTTCTTCTTCCTTTGATGCACGGTTAATTATGTTTCTTCTTCCTTTCATGGACGACCAATTATGTTTCTTTTCCCATTGATGCACGGCTAATTATGCTTTTTCTTCCATTGATGCACGACAAATTATGTTTCTTCTTCCATTGATGCACGATCAGTTATGTTTCTTTTTCCTTTGCTGCACGACCAATTATGTTTTTATTCTTGAGAATGAACGGCCAATCATGTTGTTCTTCTTCTCCATACCCGGCCAAGCATGGATTGCCTTAATGCCATGCATGACCACTCATGCATTTTCTTTATGGAAGTGCATGGCCACTTATGGCCTTCCCTCCTCTCATGCACGACCACTTCTACAGTCTATTTTTCAAAGGTTCTTTTCCACCCCAAGAGCACAATATTGTATAGCCATGTTTATATGATAGTGATATAATAAGGAGGAATTGAGCTAGTAATGAGAAAGGTTAATGATAGTTTGGCATACAAGTGATGGATGGTATGTTAATTGATTACCCATGAATTATTATAGTTCTAAAAATCTTTTAATGCTAAGATTTAAAAATATATATAGTTTAGAAAGGTGTGACTACAAGAAGGGCTATTAATTGAATTTGAGTGTTAAGAATTTATAATTGTTGCCATTCGGACACATAACTAACAAAAATAAGAGACAATCTAGATGCATATGATTAAGGACAGTAACAAGTAACCAAATGACTTTAAAATTTATATGCTATTTAATGTGTCCTATGAAGTTGGTATCGGTGCGAACTCAGTCAAAGTAACTGGCTTTGCCCAATTATCATATATATTAATGTTTCTTTACAATGGCAAGAGATTACCATGTTAGTAACCTTAAGAAGATAGTTGCAAAGTGCATGACTAAGTTAAAAGAGATGGAATATTAATTGACACTCAAATGTGGAAGTACAAAAGTTGATTATGCTTTAAGCCATAATAGAAATTAATGATGGAAATTTAAGGATGAGCTATGAGGTAAGAAAACTTACTTATTTATCTGTTCATGCCCTGTGGTATAATATGAACATCGTAAGTCTGCAGGTAGTATGCTAACGATTATGATGAAATAATTTTATATAAAGTTTTCTAGGCTTCAAATGTTATAAGATAGAAAGTACAAGTAAAATGATCAGTGTATATGTTATGATATTAAGGAAAATCACCTCTTTGTCTATAATCTAATAGACTATAAAAGTGAGTTAAAGGGGATTAAAGATGAATAAGTGTTGACTCTAAGCTAAGAGAGAGAACTTACTTATTTTACTATATGAATTATGTTGCGTAAGTGCTATTTAACATGATGATATGTGTGTGTGTGTGTGTGTGTGTGTGTGTGTATATGTATATATATTGATGTTAACTACGATTGTGTATGGAAGCTGCTTATGGCAAATAGCAATAAGGTACGTCACTGAGAACTACCGTGAGCTATGTAAGTCAGTGTTTTATATTTGATTCAACCATGCTCTGATGAATAGTTGACTCATTATATGAACAAGTACAAGAAATTAAAACATGTAATGCCATGACGTAAGCTACATATATATGTATGTGTATATGTGGACATGTGCAATGATAATTATGAAAGATTATATATTGTTATTGTTGGCATAACTTATGTAACAATATGATCGATGCATTAAGTTAAAGTTTTGTGCTATCAACAACCAGGATGTATGAATTCTGAAGTAGTAAGGATTAGGAAGGGTGTGAATCAAGCTAGTTTAATTAAAGAAAAGGAGTAAGCTTATCATAGTAATTTGACAAGTTTTTGTAACAAGATAATTTACAGAATGCTTTAGACGTTAGTTAGCATGGTTTTATTATTAAGTTTGAGGACTTCCCGAATATGTCCATTATGATATGATCAATATAATAGACTCATATGTTATCCTGTGTTATTGTGAAAATTTATATGATGAGATGAATTGTAAAAAGAGGTTATATATAAATATAGAGTTTTGTTCCCCACTAAGCTTTATAACTTAGCACAGATTTGTTTATCCGTGTAGGTTCGAGTTAAGCTCCAGATTAGGCAAGATGTGGTTGCCTTAAGGATTTTAGGATACTCGAAGGCCATTTATGTTATGATTATTTATCTATAAGCTTACATATTTTATTATGGCATGTAATTATGGCCTATCCTATAATTATTATTATTATTATTTCTACCTAATCTTTACTAGATTTATGATGATGATTGATAATTATCCATGGTTAGTGGATTAGGGTGTTAAACCAACACATAAAATCCCCATCCTTCAAAAATACCATCATAGGATAGTTTCATATTTTTATTATATCTATATATTTATATATATAATTAGACCTTATATATATAAATTTCCAAGCTTGTATACTAATTATAGTCACATAATAAGATATATGATAAATACTCAATAATAGAAGGAAATCTAAAGCTAATAACCCGACCGATGTCTAGCAATTGTACTAGATTGACTAGTAATATAGGAAAATAAGATTAAGATTTTTAAATATTGTACCCAAAGGATTGTGTATTCTAGATTTTATATTGAGCGATGTGTGAAAGAATTCCCAAGTTTTAGAGTGATGATTAATTAACTAAGTTAAAAATAGTAACTAAACAAATAAAGAAATAAGGTTAAAATAATTAATTGCAAAACTAAAAACAAAACAAAATGGAAATATGATAAAGTTCAATATTAAAACACTTCTGCTAAGGGACTATCCACCTTAACTTCTATTATAATATCTCAATAAAAAATAATACAAGTGGTTATGAAAAACCAATTTAAACTCAGATATCTATTTCAGAATATCTTTCTAAGCATTAAATCTTCAGATTATGAATAATCTAATACTTAGCATATCGATTCGGTTTATAAATTTATAAATTTTCAGTAGACCCTCTTTCGAGAAATCTAACTCCAACCTATTCCTAATTCAAAATTCTTAGTCTTAATTCTACTCTTGACTAACACATTATTGCCTCAATTTTTAGAACACAATTATGCGTTAATGTAAGTAAATTAAATAAAAAAATGCATATTATAAGTCATAGATGAAATTGACAATCAATCATTTATTCAATAGATCAAACATCAAATAAACATAACTTAAGATAAGTATTAGCTCAAGAGTTAAGAAATAACACACTTGCATTAACATTAAGCTCAAATCAAAGTCATTACAATAAAAGAGTGAGGGTTCAAGGTTCCTTTAGCAAAAGTAAAGAAAACTACTCATTGTTCATCTTAAAAACAATTGAAAACTGAAAGAAAAAATTACAATACACATAAAGTCTTTAGCTTTTCTTGAAGTCATCATAGAAAAATTAATTTGCAGTTTCAAACCCTAAGTTGCTTGTAATATTGAAATTATGCCTAAACACTTAAGAAATTTTTTCTCTTTTCTAATTCTAGTATTTTTGCTGGCTTAAATACCATAGAGTGAAGAAATCAGTTGCCATTTAACTTCCTAATCCAGAAAAGTTGGAGTTTTATCGTAGTTAGGATATTTGCCTTAGTAGAGAGGAAACTTTCCTCCACCGAGGTGATTTTCACCTCTAGCCAACTTTGCCTTGCCTCGATAAAGGGGAAATCCTCCTCCACTGAGGTAAGTTTCTTTGTATGCCTTCTCTTCATGTTCTCCTCAGTAGAGGAGAATTCCTTCTCCCTCGAGCTACGTACTTTATGACTAAAATGTGCTTCTTTCTTCTTTTAAAGACTTTGGTTGAGGTTTTTCTCTTTTCTACTAAGGTCTTTTCTTCTTCTTTCAATTAAATACTTGTAAAACACCAAAATGAGATTAAGCCCACATAAATCAAAGACTTATGAAATTAAACATAAAATTAACTAAATTAATACTAAAAAATCAACTTAAATACACTAATAATATAGATCATAATTCAAAGCTCAGAATATCTAATTTTTTATTAACTTTCTGCATGTAAAATACAAACTTACATAACATTTTGTATTTTGAGAATGAATTAAGTGAATTATGTGCTTTTAATTATATTTATACTACTGTTGGAATTTATCGGTTACATGCATCTCATACATAAGCGAAATTTAAAATTTTTAACCAATATTACTATTCTTTCCATGAATGTACAATATTCATATTAATGAGAATAAGAAAAATCACCTTTGATTTTTGTTGTACAGTTGATTTTCCTTCGCACCGGGTTGTCGCAAACCACAGTGTCCAAAATCGAACACCTCTAATGAGTAATCCACACTAGAGAATGATAGAATGAACTAACAATTGGGAGAGAACAAGGGGCTGTCCAAAAATCAATTGAGATAGCAAAGGGAGGTGGCGGCTAGGGTAGAGAGAAAAGAGAAGAAACTTTTGTTAAGTGTTTTCTCACTTAACCCTAATTCCTCATTATTTGAATTTTTTATAGTTAGGTTAAAAATCCAACTTCATAATGAGTTTGGGCTCTTTAAAATTGTTGGAGAATTATTAATTGGGCTTCTGGAATTATTTATAATTATTTGGGCTCAATTAAATCCAATTTAAGCCTTTTCATAAAAGACTATGCACAAAACCCACAAACTAGGCCCTTTGTACAAATACTTGGATTTAATTACCCAAATGAATTCCAAATCAAACCAAATTAAATATGTAGGCTCCACAATACTTATGTAATATATTTAATTTAACTTGGTCCAAGAAATATGCCTCTAAGGCCTTCTATGATGGAGTTGGAGTGTGGCCCTCTTCTAGAGGGCTTCTGCGCCAACTTCATTTCTCTGGCCCCTTTATAATTCCTTCAATAGACCTATTAATTATTATATCATCCCTATAACACTTATAGTCTAATAATAATTAATTATGAAATACATTATTTCAATTAGGTCCAATTTTACAAAATATTTCTCAAAAGTTTCGCGAACAATTTTACTTGATAATAATTAATTAAACTAGTTAATTAATTATTATCTTATTCACTTTTTTATCCCCATAATAATATCAAATATTATTATCCTTGTTATTTTACCATTTTATCCTTTTTTTCTATATGTGTGTGACCTATTGGGTTCCTGTCCATGTTGGCAGTATAATGTGTAATTGTGAGTTCTATTCAAAACTCACATGATTTAAACTCCTTTAAATCATTTTATAATTCCCTATTGATATTCTTAATACATAATTATAAAAGTCATGATTGGCCTTTAGCTAGGTAACATGACTACCCAAATGTTAGGAAAGTCAAGTGGTTTGACTATACCCTTCCATAGAAATAGTTACCGTGCAATTACTCCTTTTACCACTCTTATCTCAATTAGATTCTGAGCATGGATTTCTATTGACTCATATAAATATAATTATGTATGTTCTATTAATTTAACCATTGTTCCAAAAATGCCCTCCATGGATCTCTATCTCATACATAAGCGAAATTTAAAATTTTTAACCAATATATCTGATCTTGCCATGAATTTACAATATACATATTAATGAGAATAAGAAAAATTACCTTTGATTTTTGTTGAACAGTTGATTTTACTTCTCATCGGGTTGTCGTAAACCACAGTGTCTAAAATCTAACACCTCCAATGAGTAATCCACACTAGAGAAGGATTGAAAGAACCAAAAATTGGGAGGAACAAGGGCTGGCTGAAATCCCTAGATGCTAGCTAGGGAAGGTGGTAGCTAGGGTTGAGAAAAAGAGAGAGTGTGTTTTCTTAATTATTCACCCTTAACCCTAATTTCATATCTCTTGGATTTTTATAGTTAGGTTAAAAGATCCAACTTCATAATGGGATTGGGCTATTTAAAATTGATGGAGAATTATTAACTGGGATTTTGGAATTATTTATAATTATTTGGGCTCAATTAAATCCAATTTAAGCCCTTTCACAAAAAATTATGCACAAAACCCACAAACTAGGCCCTTTGTACATATACTTGAATTTAATTACCCAAATAAATTCGAAATCTAGCCAAATTAAATATGTAGGCTCCACAACACTTATGTAATATATTTAATTTATTTTGGTCTAAGAAGTAGGCCTCTAAGGCCTTTTATTTTGGAGTTGGCGTGTGGCCCTTCTTTTGGAGTGCTTCTGTGCCAACTTCACCTCTTTGGGCCTTTATAATTCCTCCAATGGACCTATTAATTATTATATCAGCCCCATAATACTTATAGTTCAATAATAATTAATTATGAAATACATTATTTCAATTAGATCAAATTTTACAAAACATTTCAAAAAAAATTTCTGTGAACAATTTTACTTAATCATAATTAATTAAACTCTTTAATTAATTATTATCTTATTCACTTATCTATCCCCATAATAATATCAAATATTATTATCCTTTTCATTTTATCATTTTTTCCTTTTTCTCTATATGTATGTGACCTATTGGTTTCTTGTCCATTTTGGCAGTATAATATGTAATTGTGAGTTCTAAAACTCACATGATTTAAACTTCTTAAAATCATTTTATCAATCCCTATTGATATTCTTGATACACTATTATAAAAATCATGATTGGCCTCTAGCTAGGTATCATGACTACCCAAATGTCGAGAAAGTCAAGTGATTTGACTATACCCTTCCATAGAAATAGTTACCGTGCAATTACTCCATCCACCACTCTTATCTCAATTAGATTCTGAGTATGGATTTCTATCAACTCATATAAATCTAATTATGTATGTTTTATTAATTTAACCATTGTTCCTAAAATGCCCTCCATGGATCTCTATCCATCTTGGCATATTACTCTGGCTAGAGATTCTCTAAACAAGGCAATTATAGAATCATACGAGATAACTTCCCTTATTAAATCTGGGATGGTGAATCCTTTGTTAATCACTCAACTATCTTCAAGAAGGTCATGATATATCCAATCTTCTAACTATGTTCACTCCCAGTTGGAAGTAAATAGTTATGGAGTTAAAATATACTACTTGCTACTTAAGATAACTTTGGTGATCTCAAGTCTAAGGATACTTGCACAACCGCTATAAAGAGATTCCTCACTGACATAGATTTAATATCCATGTGAGGATTCTCTTTGCAAGTCTCCAATGAACTTGTTCTTCTAATAAGCAACCACATGTTAGCTTTGATTATCTTCCATAATCACAGTTATGAGAACCACTGCTTGAACCATTCAAGAAGCATAACATGTGCTAGTTTGTCCGAATTAGCAATGTCCTATCTTATTAATTCTATGACTAGGGATATTTAGATATTAACATATTTGCATGCAATAAACATCTCATATCATGAACACTTTCATGATTGCTTTTGAACTGTGTTTATAATATCTAAGACTTCATTTATTAATTTAAGATTTACAAACTCATGTATTTAAACATAGCATTAATAAATGAATGATGCCTCTTATTAAGAATAGGAATTTATACATATGAAATACATCCCTATTACATGGGCTCTAGGGCATTCTCTCTAACAATCTCCCACTTGCACTAGAGCCAATCACTCATATGTCTTAGACCCATGATATTTATATGGTGATCATGCTTAATCTGGGAAAATGCTTTAATAAAGGGATCTGCCACATTATCATCTGTGGGAACCCTTTCTATTTTCACATCTTTTCTAGCTACTATTTCCCTTATGAAATAGTAGCATCTGAGAACATGCTTGGGTCACTAATGAGACCGTGGTTCCTTTGCTTGCACAATGGCTCCATTGTTGTCACAATATAAAGGAATCGGATCAACAATACTAGGCACCACTCCTAGTTCAAATATGAACTTTTTGATCCAAACTGCTTCTTTGGTTGCTTTCGAAGTAGCAATGTACTTAGCTTTTGTCATGGATTCAACAGTTGTTTCTTGTTTGGAACTCTTCCAACTAAGTGCTCCTCCTCCCATTATGAACACATAACCAGATTGTGATTTACAATCATCTTTATCAGATTGGAAGCTGGCATCTGTATACCCATTTACTTCCAAACTGCCCTCTTCATATACCAAGAATATATCCTTGGTCCTTCTCAAGTACTTAAGGATATTATTGACAGTTGACTAGTGTTCCTCTCCAAAAGTGGATTGGAATCTGCTTGTGACACTCAAAGCAAATGCTACATCTAGATGTGTATATAACATAACATACATGATAGAACCAATTGTAGATGCATATGGTATTCTATTCATGCTCTCTTTATCCTCTAGTGTCTGCGGACACATAGATTTAGAAAGGTGTTTTCTATGCACCATGGATATAAACCCTTTCTTAGAGAGATCCATATTGAACCTCTTCAATACTTTATCTATATATGTACTTTGAGAAAGACCTAGCAACCTATTGGATCTATCTCTATAGATCCTTATTTCCAGAATACAGGATGCTTCTCCAAGGTCTTTCATGGAGAATTGCTTGGATAGCCATATTTTAATAGATTGGAGAAGAGAAATGTTGTTTCCCATGATCAATATGTCATCTACATATAGAACTAGGAAGACAATTGCACTCCCACTGACCTTTTTATACACACAAGGTTCATCTTCATTTTGTGAGAAACGAAACTCTTTGGTTATCTCATTTAATCTTATGTTCCAGCTCCTAATGGCTTGCTTCAATCTATAAATGGATCTTTGAAGCTTGCATACCTTTTCGCCATTTCTAGATGTGAACCCTTCTAGTTGTGTCATATACACATCCTTAGGGAAGCTGTCTTCACATCCATTTTCCAAATCTCATAATCATAATGAGCTGCAATGGTTAAAAGTATTCTTATAGACTTAAGCATCGCTATAGGAGAAAAAGTTTTGTCATAGTCAATGCCTTCTTTTTGACGATAGCCCTTTGCTACTAAGCGAGCTTTATAGGTAACTATATTACCTTCCATGTCGGTCTTCTTTTTGAAGACCCATTTGCACCCTATGGGTTTTATCCCTTCAGGTGGTTGAGTTAAAGTCCATACTTTATTCTCATACATGGAGTCCATTTCAGACTATATAGCCTTAAGCCATAAATCACGTTCTAAACTGTTCAAAACTTCTTGATAGCTTGTAAGGTCATTGTCCTCTACTACAGTTATGCCTCTATCCTAATCAATGTGAAATCCATATCTCATAGGGATAGAATACATCATAGTAGATCTTCTAGGATTTTGTGTATAATCAGGTTCAATTGTAATCTCATCATTATGAAATTCAGTCTCGGGTTCAATCGATTGATCCACTTCTATTTGTAGATCTTAAACTTCACTAAGTTCAATTTTACTCCCACTGTCTTCTCATAGGAGAAATTATCTTTCCAAGAAGACAACATTCCTTGAAACAAATACCTTTTGTTCTAAGGGATGATAGAAATAATATCCAAATGTTTCTTTTGGATATCCCACAAATAAACATTTGTCAGACTTAACATCTAGTTTGTCTGACATTGTCCTCTTCACATAAGTAGGACAACCCCATACTTTCATATGAGAAAGCGTGGATTTCTTGTTATTCCACATCTCATATGGAGTAACATCAACCGATTTACTAGGAACTCTGTTTAACACATAAACTGCAATTTCTAGTGCATATCCCTAAAAAGACTTAGGCAAGTCTGCTTGGCTCATCATTGATCGAACCATACTAATAGTGTTCGATTTCTCCTTTCAGATGAACTTTTGTGTTGTGGTGTATATGGTGGAGTCCATTGAGATAAAATCCCATTATCTCTAAGATAATCTTGAAATTCTTGGCTTAAGTATTCTCCACCTCGATCTGATCTAAGTGTTTTAATACTCTTGCCAAGTTGTTTCTCTACTTTATTTCTGAGTTCTTTGAACTTTTCAAATGCTTCTGATTTATATTTCATTAGATAGATGTATCCAAACCTGGAATAATCATCTATAAAAGTGATGAAGTAGGAGTAACATGCTCTTGCATGTGTAGTCATTTGACCACATACATCTGAATGTATTAAGTCCAAAACCATTTTAGCTCGTTCTCCCTTACCAATAAAGGGAGATTTTGTCATTTTTCCTAATTAACAAGATTCGCATGTATCAAATAATTTATAATAAAATGATCCCAAATCACCTGACTTGTTTAATTTTGTCACGTGTTTCTCATTTATATGGCCTAAACGACAATGCCATAAGTATGAGCTATTTAGATTATCATGTTTCACTCTCTTGGTATCCACATTATGCACTTCTTTAATTAAATCAAGAACAAATATACCATTATCAATGATAGCTTTTGCATAAAACATATTGTTCTTAAAAATGTAACAACACTTGTCCTTTAAAGAAATATCATAATCGTTTAATAAACAACTGAAAGAAATAATACTCTTAGATAAAGCTGGAACATAATAACAATTATTTAATTCCAGTACTAATCCACTTAGAAGAGGCAAATGGTAAGTCCCCACAACCGTTGTAGAGATGTTTTGTCCAGTAGCTGACTGTTAACATATTTCTGCCTTTTCAACTCTTCTAAAGCTTCTAAGCCCCTGTAGATCATTACACAAGTGAGATCCACATCCGGTATCTAATACCTAAGATTGTTTTGAAGCAACAGAATAAGTATTAATTTCAATCATATGAATACCTGAAGTAGAATCATTAGCTTCCTTCTTCTCTTTGAGAGAATTTAGATAGGCCTTGTAGTTACACTTCCAATGACCATCCTTTCCACGATGGAAGCAAGTTCCTTTGGGATTCTCTTTCTTGGCAACATTCTTCTTAGAGATCCCACCTTTCTTTGGCTGTGCCTTGGTTATCTTTTTCTTCTGCTTCTTGCCTTTAGCAGAAGTGACAACTATGACACTTTTTGGATCCTTCTTAAAGGATCCATCAACTGTCTTGAGCATGTTGATTAATTCAGGAATGGTTACTTGGATCCTGTTCATGTTGAAGTTAAGCACGAAAGGTGCATAACTTGGAGCCAACGAGTACAAGATTAAATCTATGTATAGATCAATATGAGTTACATAGCCAAGTCTACTTAAATGCTCAATATACTCATACATCTTCAATACATGAGTAGCAGCTGAAGTGCCTTCAACCATTTTGCAACTAAATAGAGCTCGAGCAATCTCATATTGCTCAGTTCTATCCTGAGAAGAATAAGGCTCCTCAAGATGTAAAATGATGGTTCTAGCATCCATCATCTCATGTTGCTTCTGAAGCTCCAAGGACATAACACCCAGCATCAGACATGCTGCCACTTCACTATCCTCCATGTATTTTCAATAAGTGCCTTTGACCTCATCAATGCCATCATCTAATGGAAGTGGTGGTGGATCTTTATCTAAGACATACTGGATCTTTTCAGCTCTGAGAACAATTCTCACTTGCCTGATCTAGTCAGAATAGTTGTTGCCAACCAGCTTGTTATCCAAGATTGATCATATATTAATGTTTGATGTGCTCATGATGATGACCTAGATTTAAAAAAAAAACATATGAGAGTATTTTCATATATATATGTATGCATTAATAAGGTCTTTAATTAATCCATTTACTCCCACTATTTTATTGCGAATTAATAGCCCTCACTATTTAATTCGAGAAAACACGATGGTTTTCCTAGTGGGCCAATATCCAATCCTTGATATGTAATTTGACCTTGAATGTGGTCAATAAGCCAAACTCCATACCCTTGAAAGGTAGGTATCTCTATACCAATTGTGTCTCTACACAACTATAGGATCATTAGGTTATCAACTCTTGATGCATGCATATCGTATATGCATTCTCTAATATGGCCTCTAGAACCATTAGCCTTTACTATAGTCAACAAGCTAATGGGCTAGCTAAGATGACCCATTTAATTACATTTGAACATATTCGATATAATGTGAGCTTGATTGTGGTCAACAACCCACACTATAAAGAACTCTGGTTCCCCTCAAATTAATGGAAGGCTTATAAACATTAGTATTTATTTGAGGGTTTTAGTTAATTAAGTCTCATCATACATGGTTGGCATACATTGGTATGCATCCTATATCTATCACATAAATATAAGCATACAAATATGGTATAGTTATAGACTTTACTACATTGATTTCCCCGAGCCAAAAGGAAAATCAAAAGGTCACACCTAGGTAGTATGAATGATTCAAACAAGTAAAAATAATTACATTATCTTCAATCTTGTTGGATCTTCATCCGGCCCATCTTGCTCCTTGATAGTGGTCTCCATCTCTATATCTAATTCTAATCTATGTAATCTAATTACATATTACAATTTGAAAAAGAAATACAAACCAAAAACAAGTGGCCGGGACATGAAAGTCCTTATTGGGCCAAAACATGCATAATACTCAATCACATTGGGCATTGTCCATAACTATCCATCATGCCAATCATACACCCTTATATGCATTTCTAATTCATAAAGTAAAACGTATAATGGATTACTAACTTTGTTTCAACTCTTGAAACAAACTTTTGAGTTATTTTAATAATGTGATCAAATTAAGAAACTTTTTCCATTTTGGAAACTTTCATTTTCGGAAACCTTTTTGCATGTATGTATTCTTACCTTAATTATCATTCCAATTGATTATTAATTAATTATTAATTTATTATTCAATTAATTAATCATATTAAATAATTAAAAAAAATCAATTTTAGGCTTAAAACAAGGGTAGGCCGAAAGCCACACAACAAAACCCTAAAGTGTGTTCACACATAAACTAGTTTTGTGTCTATTGGACCATTTGGGCCTTTTGGAATGAGCCAAGCCCACTCTAGCCCTTAAAACCATTAATAAAATTAATTATATTTTATAATATTTAATTTAAATAAGCTCTTTGGGCCCACCAAATCATTCACTAATTTAAACCAAGTCCCTAAACATAATTATGCCCATTAAATGGTTTTAATGAATTAAAATTAATCCAATTAATTTAAGGACCATTTTAATTAATCCAATTAATTAAAAACACTTTAATATATCAGATATATTAGATTTAGAAGATTAAAAATTTTTCTAAATAAGAACACATCAAGAACACACGAAGAACACCAATTTATCAAACTTTTTGACTAAACTAGTTTTCATGCAAAACTTGTTCGATTTTAATTTCGTTTGATCTTATGACTTAATATCACATATTAAACACATAAATTATCATAAAAATGATATTTTAGTGGATCTATAAAAAATTAATTTAGAACAGCCCCTAAAATTAAAAGCCATTCATGCCAAAACCATGATCCCTTTCTCAAAAGAATCATTTTTGTTTTCGTTTTATTTATTTGATCACACATATATCCAAAAATCAATATTTCTCATTCATAAACAATAAAATCTGATATTTTAAAGTTCATGAAATAAATAACTTAAAAATAAAACTTATTCAGCAGAAAAATATAGAATTGTATATTCTTGGTAAAATCGAGTCTCTGATACCATGTTAGGAATTATCGGTTACATGCATCTCATACATAAGCGGAATTTAAAATTTTTAACCAATATATTTAATCTTGCCATTAATTTACAATATACATATTAATGAGAATAAGAAAAATCACCTTTGATTTTTATTGAACTGTTGATTTTACTTCTCATCGGGTTGTCGCAAACCACAGTGTCTAAAATTGAACACCTCCAATGAGTAATCCACAGTAGAGAAGGATTCAAAGAAGAAATAATTGGGAGGAACAGGGGCTGGCTGAAATCCCTAGATTCTAGCTAGGGAAGGTGGTAGCTAGGGTTGAAAAAAAGAGAGAGCGTGTTTTCTTAATTGTTCACCCTTAACCCTAATTCCACATCTCTTGGATTTTTATAGTTAGGTTAAAAAATCCAAATTCATAATGGGATTGGGCTCTTTAAAATTGCTGGAGAATTATTAATTGGGCTTTTGGAATTATTTATAATTATTTGGGCTCAATTAAATCCAATTTAAGCCCTTTCACAAAAGACTATGCACAAAACCCACAAACTAGGCCCTTTGTACATATACTTGGATTTCATTACCCAAATGAATTCCAAATCCAACCAAATTAAATATGTAGGCTCCACTTCTAGTCTATGAGTTGACAGAAATCCATACTCAGAATCTAATTGAGATAAGAGTGGTGGAAGGAGTAATTGTACGATAACTGTTTCTATGGAAGGGTATAGTCAAACCACTTGACTTTCCCAACACTTGGGTAGTCATGATGCCTAGCTAGAGGCCAATCATGATTTGTATAATAGTGTATCAAGAATATCAATAGGGATTGATAAAATAATTTAAAGAAGTTTAAATCACGTGAGTTTTGAATAAAACTCAAAATTACATATTATACTACCAATATGGACTGGAACCCAATAGGTCACATACATATAGAGAAAAAGAAAAAAATGGTAAAATGACAAGGATAATAATATTTGATATTATTATGGGGATAGATAAGTGAATAAGATAATAATTAATTAAAGAGTTTAATTAATTATGATCAAGTAAAATTATTCGTAGAACTTTTTTTGAAATGTTCTATAAAATTAGACCTAATTAAAATAATATATTTCATAATTGATTATTATTGAACTATAAGTGTTATGGGGCTAATATAATAATTAATAGGTCCATTGGAGGAATTATAAAGGCCCAAAGAGGTAAAGTTGGCACAGAAGCCCTCTAGAAGGGCCACACGCCATCTCCAAAACAGAAGGTCTTAGAGGCCTAATTCTTGGACAAAAATAAATTAAATATGTTACATATGTTTTGTGGAGCCTACATATTTAATTTGGTTGGATTTGGAATTCATTTGGGTAATTAAATCCAAGTATATGTACAAAGGGCCTAATTTGTGGGTTTTATGCATAGTCTTTTATGAAAGGGCTTAAATTATATTTAATTGAGCCCAAATAAATTATTAATAATTCCAAAAGCCCAATTAATATTTCTCCAGAAATTTTAAAGAGCCCAATCCTATTATGAAGTTGGATTTTTAACCTAACTATAAAAATCCAAGTGATAGGGTTTTAGGGTTAAGTGTGAACAATTAAGAGAAAACATTTTTCTCTCTTTTCTCTCAACCCTAGCCACCACTCCCCTTGCTAGCATCTAGGGAATTTCAGCCAACCCTTATTCTGTTTCTTTTTTGGTTCATTTAATCCTTCTCTAGTGTGGATTACTCATTTGAGGTGTTTGATTTTTGACACTGCGGTTTGCGACAACTCGGTGAGAAGGAAAATCAACTGTACAACAAAAATCAAAGGTGGTTTTTCTTATTCTGATTAATATGTATATTGTAAATTCATGGCAAGATCAGATCTATTGGTTAAAAATTTTAAATTCCGCTTATGTATGAGATGCATGTAACCGATAATCCTCAACATGGTATTAGAGCCTCGATTTTGCCATGAATCTATAATTCTACATTTTTCTACAGAATAAGTTTTATTTTTGAGTTATTTATTTCATGAACTTTAAAATATCAGATTTGATTGTTCATGAATGAGAAATATTGATTTCTGGATTTATGTGATCAAATATATAAAACGAAAAATAAAAATGATTTTTTTGAGAAAACAACAATTGAGAATGGCATGAATGGCTTTTATTTTTCGATAAAGTTTAGGGGCTGTTCTAAATTAAATTTTTATTGATCCTCTATAGAATTATTTTGATGATAATTTATGTGTTTAATATGTGATATTAAGCCATAGGATCAAACAAAATCAAAATTGAACAAGTTTTGCATGAAAACTAGTTTAGTCGAAAAGTTCGATAAATTGGTGTTTTTCGTGTGTTCTTGGTATGTTACTGGTGTGTTCATATTTAGACCGATTTTTAATCTTCTAAATCTGATATATCTGATATATTAATGTATTTTAATTAATTGGATTGATTAAAATGGGCCTTGAATTAATTGGATTAATTTTAATTCATTTAAACTACTTAATGGGCTTAATTATGTTTACAGACTTGGTTTAAATTAGTGAATGACTTGGTGGGCCCAAGGAGCTGATTTAAATTAAATATTATAAACTATAATTAAGTTTATTAATGGGTTTTAAGGGCTGGAGTGGGCAGGCTCATTCCAAAAGGCCCAAATGGTCCAATAGACACAAAACTAGTTTGTGTGTGAACACATTTTAGGGTTTTATTGTGTGGGTTTCGGCCCACCCTTTTTTAAGCCCAAAATTTAATTTTTAATTATTTAATATGATTAATTAATTAAATAATCAATTGGATTGATAATTAAGGCAAGAACACATGCATGCAAAAGGTTTCCTAAAATGAAAGTTTTCAAAATGGAAAAAGTTTCCTAATTTGATCACATTATTAAAATAACTCAAAAGTATGTTTCAAGAGTTGAAACAAAGTTAGTAATCCATTATATGTTTTACTTTATGCATTAGAAATGCATATAAGGGTGTATGATTGGCATGATGGATAGTTATGGACAAGGCCCAATGTGATGGAGCCTTATGCATGTTTTGGCAATGAGGACTTTCATGTCCCGCTCACTTTTTTTTGGTTTGTAATTCTTTTTCAAAATGTAATATGTAATTAGATTACTTAGATTAGAATTAGAGATAGAGATGGAGACCACTATCAAGGAGCAAGATGGGACGGATGGAGATCCAACAAGTTTGAAGATAATGTAATTATTTTTACTTGTTTGAATCATGCATACTACCTAGGTGTGACTTTTTGATTTCCCTTTTGGCTCGAGGAAATCAATGTAGTAAAGTCCATAACTATACCATGTTTGTATGCTTATATTTATGTGATAGATATAGGATGCATACTAATCCAACCATGTATGATGAGACTTAATTAACTAAAACCCTCAAATAAATACTAAGGTATAAAAGCCTTCCATTAATTAGAGGAGAATCAAAGTTCTTTATAGTGTGGGTTGTTGACCACAGTCAAGCTCACATTATATCAAATATGTTCGAATCTAATTAAATGGGTCATCTTAGCTAGCCCATTAGCTTGTTGACCACAGTCAAGGCTAATGGTTCTAGAGGCATGATTAGAGAATACATATGCGATATGCATATATCAAGAGTTGATAACCTAATGATCTAATAGTTGTATAGAGACACAATTGGTATAGAGATACCTACCTTTCAAGGGTATGGAGTTTGGCTTGTTGACCATAGTCAAGGTCAAATTACATATCAAAGATTGGATATTGGCCCACAAAGAAAACCATCGGGTTTTTTCGGATTATATAGTGAGGGCTATTAATTCACAATAAAATAGTGGGAGTAAATGGATTAATTAAAGACCTAATTAATGCATACATATATATAAACATACTCTCATATGTTTTATTTTTCACATCTAGGTCATCATCATAAGCACATCAAACATTAATATACAATCAATCATGGATAACAAGCTGGTTGGCAGCAACTATTATGACTGGATCAAGCAAGTGAGAATTGTTCTCAAAGCTGAAAATATCCATTATGTCTTGGATAAAGATCCACCACCACTTCCATCAGATGATGCCATTGATGAGATCAAAGGAACTTATCGAAAATACATGGAGGATTGTGAAGCAGCATGTCTGATGTTGGGTTCTATGTCCTTGGAGCTTCAAAAGCAACATGAGATGATGGATGCTAGAACCATCATTTTGCATCTAGAGGAGCTTTATTCTTCTCGGGCTAGAACTGAGCAATATGAGATTGCTCGAGCTCTATTTAGCTGCAAAATGGTGGAAGGCACTTCGGCTGCTACTCATGCATTGAAGATGTATGGGTATATTGAGCATTTGAGTAGACTTGGCTATGTAATGGATAATGATCTATACATAGATTTTCTCTTGTACTCGTTGGCTCCAAGTTATAAACCTTTCGTGCTTAACTTCAACATGAACAAGATCCAAGTAACCATTCTTGAGTTAATCAATATGCTCAAAATAACTGATGGATCCTTCAAGAAGGATCCAAAAAGTGTCATGGTTGTCACTTCTGCTAAAGGCAAGAAGCAGAAAAAGAAGAAGAAGAAGAAGAAGAAGAAGAAGAAGAAAACAACCAAGGCATAGCCAAAGAATGGTGGGATCTCCAAGAAGAAGGTTACCAAGAAAGAGAATCCCAAAGGAACTTGCTTCCATTGTGAGAAAGATGGTCATTGGAAGCATAACTTCAAGGCCTATCTAGATTCTCTCAAGGAGAAGAAGCAAGCTGATGCTTCAACTTCAGGTATTCATATGATTGAAATTAATACTTATTCTATTGCTTCAAAACAATTTTGATTATTAAATACAAGATGTGGATCTCATTTTTGTAATGATCTACAGGGGCTTAAAAGCATTACGGTAACACTAAAAGTGGATGAATCATACCGATTTGAGTGAACCACACTAGAAATGGACTTTGATTGAGCTAAAATTTTTTATGGAGGCTTAATTTAATATCTTAAGAATTATGAAATTTATTTTGAGTGAATTTAAGATTGGAAAGAGAGAGAAATAATTTAGAGTACATTAAATGGGCTTAAAATCAAACTGGGCTTAATTAGGCCCAACCACTTTTGATGAACCTGCCTAGCCCATTAAAGCAAGGTATATAAAGACAAAAATATAAGAAAATACTAAAAAAACTATGAGATTTTTACCTTCTTCCTTCATTCTCCTAAAACTGAATTCTTCTCCCTTTGTAAACCTACAATTTTCTTCATCTTTCTTCCAATCTTTCTCCCAAAATCAAGACTCCTAAGTGAATTTCAGCTCTCTTAATGGATGGTAGTAGCCTCTTATCTTCTATAGAGGTGAAAGAAGTGGTAGAAATCAAGGGAAAAAATTATGTGCTAAAAATTAATGTAAGTGATTTTAAAGGTTTTAATTTAGTTTAATGGTTCTAATAGGTAAATTAGGATGTGTATATTATTTTTATGTGGTTATATTGAACTAAAAAAAGCAAGAAAATGATTATTTATTGCCTTGGTATTTTTGGCCTCTTTAGGAAAAATTAAAGAGGAAAATTCTTCATAGGTTTAAGGCAAGAAAACTGAGGTTAATGAAGTGAAGAATAAGATTTAAGGTATGTGAATACATAATCCCCTATTTTTCATTTAATTTGGTTGGATGTAAGATTATCCATGAAATAGATGCATGTGATTAATGTTTGTTTAATTGATACAAGTGTTATAAATATGAAATTAAAGGCTAAATAAGTTATTTTGAATGAATAAAAATGAAAGAAAATAATTTGGTAGTGATGAACATGCATAGGCCAAATAGTATGCTTAAAGAGTTCTTAATGATTTTGCATGTTTAATGTGATTTAAACATGGATCGATGTTATTAGGCATGAGATGAAGTGAAACAAGTGATTAATGAAATATAATAATGTAGGTATGAAAAATAAATGTCATTATTGAATGCATGTATATGGTGCTTAAGGTATAATTTTAAAATTATAACATAATAAGTATATATTAATGTTAATTGATTTGGTGGGAAGATGTATTGATAAAATGAAAGATAGTCAAAAAATTTAAATGTGAAATTTATATTATGATCGATTATTGATTAAAGGGAAATAATGATAAAAATTGAAGTGTTATGAAATTACTGAAATATGATAAGATTGGAATGAAAATAGGCCTAATTGAAGGAAAAAAAGTTATATGGTAAATGTATATGTCAGAAAAGTGTAAATGTATGGACTTGAAATGGAATGTGGTTTATGATTGATATGTAAATAAATGTAAAGTACGATTAAAAAATGTTTTGTGCTAGTGTTATGGCTTAATATAAGTTATAAGTGATTATTGCGATATAAAAAAGTGAACTGGAAATGAGATGTATGTGTATGATTAGTTATGTATATGGTAAGCATTGTGAAATATTGAATATTAAAGTGAAATTGTGTTAAATGCATACATAATTGAATATAAGCTTAGAAAAGTGAATAAGGGCCTTTAAAATGGCATCTAGAATGTTTAAATGAAATTAAAAGAATTTGTAAGGTGTGAGACTTACCTTTGTTGAATCAACCTTTAGGGTATACTAGGGTATATTTTGTGTGTATATGATGTGTAACGTATAAAATGAATTTAAATATGAAAAGAAGTGTCCATGAATTTATTTAGAATTTATAGAATATACATGAATGTTTTAGAGTGTGAAATGACATTGTGTTCAAAGTAAAAATGATAAATTATGATGAGATAATTCATAAAGTGTGCAAAAATGATAAATTATGATGAGATAATTCATAAAGTGTGAAAAAATTATGAATTATGATGAGATAATCTCTGAAATTTGCAAAAGTGATGAATATGTCAAGTGATTAGTGTATTGAAGTGTAAATGCATGTAAAGTGTTAAAATGTGAAAAGTGGATTTAAGAAAAGTAAGTAATTTTACCTTTAGTAATGGTCTAACTATTTAAATCTAGTTTAGGATATGTTTAACTAGCCATCAGGACACCTATACCACGATGCAAGTCATAGGGACTTGCTTTACTATGGAAAATTATCTTCCATAGTTTAGTGAAGTGTTAAATGTTCAGTGAAAGTGTTGGAGTGGTCCTTTAGGATCATTCCTTAGTGCAGTGCTATGGACCTATATGGTCTACGTCCTATATATTCGGTCTGAAGATTTCTGCCTAGATTGTACTAAGGGCATAATGGTAACAAAATAACTTAAAAAATGCAAAAAGTGAAGTGAAAATGAGAATTAGAGCGAAAAAGGACTTGTGTGAAAGAAAACAAAAAGTTTAGCATTAAAATGGTAATTTGCCTAAGTAATAAGTTTAATGGGTAAAAATGATAAAGTAGTTAATGAAAGGGTTAAAAATGAACTTTTGGATTTCAATAGGGATCAATATGTAATTTGCCCTAAAAATAACATATTTGAGATTAAATGATAGATTGCATGTCAAATAAGAAATTAAGTGTGAAAGTAAAGATACATAGTGGTATTATTGTAAATAAATGATAAAAGAGTATCATTGTAATTTAGTGAAAGTGCAAGGATCAAATTATAATTTAGTAAATAGAATGTTAATTTAAGAACGAACTTATGAATGACCCCTATATTATGGTAAGATGGGGATCAAAAGTATAATTCTTGCACTTAAGTAAAAGTAGGGACTAAATCATAATTTTTCATGTTGTCGCATGTATTAAAAATAAAAGAGAGGAAAAACTAAGCCTTAAGGATAAGTGTGGCCACAATAAGAAGATTCTTTAAAAATGAACAACTTAATAGATGTCTAAGTGACAGAATGAATGAATGCATGTCTGAATGACTAAATGATTGTATAATGAATAAAAGTATGAAGGTTAATTCCTAAGTGAAAATGAAATTGAGTGAATTTATTTGTAAAGAATGAAAAGAATTGGTATCAAAGTGTAAAGTGGCGAGAAAATAACATGTTAAGGATCAAAATTACAATTTGCATAATGAATACTAAATTAAGTGCATAAATGAGTTCAATTAGTGATATTAAAGTAATTAATTATATTTGAAGGATAATATTGTAAATCAATGAAAGTTAAATATAAAAATAATAGCTACATTAAATGATGAGTTTAAACGATAAAAATGATAAAATGGGAATATGAGTGGTATTATGGCATTTAATAGCATAAAATGTAAAGTGAAGTGATAATTGTATTCTATTGAATGACTAAAATAGTTTTCCATGTAATGCATTTGTGCATGAACGTAAGAGGCACATAAGAATGGTGAATGAATAGTTAATGTTTAAGTAATGCTCATGGAAGCATGCGTGTGTGTATGTATGTATGGTATGATTGTTATTTATGATTTAAGACAAAAATTTAACAGACTGTTTATTGGAACCGATTTTCTATTGTGACATTCGATCACTATATGTACGGTACAGTGGTATATGGGCATTACAATTTATTGATATCAGAACGTGGTTTAGGCGATTCTAAGATCTAAGTGGTATTAAGTGATTGGCTTATATACATATACATACCGTGAGTAGATATAAGTGGTTAAGATGATTGGAAGGACTAGAGTAGTAATGACACTTCATAAGGTAGTGACGTAATAGATAAAGGGTTAATTCTACTATTTGGCTCATAGTTAATGGAAGGTCAAGAGTGTTTTATGTGAACATAAGAGTTATTATTTGTAGTTAAGTAATAAAGTTAAAGATTAATAAGGAAAGTGTGTTTCTCTGAAAACATTTATGGTATGATTAAAGGATATGTACCCGAAACAAAATTAGCAAATAGTAATAACTATAGCTATGGCATAAAAGTAAATTTTGAGGATGAAATTTTATTAGTGGAGGAGAATTGTAACAGCCTAAAATTGTAATTTTCGTAAACATTATTTTTGGGCCGTGAACAGTGACACTGGAGTAATTGTAGAGACTTAATAGTTGATGAGCCATGAGAAAAGTAGTTTGGGTGCGATTGTATTAAGAATATTGCATCAAAATTATTCAAAAGCATAAGGTTAAATGTGCGCGCCAAAGAAGTGTAATGATGGATGACCTTTCGGAAAGTTTGTAGAACAAAAATATTTTATGTGATATTGGAAAGTTCTAGTCGCAACTAGTCCAATGGTGAAATTTGGAACCAAAATGAGTCTCCAAAAGCTGAAAATAAAGAAATTTCACAGTTTCGGTTTAAATAGTGCTTAGGTTGACTAAAGGTTTGACCAAAACTTGAAAAATAATAAATGACCTCTAAAAATCACCAAAATTTCCATATCTACATCAAATGAGATTTATAACATTTTGATGCAAAAAAATAAAATTTACGGTAACACTAGAAGAGGTTGAATCAGATCGATTTAAGTGAATCGGATTAGAAATGGACTCTAATTGAGCTAAAAACATTTATAGAGGCTTAATTTATTATTTTAAAAATTATGAAATTGATTTTGAGTGAATTTGAGCTTGGAAAGAGAGAAATAATTTAGAGTGCATTAAATGGGCTTAAAATCAAATTAAACTTAAATTAGGCCGAACCTCTTTGGTTAGACCAATCCAACCTATTAAATCAGGGTAGTTAACGCCAAAAATATCATAAAACTCTAGAAAAATTGTGAGACTTCTTCCTTCTTCCTCCATTCTCTTGAAACTGAATTCTTCTTCCTTTGTAAACCTACTATTTTCTTCATCTCTCTTCCAATATCTCTCTTAAAATCAAGCCTCATAAGTGAAATTCAGCTCCCTTAGTGGATGGTAGCAGTCTCTAATCTTTTATAGAGGTGAAAGAAGTGGTAGAAATCAAAAGGAAAAGATTATGTGTTGAAAATTGAGGTAAGTAATTTTGGAGGTTTTAATTTAGTTTAATGGTTCTAATAAGTAAATTAGGATGTGTAGATTATATTTATGTGGTTATATTGAACTAAAGAAGCAAGAAAATTATGATTTCTTGCCTTGGTATTTTTGGCCACTTTAGGAAAAATTGAAAAGGAAATTTCTTTATGGGTTTAAGGCATGAAAATGGAGGATAAATAAGTGAAGAATAAGATTTAAGGTATGTGGATGCATAATTCCCTATTTTCCATTTAATTTTGTTGGATTTAAGGTTATGTATGAAATAAATGCATGTGATTAATGTTTGTTGAATTGATACAAGTGTTATAAATATGAAATTAAAGGCTTAATAAGATGTTTTGAATGAATAAAAATGAAAATAAATTGGTAGTGATGAACATCTATAGGCTGAATAGTATGCTTAAAGAGTTTTTAATGATTTTGCATGTTTAATGTGATTTAAACATAAATCTATGTTATTAGGCATGAAATGAAGTGAAATGGGTGATTAATGAAATAAAATAATGTAGGTATGAAAAATAAATGTCATGGCTGAATACATGTATATGGTGCTTAAGGCATAATTTGAAAATTATAACATAATAAGTAAATATTAATGTTAAGTGATATGGTGGGAAGATGGATTGATAAAATGAAAGACAAGAATAAATTTAAATTTAAATGTAAAGTGAAGTGATAATCGTATTCTATTGAATGACTGAAACAATTTTCCATGTTTAATACATTTGTGCATGGACGTCGGAGGCACATCAAAATGTTGAATGAATAGTTAATATTTAAGTAATGCTCATGGAAGCATGTGTGTGTGTATGTATGTATGTATGTATGTTTGTATACGTGTATGGAAAGTTTGGGATATGTATCTACCACTGGGCATTTCGATGTTCAGGCATAGTTATTTCATTGTGCACAGGTTATGAAGATAGAACATGAGTGGCTGATGCTGCAAGGATGATCAAGAACAAAGTGGGGTGTAAGGATGATAGTAAGCATGGCATGTATATATGTGTATATTGGAGGTATAGAGTGTGAAATGTACTCATATAATATTTAATTATAATTATGTCGACTTTATGGGTACGTTGTATGGTATGATTATTATTTGTGATTTAAGAAAAAAAATTAGCAAACTGTTTATTGTAATTGCCTTTTTATTGTGACATCTGATCACTGTATGTACGGTTCACTGGTATAAGGGTCTTACAATATAAGCCAGTTAAATAGAAGCTTAGGAGACTTAGGCCAGAGTGGACTGAAAAGGTTAAAAATGATGTTAGAAAGAAAATAGAGGCCAAGTTCCTAGTGGAGTTTTAATACCCTACATGGATAGCAAATATAGTCCCTGTAGCAAAGAAGGATGGAAAAGTTGGGATCTATGTAGACTATAAGGATTTGAACAAAGATTACCTAAAAGATGAGTTCCCCTTGCCTCACATCGATGTCTTAGTAGATAGTGCAGTTGCTTGTGCCATGTATAGATTTGTAGATGGGTATGTTGGTTATAATCAGATTCTGAACAAGATTGTGGATAGGATTAAAATGGCCTTTCATCCTTGGTAGTCTATTAGGTGAGGGGTGAATTATGGCCTTACCTTAAGTGTTTGAAAGCTTTAAGTAGCCAGTTTGAGGTTTGCACTTTCAAATATATGCCTAGAGATGGGAACCAATTAGTTGATGCCTTGGCCACCTTAGCATCATTATGGGATAACCCAAAAGGAGTAAGTATGAAGCAGGTATTGATCTTGAGTTCTAATAAGCCTTAATTTGAAACTGAATAGATAATAAACATTAAGATGGATGATGGGAAACCCTGGTACTATGACATTTAGAATTACTTAAAAAGGTTGGTATTTCTGAAGGAAACCATTGAAAAGGACCAAAGAATGATCTGTATGCTTTCAACTCGGTTTATTACTATAGGTGGGGTGCTCTACAAGAGACAACCTGATGGCATTCAGCTGAGGTGTTTGAAAGAGAAGGAGGCTAAGAAAGTTATGAAAGAGGTACATACAGGTATATATGTAGCTCATATGAATAGATTGGCCTTAGCGAAAAAAATCATGCATCAAGGGGTTCACTTGGCTTACAATGGACACTAACTATTTTAAGTATGTCGAAGAATTTTAGTTATGCCAACAGTATACGAACTTAAGACACTTGCCAGTTTTTGAGCTATGCAACCTTACATCATCTTGGCCGTTCGCCACATAGGGCATAGACATTATGGGTATGATTTATTTGCCAACCTCAAATGGACATAGATTTATTATAGTTATCATAGATTACTTAACCAAATGGGTAGAGGTTGAATCCTTTAAGAAGGTGGATGCTAGGGACATGGCTAAATTCATTAAAAAGAACCTGATATGCATATATCAGACATTAGATTGCAGTTTTCTAGGGAAACCAAGTAAATGCTCAGGAAGTATGGAATTCAGCACCATAGATCTTCCCCTTATCAACCTCAGGCAAATGGGGTAGTCGAGGTAGCCAACAAGAATGTCAAAAGGATTTTGGCTAAAATGGTTCTAACGTACAAAGATTGGGTTGATAAGCTACCTTTCACATTATGGTGTTATAGGACTTTAGATAGAACTTCAAAAAGGGGTACGTTATTCTCCCTAGTATATCAGACAAAAGCTATGCTGCCAGTGGAAATTAAGCATCGGTCCTTGAGGGTGGTTTTAGAAGCCAAATTGCTAGAAATAGAATAGGTTAGACAAAGGTTGTTTCAGCTTAACCTATTAGATGGAGATAAGATGCAAGCGTATTACCACAATCAGGGTTTACCAGAAGAGACTAGCTCACTCATTTGGGAAAAAGGTTAAGAATCATCCCTTGAAGGAGGGAGATCTAGTGTTCAAATAAATGAGACTTAGGATTCTGGACATTTGAGGTAAGTTTAGGCCTATCTAAGAAGGACCTTTTATACTAAAAAAGTTGTTGTCCAAAAAATTTGCTATTATGACTGATAGTGATAGCAATGACTTCAGAGAGTTAGTATATGTTGACAAATTAAAGAGGTTTCATGGCTAAGACTAGAAAGAGAAAAAGAAATGAACAAAAGCCCTATGGGTTGAAAACAAAAAAAATAGCAAACTTGCTAAAATTGGGCTCCCCATCAAGATAAAAATAGCAAAAAGGCATCTTGGGTAACGTTTAGTAGTTGAGAGAAAATGAACAATCAAAAAAACTTGAGAGGGTTGATTGATGATAGGAGTCATGATGCTTTTAAAATTTCATTTTTGAGATTAAGTAATATGTGTCATCGAGATAACGTTAAATAATGATTATGTGTATTGAAATAAAAAAGAAATACCGTATATGCATCTAAAAACATTATTAATGTATCCAAAAGTCGTCATTTTATTTTCATGTGTTTAAAATTTAAAAATTTCTAATAAAAATAAAAAATACTCCTTGATAATATCTAATCTAGTCTATCTGTATCACGTTGCTCTCTCCCTCTAGATGCCTAAGGTGAAATGTCTTGTTGTTAACCGTTGGACTCAAGACCTATTACTTGTATGAGGTAAAGGTGGTTAAGTCATACACATTGATCTTCGGAATAACAATCCTCATAGGAAGTCAGGCCTAATCCTCAGATAGTAGCCTGGCATAAAAGGAATAAAGAGTATACCACCACAAAAACCCAATAGGCACCTGAAAATGTCCTAATGGTCCCTATACTAACTAGCACAATGTGTGGTGATATAAAAGGTGACCTAATGTAATCCATATAAAGGGATGCATCTAGAAGGTCCATCACGAATTATAAAAGAGATAGGCAACCAAGTGCACCCGAATATGATATCATTCTCTGCTAAGTAAGCTAACCAGATAATTCCATCATGGATCTAATAAAACTTGTGCTACTTATACCTAAGGTTATAATATCTCATAGGACAAGTGCTTGTGGCCTTGACTCAAAGAGGATGCTCTGACGGTAGCTTTAGCTTCTCATGTAACCATATCTAAAAAGAGATGTTGGGATGAATTGGGTTCATCTAAAGCAAAAATAAGGTAAGAAAATACGTGAAAGTCCAAAAGGATGCATTTTCAACCAAAGAAAAGCTAGTATGAAAATCCACGAGGGGCACATTACCTTTTAAAATAATGGCATACCTAGAGCAATAAAGGGCTACCGATGAGGCAAGCAAGAGGGTTAGCATAAACTTATCTAGGCCAATGATCATTTCTACCAAAACCAAAGGAAATAGGTTATGCCCTCTGCACACACCGTCCATGATACTGAACAATCCATAATCTCCAATCAAGTCATCTGAACACACTAGCAAGCATTGAGTAAAGTAGTAGAGTAAGATCATGCTAGACTGGAAGGTATTCACATCATTAAAATTAACCAGGACATCAGTTAACCACTCTAATGAAAAAATCCTCCCTTGAGGTACTAAGCCTCTGGTCGAAGAAGGAAGAATAACCAAGGGCTAAGTCACCTCTCTAGGATAGTTAAGAACGATGAAAGGTAGATAGGGTTGAGTACCAAGTGCAAATCTCACACCAATAATCTCATCAAATTCCTCAAACAGGGGGTACAATGACTGATGTGTGAATCTAAAAATGTGAAACCTCGGATCCTAATACCGTATGGCAGCTAGAATTAGGGTTCTATCAAATTTAAGTCTCCTAAAAAATATCAAATTTAAGTATGGGGCCAAAAGTGGATTTTCATAAGTTCTCATATTATCTAGCAATTTGTGTAATTTTGTAATAATCGGGGTCAACATAATGGAAATATTCAAATAGCCTAAATGCAGAAGTAATAGGGCAATAAACAAATGAAGGAAAAATGATTGTAAATAAAAAGAAAAAAAGAAAAAGGAAAAGAAAATACCTAGAAGAGAAGCTTTTCGGAAAAGGGGAGCTCAAAAGGCACAAAGAACAAGAAAAATTTATACCATATATAGAAAATGTGTGATAGATGCTCATCCCTTGAGTAGCAAGCAACAACCAACCCAACTATTGCTTCTGAACTATGCAAGTGAATCTCCTCTACATGTTCTATGCATTGCACGTACATATTTTTGCATTCTCTTTGTTTTAATTTTATAGGGAGTTTGAGAGACCTATTGCTACTATGAAATCTTTCAGAATGTTCCAGAATTAAAATTTCAAAAGTTTCAGGAAGTTTCTAAATTCAATGAGTATGTCAAAAAAAAAAGAAAAAGAACAAAGAAAAAAGATTATTATGCATATATGTGTGTATAAAATAAATGGGAATAAAAATAAAATGTATGATAAATCATATGATGTAAAAATGTGATATATAATATAAATGAATAAAAATAATAAAAATAAAAAATAAAAATTAGAAAATGGCTTATTAACAGGATGTATGGGGCAATCGTCTGTTGCTTAAAAATTTGAAAAAAATAGGCCTCTTCTTCTTCTTTTTCCTCTCCCTCCCTTTGTAACCATTATTAACGACTTTTTTGAGTTTTCTCTCAGTTTTTTCTCCTTTCTCTCTCATTTCTCAATCATTTTTCGAGTTTGCACATCTAAATTCCCCCGAAAATGATGCATATTATGGGGTGCAAGTTATTTCTCCTTCTGTTGCATTTTTAACATACCTATTTTTTCTCTCTCTACTTCAAGTAAGTGTTTATTTACTCATTCTCTCTTTTTTTATTATTTTTACTTTAAGTATCTTATGATAATTTTGTTATTTAAATCTAATAGGATTAGTTTAAAATACCTAATTATGTTTTTGCATGATTTTCTTATTCATGCCTTATAGTTTTGCTTAATACCTATAGGAATTTGATTAAACTTGAGCTTGTGAAATCTGTTATTAGCAAAGCAAACCTTTAAATATAAATATGTAAATGGCATTAATATAGTTTAGTTAATTTTATCCTTTTTTATGCACCAAAGTGTAGATAATTATAAAATAATTTTAGGTTTATACATTAGTTTTATAGATGCATTGTAATTTAAATTGACAAACACATCAATGTAGTTGAGATAAACTTTAGATTAACATGTTGGCACAAAATAGCTTAAATTGAAATGCTTAGCAACCATTGATGGCCTGTGGTATTTTAAAATGCTTTTCTTGTGTAGGGGGGCAAGTAGGATCTTAGGCAAAAATGTTGCCAAAATTTTGTTAAATTTTTAAATAACATGCATATTTTCTAGATTACCTACTAACAGGCTTAGGACATTGTAAATTATGTTGTGGCACTTATTGTATATTTATGTGCATGTTGGCTAGTGCCGGTTTAAACCAATATGCTACCAAAATTTTGCCAAAATTTTCAAGAACTTAATTTTTAGCTTATTTGCAGTGCAAGTTAACTTTAGAAAATTAACATTTAACCTTTTTGTAAGATGCCCAGTAGAGACGCTCAAGTTACACCTGCTCCCCCACATCAAAATGGATTAATCCCCAATAGGTCAAGAGGTATCAGGCCTTATCTTAAGTACAGTTTTGATCTAGCTGATTTACGTCTCGCCTGTTTCTACAAACTGTAGGGATGACTGTGGAGATCGACAGACTGTTGGCCACTATGGGATGGATAGCATTTCTCACCCCAACTTTCCATACATACCCCGACATCACCAGAGAGTTCCTGGCTACTTTATAGTATAGAGGCTACTAGAGATTCGACATAGAGAAGGGGCTGGTCCAATTTAGAGTAGGAGGCAACTAGTATAACATCATGCATCGATGCTTCATTGAACCTGTAAGGCATCAAGTGGGACCATACGTATTGAGCCTAGAGAGGGGTGTAGGTAGAGAGCACTGGGCAGTTGTCAAACATAGCCAAGAGCAAATTGCTAGCCATATAAGCTCTAAGGTACATTCACCGGGTTTTGGCTTCATCATACCTCAATCGCATCGGTAGTCCTGGGTTCGTTAATACAATCGACATAGTTTATTTATGGGTTATGCATAGAGGCAGGAGGGTAGATATCACCCATGACACCATTACCACCCTGGTTAGAGTTGCTATCTAGTCGATATCGCAGATATGTATCGAGGGAGTGGTGACTTGATTGCCACTTAACCTGGGGGAAAACAAGATGACATTTGGTCGGTAACTCTAGGAGGACATCTTTATAGATATGAAAGCTATTCTTACTATAAGGATGGTTGATCCAATCCAGGGGCAAGAGGGATAGTATAGACTATTAACTACCCCTTAGACTAGACAAAGCTATAGGTTAGATCCTATTGTGCTAGAGCCACTAGCAAAGGGGCAAGATCATGACCAACCTCAGCCACCTCTAATACAGCTAGTTCAATATAATAAATAGTAGAAAGAGCCACAAGAGCCTCATGAGGTAGGTGTGGGCTCTAATTATGAGATGAACATACAAGTAGATCTCGATAAGCTTTTTGGCAGATTACCTCAGCCACCAGTGCATTTGCAATCACCTATCAGGCACTAGCAGTCACCAGTTAGGAGGTCGGGTAGGTATTTGTCATAGGGCCATCCAGGGGCTTCCACTTCTGCTGCTATCAGGACATATGATTATGCTAGGGCATCCATATCCACTATCCCACCACCATCACAACAAGTTTCATCACCTTTACCCAGTTATATCTTAGGGAGGTTATCCTCTATAGAGGATGCTGTTGGTAGGCAATCTTTACAAGCATAGCACCAGGCCGATGTGAGCGGACTTAATAGTTAATAGGCAGAGATTTGATGTAACCCTGCATGTGGTTGATGACTCACTCACTTAGCTCAAAGAGGAGGGGAGTCATATCAAAATAGAGGTCCTCAAAAGGAGGCAAGCTATAGTTGAGACAGATGTATAGTTAACGAGGTACATTAGGGACTTAAGGGATGACTTAATAAGATACTTATAGTCACACTCTAGAATGATCTTAGGGATAGGCCAAAGTTCAAAGAATCTATCTAAGATTATAGTACAAAATTTGTAGCCGTTGTCTGCTGAATTACCTAAATTCAAGTTTAGCAAAAAGAGTAGCCATTAGCACCATCACAGGCAGTGGCACCATCCAGACCTCTCAGGTTTTCAGCTTTTCATCATTTATTTGGACTAGCCAATCTCAGATGACCAGGGCACTCTCAAAAGTTTCATTATTTTGTAGTTAGGGAGTTTTAAAACTTTTGAAAATTTTAAAGTATATAAAATTATGACATGTATTTATTTATGTATTTTCCTTATTTTTATTTACTTTGTATTTATGTTTGACATACTTGGAAACAATAGAAAGATATTATAGAATTGGCAACAAAATATATTATCATAGTAATAGCATGACAATTAAAAGATAAAATGACAAGACTAAATGAATGATAAGAATGATAAATCAACCATAACTGAATGTAAAAAAGAAAGAAAAAAAAAGATCAAGTTTAATAAATAGAGCATTATTATCACATCTTTTCCTAAAGGTACTCAAAATCCTTTCAAAAGGCACATGCTTCACAATCCATATGACCCATGGAAGACATATAATTCACCTATGGAATGGAAAAGCTTATCGATGATGCCTACACTAAACTGGATCAGAAGGATAAAATGTTTGTGAATATAAATGACACCCATATTAAATGGGATCAGAAGGATAAAGTGTTTATGATTGGGAATAGAAAGGAACTTATGGTAGTACTTATCCCTTGGTTAGAGCTCCAAGGCACCCACCTAACTACAAGAAGTCACTTGAATGTTCAAATCAAAAAAGATGCACAACAAAGAGAAGTGCAAATATTTTCTAATTTTGGAAGGATTTAAATGAGATCGTTAGAAGTCAACCCTACCTCCCTTAGATATGGGAATTATAGAACTAATGGAACACTTCATTAGGGATTGATCCATATGGCTTAAGATAAAGTGAAACACTCCACCAATAATTGATCCATATGGCTGAAACCAAGTTCATAGTATAAAACTAAAGCACATTGAAAGAAGGAAAGTTCAGAAGGTTATTTTGATTTCCAATGGTAAGGGAAAGAATTATGTTGTTGTGTCTTTAAGATAGACCTATAGTCTAGAAGGTTGTTCTAACTTTCAATGATGAGGGAAAGAATTATGCTTTGAAGTAGACCTACACATTTGGAGTAAGCTTTCAAACACATGCTATTATTGACTCCTAATGAATGCATATTTGCTAGAAATTCTCCAATAGTAATATTGTTTCAAAGGCGGTAGAGATGCCTACAGACTATGTCAACCACTATAAATGTAAGGTTAGGTATGCCCCCAAATGGCACCCACCATTTTATAGTCTTGTTTGATTTTGCATGTTGACAAACTGGCTCTAATCAAATACAATAATCTTATCTAATTCTACATGCCGACAAACTAATGCTAATCAAATACAACAATCTTATTTGATTCTCCATTCAG
Organism: Excoecaria agallocha; assembly: GCA_037975025.1. NCBI lineage: Eukaryota > Viridiplantae > Streptophyta > Magnoliopsida > Malpighiales > Euphorbiaceae > Excoecaria > Excoecaria agallocha. Next base: position 28,143,517 of record CM075822.1, read on the forward strand.
ATAAACTAGTACTAATTAGATACAATCAACTCATCTCAATCTTGTATATTGATAAGTTGGTGCTAATAAGTCAACCGAGGATTAACACATTGAAAAACTGATGGTAACTACCCAATCGAAGGTTAAGACATCGACAAACTGATGGTAACTACCCAACCAAAGGTTAACATATTGATAAGATGATGGTAACTACCCGAGTAAGAGACATACTACCTCAGATGGTATATGTTTTTTAAGACAATAAACCAGTGATTCGATACCTCAGGCACGTGTCTTTTTCCTTCATTCTAAATTTTGGCTCACTTTGGCACTAGTGCACTAGTTTCCCAAAATTGAGGGTAATTATAGACACCATGCCTCGAGGTAGCTTAGATCAGGATTAACCGATGATGAGATAATATATTTTTGATAGAGAACATGAATCTCGAA